>CM032331.1:3620387-3925387 GCA_019022515.1 Quercus aquifolioides
ATAACACGTAGCAATGAGCTTGGGTGAACTCCCTATTGTCTAGTGTCACGCTTGAAACCGCCCCTGTTGAGTCCTCCATCGCCCTCGTGGGTCGATTGAATATAGTTTCTACTCCTTCCCTATACCGTGAACAAAATGTTAAGCATTCCTCCACTATGTATCCTTCAGCAATAAACCCTTCTGGAGCAGCCCTATTTCTTACGAAAAACTTAAGGCGTGAGAGGTACCTATAATGCACATGAGAAGATTAGCAATTGACACTAGCTATTAGAAAGCACACATAAAGCTCATAATGTACATGTATCACATATGACTTACCTCTCAATGGGGTACATCCAACGGTACTGAATTGGACCACCAATCTTGGCTTCAGTAGCTAAATGCATGACCAAATGTACCATCACAGTGAAGAAAGATGGGGGAAATATCTTTTCCAATTCACACAACATGACTGCAATCTCTACCTCATCATTCTCAATCTCTGAAATCGTAAGAGTTTTGGAACAAATTTATCTGAAGAAACAAGCTAACTTTATCAAAGGCCTAGTAACGTACGATGGCAAAGATCCTTGTAAAGCGATTGGAAGGAGTTGTTGCATCAAGATATGATTATCGTGACTCTTTAAACCAGAAATCTTGTGTTCTTTCAGATTGACACGACGTGAGATGTTGGAAGCATATCCATCAGGCACTCTTACGTCCCGCAAAACTTGCAAGAAACCATCTTTCTCCAATGGAGTCATATGAAAACACGCGGGCGGTATCGTATACTTATCATCACCTTTTCACCATAGGTGGAGTTCACTCCTTATTCCCTTGTCCACCAAGTCAAGGCGTGCCTTGTAATTATCCTTTGTCCAGTCCTTCAAGTTCAGCACTGTGCCAAGTATATTGTCCATCACATTCTTCTTCTCTATATGCATCACATCAAGATTGTGTCGCAACATGTGATCCTCCCAATAAGGCAAGCTGAAAAATATACTTCTCTTCTTCCAACCACATTGGTTTGCCTCACCGCTCTTTCTTTTGTTGTAAAAAAGTTGACATTTCTTCCCCAGACAACGTCCAACTAAACTTTCAGTATCCACAAGTATGTCTGATGCAACTAGTGCCACAGGAGCCACTCGCATATCAGTAGATCCATCAAATAATGTATCTTCGTCCCGAAATTCGTGGTCACTATCCAACCATCGCCTATGTCCCATGTAACAGAATTTGTGACCATGTTTTAAATATCGAGAATCGGTCTCCAAGGCACAACAAGGATACGCAAACTTACCCTTCGTACTCCAACCCGACACATCTACGTATGCAGGAAAATCATGTACGGTCCACATCAATGCTGCACTCAATTGGAATACATTTTTTGAAGATGCATCAAACACTTCTACTCCAACATCCCATTATTCCCTTAGTTCTTCTACTAAGGGTTGCAAGTACACATCTATCCCAATCCTTGGCGATGTAGGACCAGGAATAAGTAGTGATAGAATCAGGGATGACCGTTTCATGCACAGCCAAGGTGGGAGACTGTAAGGGACTAGCATGACAGGCCAAGTGCTGTGAGTAGTACTTATAATTCCGAAGGGGTTGAACCCATCCGCAGCTTATCCAAGTCTGACATTACGAGGCTCAGACGAGAACTGTAAATGCGTGTTGTCAAACATTTTCCATGCATCTGAGTTAGTAGGATGTCGCATTACCCCGTCATCTGTACGACCATTAACATGCCATTTCATAGAACCAGCTAGGTCGGGTGACAAAAACAGTCGTTGCAATCTTGGCTTTAAGGGGAACCACCGTAGGATCTTTGCAACTTTCTTCTTTCCCTTACTAGGTGAGGCATTATTACCTGTAACGGGTGCCTTATTCGTTTTCCACCTCAAAACTTTGCAACAAGGACACGCCTCGAGGTTAACATTCTCCTTCGAAAATAGCATACAATCATTGGGACAAGCATGGATCTTCTCATAATCCAAACCCAAATCTCGGACTATCTTCTTAGCCTCATAATGGTCCTTTGGCAACTTTGCATCTGAAGGAAGCATATCCATCAGGACTTGAAGCAACATAGTAAATGACTTGTTCGTCCAACCACAAAGAGTCTTCAACTGGAACATCACAATGATGGCTGAGAATATGCTAAATTTCATACAACTAGAATATAAAGGTTTGTCCACGTCATCTATCATTTTGTAAAACTTTTGTGCACCATCATTTGGACCTTCAACCGGTTGTTGTGCAGTTTCACCTTCTCCCATGGGGCACAAATCATGCAACATCCCATGGAAGTCACCGTATTGTTCATGGGAGTCTTGTGCATGACTACTCCCACATTCGGGGGCCGTTGGCGCAGCCGCCGATTCCCCATGAAATTTCCAATGTGTGTAACTTCCAAGCATCCCGTTACCCCACAGATGGGCCTATGCCACCCCGGGCGGTACTAAATCCAAGTTCACACGTTTGGTACAAGGACATAAGATCTTTCCACCGCGTGCATTCTTAGATGCAAATTCCACAAAGCTAAGTACACCTTCAATATATTCCCTATCACCCTTCCTCTTCTTCATCCAACTTTTATCCATTGGTATACAAGATTTACAAAATCTGACCTACAACAACATTTGGTAATGCGAAGCCAATAAACCTTAAAATTAGATTCATAGGTGCTTTGTTAAGAATAGGTGATTTGTTACGAACAGACATACTTAGCTATGCTTAGATATTCACAGACATATATATAACACTACTTCAAGAGTAACCTATGCTTTCAATTTTGTAAATAATAACACTAAATCAAGCATAACTTAATGTGAGTTGTTGTAGAATATTTTAAGCATAATAGTTGGAATATTTTAATGTGATATGTAAAGTTTTTTAAAGCCTCACTTATTGTAACTATAGTCATATTTTTTAACAAATAAGACAGTCAAAATAAGGTCATCCAAACATAATCTCAGTGATCATTTACCACTTCTTTAAGTAATTGTAAAATGTAATATATATATATATATCCAACAATCTTTAACTTTAACTAATATAGCAGTGTTTTAAAAAACGCAGCTATAGGTCCCCTCTGTTTGCAATAGTTATAGGTCCCCTCTGTTTGTAATAAGAACTTATTACAACTAAACCTATAGCTGCATTTTTAAAAACCCAACTACAGGTATATCGTTTTAGCTGCATTTATAAGAAACGCAGCTATAGGGCAGCTATAGCTATAGCTGCCCTATAGCTGCGTTTCTTATAAATGCAACTAAAACGATATACCTGTATGCCCTAACAAGAAAAAGAGTATGCCCTAATCTAGCTAGCTATAGCTAGCTAGATTAGGGAATACTCTTTTTATTTTTTGTAATCATATATTACACACAGTTGCATTTCCCACAAAACGAGTAATGAAAAGAAAGCTACCTTATCTTCAGAAAGCAGTGGAAGATGAAGAAGAATCGCAGGTGGCTCAGTGTCTTCCTACCTGAAACCCCCATTAAGAAGCAAAAATAAAGAAGAAGTACAGTAAGATTTAGAAGATTGGACCACATGTACACAATGTAGTACAATCATGTACACATGTAAGATGTAGAAGAAAGCTAAATATTATATTACACACCAAATATGAGTATTTTTTTATTTTCGTTTGTAATAAAAATCGAAAACTATAGTCACTGTATATGCGAAACTATGCAATGTGACAATTAATGCAGATGAAGGTAAAGCGTGTGACGCATATAAGCATTGCAATGTTGTTTTATGGTTGAGCTTTTACTTCAACCAGTGAAGTATGATTATTGTCTTTACAGTGTGATTATAAGTAAATGTATGTTTTCCAATTAGAATAAGGTATAGATGCATGAGTGGAACTCTGAAATGAAGAATTAATAAAGAAGCTGTCTAACAATAGCGTCTAAGTTATTCAGCAAAAAAAAAAACAATAGCGTCTAAGCAATACATTCTAATTTTGCAGTGTCTTTGTTGCTCATGGCATGTACACAATGTAGTACACTCGACATATATTGTAACCTTCATTTCAATTTCCTTTAAGAAATTTCTGTTTATAACAACAGTCTGATTTTCCATTATTTTCATAAAAGATACCAAATAATACTACTAAGCTACTTCAAGGTTAATTAGAAACTGAAAGGAAATAAATTGGAAACTATTATAGTAGTCCACCTTCAGCAAAATGATTATGTCCTAACAACCTCTTATGACTATGAATTTGAGCAAATAATCCAAAAAAATATAGGAACAACGAGTAATGAGCTCAAAAGAGACACTAGGTTCGTATGGAACAAGAGAAAATAGAAAATCATTAAGGGTCAGTAAAATAAGGCAATAAATTCAATAGATCTCAAACTACAAATTTTAGGTACAATAATGAGAACATTATAGTTGTGTATATAGAAACAATTGCTCAATTTATATGAATAGAAATGAATATGCACAATGTCACAAATATGATATGTCATGTTATGTGTATTTCCCTCACGAGAAAGGTCAGACCCACGTATTGTCTCCATGAGAAAGTCCACTGAAAAAAAATTAATCACCAATAATAGTTGTCACATCTACCTTACCAACAAACCCAATCTCTCTCTTGTAATGTTAAATTACATAATATAAAGTGTATTCAAAGTATATGTTCCTTAGGACAAAAAAAGTAAATATTTTTAATAGAAGTCTTCTTTGTTTTTATTTTGCATTTTAAGAATTAGAGGCAGGACCATTTTTGTGGTTAGGATTTGGAGATTTTTATTACATTTATCATATACCTTGAAAAAACTAAATTATATATTAAAATAAAAATTAAATCTACCTTGTTATCTCATGGAATTGAACTTATTTTCAAAATTCAAAAGGAGGGATTGGCCCCATAAAGGAAAAAAGGATGGCGCACATAGGAGATCAAGCGCACCTGGATTTGCCAATATTTGAAAAGTCAATAAGAAAAGTCACCTGGATTTGCAGTAGCCAATTCACAATAAGGAAATCAAGCTATGGAATTCTTAACCTGTATATAGAAAAAGAGATGGAACATAAGTAACATACAAATCAAGTTTGAGAGAACTATAAATCAGCACAATGTAAGAGAAAGATGGTAGAAGGAAAAGAGAAACAGAGGAAACTGATCTGTTTTCTCTTCTCTCAACTCATGTGGCTGGATTGAATTGCTATGTTACTCTCTAATCAACCACCCAAAGCTAAAGACAACTGGAGGACAACCCCAACTGATTCCACCAACCTGGCTAATTCATGCCTTTCATATAAATAATGCAACAGTTATCACCTACCAACAAAATAATGGAACCTTGTTATTGGACTTGTATAGCTGTAGGGACAGGAGCGGTTAATTAGCACATGGAGACACCCTCTTCTAGCTGGTTTTTGTAAATATATATATATATATATATATATATAATTTATAACTCATGAAAACAATGGATTCCAATTAGGTAAATTGGCAAACTAAAGTTTCTTGTTGTCGAATAAGTATCTTGAGTTAATCTGAATCTTGATTGCTTACACTTAAAATATAAACCTACTGGTGTCTTGGTCAAATGGTAAAAAACAATTATTATGAAATAAATGTCATAAATTTTTGAATCCTATATATATAGAATAATAATAATAAAAAACCTAATCAGTTACCAACCCTTTGGACTAAATAGTTTTCAAGATTGTACACAAATTTAAAGCAATCACCAAGCTAGTGCTATCTTCTGTAGCATGACATTGGACATTCTGAACCCATTATTTATCACATTTCCTGAATACTCCTAACTCAATTGGTAATAGACCAACTATGTCATAACTATATTTTCACTTCTTTTTTTCTTTTTCTTTTTTCTCTTTTGCTGGTAAAAGTCACTAATATAGCACTGGATAGACAATGACTCGAACAAATTTCAAAGGGTAGTTTGACATGGAAAACAAATAACAACCAATCCTTTTCAAACTGTTTTTATACGTACAAATATTATACAAAAGATATCAACCAAGTTCCAAAAAAGCACTTGCAAATTCTGCATAACTTGATAGCCGTAGAACTTAAGAATGACAAGATTTATTTTCTTTAAATCACCTTTTTATTAGCAAACCATTTATTCTCTGGACTGAACTCATTTAAAGATTCTGTCGTAAGGCAAAGTCACAAACCTTCTTGGCATCTATTTGACTTTCCAAAACTCCAGGAGATAAGGTCCTTGCCAATGAAGTTGATTTTGACCAGTCAAATAGCAAGGCTTGACCTCTAAGAATACGTCTTAAATGCTCCTGGCAGTGGAATTAAAGCCAAAAATAAATAAATAAATAAAGCAGTGGAAAATCTTGTAGTTTATACAGAGATTGATGACGATCAAGACAGGCCCATGAGGCTTTTGCAGAAAGTAGACACTGATCAATGTGGAGGTGTAATATTGTCATAGAAAAAAAAAGAGTATTTTATAAATTAAAAATTATAAAACATATCCGGATAACCAACAAAAAAACATATCCAGATAATTCAAACTCTAATGACACAAATGCCAAACAGGTATAGAAAACATTACGGGATAGAGTATTGCCCGTGCTCACAGGTCACTCGAAAGTTACTATCTTCTTTTCATTATTTCATTTCTTGATCTTTGATTAGTCCCAAAACTATTCCTATTTTCTCTTTGGGATAAACCCCAAATAGAATGAAAAAAATGTGTCACAACTAGCCACAAATCCCATTTCCCAACATGGGTCACTCTATTATTGCAAGAAAGCCACCGTGATTCACATAGAATCCATGAAAATACACAAGCTTTAACGAAAACCCATTTGAAATCACACAAAAACAAAGCAAACCCATGTCAAAAAATTCCTCAAACAGACATAATAAGTGTAGAATAAGATCGCAGAATCAAAATCTAAACTCAGCCCACATAAAATTTACACCAAAACAAACAAAACCCAATAGTAAAAAGAAAGTGAGAGATTTGACTGACCTCTTTGGAGGCAAGCTCGGAAGCATAGGGAAGAACAAAGTTGACAGTGAGCTTGGTGGGGATGGAAGATGGAGTAGCTGCGCAAGGAGAACAGAGATGAAAAAGAGTGCTCATGTGCCGGTGAGGAGGATAGGTGGTAGAGAGGGGTGGGTTGAAGGTGAGGGTTTGGGAGTCAAAGGGAGAGAGTGAGAGAGAAGGAGAGAGATCGGGTGAGATCAGAGAGTGGTTTAGGTTTTTTTTTTTTTTTATTTATAACAAACCTTGAGCTGCGTTTTATTAAACGCAGCTCCAGGCATCTTTAAGCTGCGTTTACTCAAACGCAGCTCTATGGGTCCGTTTGGATTAAACTTATTGTTGCTGAAACTGAAAACTGAAAACTGAAAACACTGTAGCAAAATAATTTTTAAATGTGTAAATAATATCGTGGGACCCATTTTTAATGAAAAAGTTGCTGAAAAGTAGTATTTGTGGGTCCGTGAACAGTGCACGAATGCACTGTTCACAGTGGAAAAGTCAGCCTTTGCGGCTGAAAGAAAAAAAAAAAAAAAAAAAAAAAACTGAAACGCAGACTCCACAAGACGCGGACGCAAACGTGGAGGCCAAACGGATACTATAAGTGTTGAAGCTGCGTTTTTTAAACGCAGCTTTGGGATATATTAAAAAATAAAAAATAAATAAATCCTCAGATGGGTCTAGAGCTGCGTTTTTAAAAGCGCAGCTACAGTCCTACCAAGTTAAACGCAGCCTGAACACCACAAAACGCAGCTTCAGACTCAGTCTATAGCCGCATTTGTCAAACAGTGCCCTACAGCTGCGTTTTCAAAAAACGCAGCTCCAAAACGCAGCCCTGCCGCGCGTTTTTCGTAGTGTTTCCTGTTCTTGCACACTAACCTGCTGCACGTTGAGCATTGTCTAATCATACCTATAGAATCTATGATCTATATCTAAACAAGTTTATGTTCATGTGTTTGCCAACAAACCTATACAAATATAGAACCTAACAATATTCATTTGAGGGGCATCAAATTTTATTAGGTTCTCTATCTCATGCACCTCTTTATGTATCAACCATCCTATCTATTACCTTAAAAAAGACAGATTCTTGATAAGAAATAGTATATTTGTAAGCTCAACTATAACAAACAACGAAGAAGCAAATGTACTGTTTTTATATTTATTTTTTATTAGTCATTGTTTCCAGCATAAAGACAAGCAACATTTTCAAAAGATCAAGCGGCCAGGAAGAAAAATGTAAAACACATTAGAAGGTTGGAGTCCAATATAAAAGTCAGGAAGTCATCTGAGAAAATGTGCTTCTCAACAAAGGATGACATTTGGTGATAGTAATGAACAGATCTGAAAACAGGAAACATCAATCACATAATTTTGCAAGATTTGGAAACCCATGACTTGAACCAGATTAAAAATTCAATACTTTCTATATGTCAGATCAAAAACAGGAAACATCTATCACATAGTAGCCAATAATATGTGGTTCTTGGGAAGAGTGATGCAGTGATACTTGAGATACATGCATGTTGTTTTGGGTTCGGAGTGTGGATTTCCTCTTTTTTTTGTTTTATGCGTAGGGGCACGACATTTTGTAATTTTCTTTGTATTTATTTCAGATTTGGCTGGTTGAAATGGACTTCAGCTTGTATCTCCGCTGTGACATTCTCAGATCCTGTAAACAGATTTCCAACTGGCTTTTTCAGCATTATAGTCGTTTAAGAAAGGGGGATCCTATAGCCTTTTTCATATTTATTTATTTGGTTATGAAGATGCTGAAAAGGATGATTGGAAGAACAGCAAGAGGCATTCTTATTGTGTTTCGGGTGGGAAAGGAAATTGAGATTTCACACTTCATTATAGACGATCCCATCATCTTCTATTGGAGATATAACTGAGCTAGGCTATCTTAGTTTTCTGCTTCTTTGCATTGAGACATTTCTGCATTAACAAAGAATATGGGTTCAAGTGAATTGGTTTCAGCAGAAGATGAATTGGCAGGTATTATAGGCTGTAAGGTAGGTTCTCTTCCCATTTGAAATTAACTTTGTCAATTCTGAGAGGATCTTTGTTTTAGGCAGCTTGGAATTTGATGATTGAACAAATGTGGACATTAAGGGTTGAAGAAATTGAATTTGTCAAAAGGGGACATGATCACCCTTTTAGGATTACTCTTTGGAGTTTAACAAGCTATTTTCTCTCTCTTCAGTATGCTGATAGGTGACCTACATGTATGATAAATTGAAGTGCATTTTCCATTTTTGAGGATTTCATTTGATAATTACGTTTTGTTCCGTCCTAAGTACAAGATTAAATATTTGCAGAAGTGGAGAAAATATAAAAATGTTATTTTCTCTAATATATTTTCTTGTCCTTTCCTAATTTAGGCTTTGTGGAAGGGGGTTGCCCTTTCTCAGATCCCACTTTTTACATCCTGAAAAATTTCCCTCTTAAATGTTCTTGTTATGAGGTTTTGATTTTTTTTTTTTTTTTGGTTTGCTAATGCTTTTTTAATCATGTTAGCAAGACAGTGATATGGAAGGTGGTGGACCCTGTCTCAGATTTATTTGTAATCATGCATTAAGACAAGTTGACGCTTAACATGTAGTTGTATCGATCTGCTTCAAATTGAAGTTGAAAGTAAATCTAGTTCTTTTGTACTAGCTATGCGATATGCTCTTCTCTCCTATTTCTTGTAGTTCAATAGGCTTGACATGATCTTAATTAAATGAAATTTTTGTATGCTAATTACCCTTGATTTCATACCCAAATTGAGTGGCATTGTCTTTTGGGTTCAGTTATTTGTGGGCTTTATATAGTTCTCAATATAATGGTGTTTATAGAACATCGAGAGTCAGATTTCAATTCAGTTCACGCAAGGATTATCAGCATATGACTTACCATAAATTATAAAAAAAAAAATAGTAATAAAATAAAAAGGCCTATTTAAGCTCATGAGGATTGTTAGAGTTGTGTACAATATTCTTGTACTTTTGTTATTCAACTATCACTACGAATGAAAGACAGCTGTGACATTATGCACACAAACATGGAAAATTATTTCATTTATTTGTTAATAGATGGCATATATGCAAAGATATCTAATATAAATATAATAAAGTAGAAGCATTTAGTGAGGCTCTGGCATAATTATGAACTGTGTAAGATTTAAGATTTATAAGATAAAATGGCATGGTTGTAGAGGAGTTGGGGGGTGTTTCAAGACAGAGGAGAAGAACATAGCGCAAAGTTCAAGTCATTACACTAACTTGTACATATTGGTGTGGTTCTTGTAGGCGAAAAGAATGATCAATCCTTTGCCAATAATGAGTTTGATGAATGAGTATATGGGCATCAGGGATCTCCTAAATTAGAATGGCTTTGCTTGGGATGAAATTACCTAAACGGTGGCACTGTGGCAGCTGATGTTTAGCTTTGGGAAGCTTATATCAAGGTGTCATTCTATCTCATTAGTAATTTTGCTAGGATAAAGGGTTTTCCTCTAGTTATCACTAAAGAGCATCCCAAAGCATGGCACACACACACTTGTATTTTTTCCCCCTTTGATGAAATGATATTACTTCTGTATTCATTAGTAAACAGTGTTTTTGGGTAACATGGAATGAAGAATATGATCATATTGATTCTATAATAATCAAAGAACTGGATAATTTTGAGTAGCTTTCATTTAAAAATGACATTTTGAGTAGCTTTCATATTTCTGATTTGTGTTAGATTTATGGTATGGAAGTCAGAACGACAAATCAAGTTGTTTGGACATGAAAATGGAGGTCAACAATAATGCCCTTTGGATGGAGTTGACGATAACTTGGGATATGCAATATCCAGCTAGAGAGTTTGAAATATCTGTTCAGGGGAAAAACGAAATTAAAGTTTGCAACTTCTTAAGACTCAGCATGTTCTCAAAAATTTCAGAGAACATCAAGGGAGAGATCCAAGAAGCACTTGAAGAAAGGCCATGAGTAGTCAAAACAAATGTGGGTACCGAGGACAACGACTATAATTCAATAGCATGTATTGATACAACACTTCAAATTGTTCCTGAAATAGATGAGAAGCTCTTTTTGGAGGTTTTTGAACTCTTAGAAGATGAGAGAATGACAATGAAATTTGCAGCAAGGAAATGGTTATTGAGAAAGTTTTGACGGGACATCTATTTTGCTTGTCAAATTGGGTTAAAATTTGGTTCCGGAGTTTTGCCAATGTAAATAAGATCCAATTTTAGAGTAAAGATATTTTTGGAATAGAATTTCTTGCATGATTTCATTGTTAAACACTTATACCCAAATCATTTTCAAGTGTTCAAAGTTTTAAAAGGAAGTCAGTTTGATTTTGTTGGGAATACCTGCAACTGCATGGTGATGTTTACTATCTTGCTTCGTTGATGAAAAAGTAACTAAGTTTATATTAAATATTAACTTCATAACTTGTCACTATCATTCTCTAGGCTTGAGAGTTGGGATAATCTAGAAGACAAAAGTTATTGAACGTATTTTCAATTACATATACACTGAGTTGGGATAACTAAGTTTATATTAAATATTTACTTTTTAAGGCATCATGTACTTATAAATTCTTTTACCCAAAAAAAAAAGTACTTACAGATTTAAAAAAAAAAATAGTTATAGGTCTTTTATTACCTTATTTTAGGTGGTTTGCGCTTATGTTTATAAACTTCAACCTCCCAGTGAGTTTGGGCTCATGTTTGTAGAATTTATCTACCCATCTCTTTTATTCACTTAGCAATAAATAAATAAATAATACTACCAATAAGTATAAGCAAATTTCATGCTAAAATGGCAAAGGGGGTGTTGTTTGCGCCCAATACAATATACATATATAACCTTTTCGGCATTTATGCCATTTAAATTTGGGCTAAGAACAACAACCCAAACATTTTATCCTTGTGGCGCAATATGTCAAAATTTACCCTATTTGTCAAACGGTATATTGTTTATGGGCCATGCTAACGGGTTCTCTTAGGGTAATGGTTAACAATTCATTTTTAGAAAATTTTGACACAATTTTATGGGAAATGGAAAATTTTTTTGCCACAAAAACTTTTTTAAAATGGATTATTAATAATTGCCCTAAGAGCATCTGGTAGCATTTTTTATTGTTTATTATCAAGGATGTAAAAATTGTTTCATTTTTGTCTTAATGCAGGTCATGTCATTTAGATATGAGATCAATAAACATTACGCCGCTTGCGGTGTAAACTCAAGTAGTAGGTCCTTCTCCCAAAAAAAAAAAAAAAAAACTCAAGTAGTAAACCTGATGATTTATTCTCTACCAACATTTACTCTCTCTTTTTTTGGGGTTTCTTGTAATTATTTTATTTAATGCAATAAAATTCTATCGTTTTCTCTCAAATTTATGCATCTAAACTTAAAAAATATAAAAAAGACTCAATTCAAATTTATTAATCTTTATTTAATATTATGAATGTGTACTTATTCTGAGTTGAAGAGCCATATTTACTTGGTGAAGATAAAAAAAAGAAGTCATATTTGCTTCTTAATATGATTTTCTAGGGATGTCACAAATTAGAGTCAAATTAATCCTTTAATCGGTGGTGTTGGCGGTGGTTAATCTGAATGGTAGAATGTCCTAGTTTTCTTCCCATTAAAGGTTGTTAGCATTCGGATAATAGTGTGTTCCACTACAAGTGAGGTTTCCCTTTCTTTTCTTTATTTTATTTTTTTTATATGAAAAAAAAAAATAAAAAGAGATAGGAGGGGTTGACTAGAGTGGAGGAGTGAGAATTCCTTGGAGACCAACAAAGTTGTGGAAGAATAGATAAACTAAAAATGCAAATATATGTTTTTTTTTTTTTAGCCTAGAGTAAGTTTAGGATTTAAGTTTAACAAAAGCAAATGCCATTTGAGAATAGTGGGCTTTCAACTAAGTTAATGTAGGCTTGCTATCCATTCCACTACTATTAAAATAAAAAACTAAGAGCATCTGCGAAGCCATAAGTTTAGCCTTATGACTCTACAAAAAGTTACATTTATCTATTTTACCTTCTCACTTTACAAAATACCCATTTTAATTTTTAACACAATAAAATAATATAACTATTGCAATAAATATATTTTTTTTCTCTATTTTCGCTATCTTCAAGCACTCATGGTGGCGTCACCACTAGTGTGAAATTCCTATGGGAACAAGAACCAAAATCAGTCACAACACAAACACAAACCCTAAATCAGCCACAGCACAAACACAAACCCAACAACCCCAAATCAGCCACAAAGCTTGCATATCATAAGCATCGATTTCTGGGTGTTTCTCTTCCATGTAAGCAGCGTAGTAGCAGTTCTCGTCGATGAACACAGTTCGGCCATTGTGGTTGAGTGCTTTTCATAAAAGGGTCTCTTGGGTCAGCCCAAATACGAGGAAATTGCATGGGGACGAGCATTTCCGAAGCACATAAGAGATTTGCTTGAGTTCTGCATGGGCCATGTGGAATGTGTTATTGGATGTTGAAGCGTAGTGGAGGAGGGTGTTGATAAGGGTTATTGGAATATTCTCTAATGTAGATAAGGGTTTGAATATAACATTGTAGGTCTAAATCGGAGCTGGGCAGGCTTCGTGGGTCTGTTGGCAGCTGGGATCGGCGAGGTGGAGGAAGAGTAGAGAAGTGAAGAGTGTGAGGAGAAAGAGAAGCAAAAAAGGAAAAGAAAAGAATAAAATAAACTTAACCAGCGTGAACACTCAATAATTTTTTTTTTTTTTTACATAGGAGTGGCTGTGCACTATAGCTGTAGAGCTTTGGCTATACCAATGTAGTCATATTTCTGTATTTGGTAGTGTTAAAAATAAAAATAGCAATATAACTTTTTAGCACCACCAATATTAATGCTCTAATAGCACTGTTTGTTTTCTCTCTTTTCCTACGCCTTTTTACAAAATCCATCATAACTTGCACCTTTGTTTCCAAAAGATGAAAATTTCTTATCCAAAACTCTAACTTCATTTCCAACCATCTCCACCACTCTTCCAAAAACTACGGCCACCCTCTCCTCCTCTTCAAACTCTGCTCTCAGAAGCTCACAGAAGCAATTAGTGGTATGGAATGGGACAAAGATGAAAAAGAGGTGTATGCTCTACATTGGGATGACAACAAAGATTTCAACAAGTACACCAGGTTTGACTTCCCTTTCCATGGTCAATGCGATAATGGAATATTTCGGGGGAAAATTGCAAACTAACACCCATCCTCAAATAATTTCATTAGTTAGCATCATTTTCAAACTATTTACAAAACTAACATCTCGAGTGTGTAAGACTAGATTTTGGTGTTCAGTATTGCAAAAAGAAGAAAATCTAACTAAGTGAAGAAGAAGGAGTGAAGAAGAAGAAGAATGAAGAAGAAGAACTTCATTTGACGGACCGAAGAAGATCAAAGAACCCCACAGTAGCTTGATTTTTGGGTTGGGTATGATTTTGTTTTTTGGGTTTGTCTCCAGTGTCTCTCTGCTTGATTTCTAGGTTGGGCGTATTCGGTGTTTATCGAAGAAGAACAAATAACCCCACGATAGCTTGATTTCTAGGTTGGGTTTGATTTTGTTTTTGGATTTGTCTTTGGTTTCTCTCTACTTGATTTTTGGGTTGGGGCTTGAAATCTGGGTTTTCTCTCTACTTGATGTCTAGGTTGGGGCTTGATTTCTAGGTTTTCTCTCTACTTGATTTCTGGGTTGGGGCTTGGGTGTCTTCGATGTTTATCAAAGAAGAACAAAGAACCGCATGGTAGCTTGAAGAAATCGAGTTGTTTATACTTGATTTAGCACATCAAATCGAGCCTTACATAATTGAGATGTTAGTTTCCTAAATAGTTTGGAAATGATACTAACTAACGAAATTGTTTAGGGATTGGTGTTAGTTTGCAATTTTTCCTAATATTTCATGTGGTGGGTACTTGTAAAGTTCTCGTTTGCCTTGTTGATGCTTTATATAGATACTGTTATAATTTCTTTCTCTGAAACCCTTGTGTTAGAAAGTTTGTGGAACTTGCTACACCTAATATCACCTTTCGCACACATGATGGCTATGACACTTCTGTTGGGTTTGGATTTGATTCCAAAACCAATGACTTTAAGGTGGTGAGGTTTGTGACTCTTTTGGATAAAGACGATGAGTGGGGTGAATCTCCACCACAGGTTGAGGTTTCACTTGCCACAGGGGAATGGAGAATGGTTGCTGCTTTGCCTCCCATAGGTGCCTTGTGTGGTCATGACCCGGAGGCTTTTGTCAATGGGGCTTTGCATTGGGTTGCAAGACTGATGGTAACCAATTTCTTAATTTTGTTATGGTGTTTGATTTGGGGGATGAGGTCTTCCGTGAGATAGCACTACCAAAACTCTCGAAGATGGAAATAAGTATTTTGTGTGTGCACCTGTTCAGGCATATGGGAATTCCCTTGCCCTCTTTCAACACACTAGAAATAGTCTCAATATATGGGTGATGAAGGAATATATGGATGCATCATCATGGACTAAAATTGTAAGTTTGGCTGATTAAGGTCTCATAGAGGACATGCCAAGGCCATTCCTGTATGGGTTTTTGGAGAAATAACATGCTAAATGCAAGAGGGTTTAGGAAGAGTGGCAAGGTTATATTAGAAATGTGTGATGGACAACTCGTCTCATGACACCTTGAGTGACAAGAGATTAAAGATCTTAAGATTACTGCATATGGGTGTACTTTTTTTTATTATTAAGTTAAGAGTCTAGTTTTGCTCGACAAACCAAACCTTGTAGATACTTACTGAGGAAAAAGTGAAGAAGCACAACAACAGGCAAGATGCATTTTATTTTCATGCTTATTTTTATGGTTTTTCCATTTTGTTCTTTATATATTCTTGGCATTGATTATGAGTTATATATAAAAATAAATGCTTATTGGTGATTGATTACCTTAATTGAGTGGCTTTATCTTTAGATAGATAGCTTATCAAGGGTGAAAATAGCCAAATACCACGTTTTTAGAAACTATGTGGCAATCTACCACTGTTTCGAAAATATTTATCAATCTACCACTTTTTCAGTACTCTAGTTTCGTGAAATCAAGTTTTGAACAGTACTCGAGGTCCTAATGAGTTTGCCAACGTGGCAGTGGTTGAGCTGGAATTTTGCACATTGAAAATGCCACCTAGAACTCAATGGTCATAAGCTCGAGTTCTTTGTTGATTAGACTCGAGTTCCTAGGACTCAAGTACTGTGCTATTTTACATACACAATACCCGAGTTCCGTAAACGCAATTCTAGCTTAGACACCATGCTATTTTAGTCCACCATACCTGAGTTTTATGAACTCGAGTACTATGTAAGTTTTTAATCCCAGTCTCAGTCTCAGTTTTTAATCTCTCTCACTCAGTCTTACTCTCAATCTCCCTCTCACTCACTCGCAATTACATCTCCTTCTCCCTTTCACTCTCAATCTCACTCTCACTCTCCCTCTCGCTCTCAATCTCCCTCCCACCTAATTTCCCCTTGCTATAAATCTCACTCAATCTCGCTCTCACTCTCACTCTCACTCTCCCTTTCGCTCTCGTTCTCTAGTGTACTCTCACTCTCAATCTTGACGTTGACGATATCGAGGTCTTTAGTTGGTGATTTGCATCTTCAATTTCGAATCAGAAGGTACATACTCAATCTCACTCTCAATCTTTGTTTGACCATTTGGTTTAGGGTAGATATTACGGTTTGGGGATTAGGGTTATTTGTGGTGTTCTAATGTTATGGAGTTAATTGTGATTATCAAATTTCAGTGGTCCTACCCAAGGTAGCAATACATGTATTTGACCCTTTTGAGGAACAATACTGGGCATTGTTTTCCTCTTTGATGGGTACCAGACCATGATGGAGAATTCTGGCCCAACTTAGGAATTTTGTTGAGTTGGGTTTAGGATGGGGGGAAGGGACAATTGGGCTCAACCAAATCCAAATGAGAGGGTAGCTACGGACTTAAAAAAGTTTTCTTGGGCCTTCGTGTCTAATAGCCTAGATAGCAAGGAAACCCGGTTTGGTCCACTTTGGAAAGTACTAAATTCCCATCACAATTAGCAGCAGAACATAGCTAGGTGTGACTGTGATAGGAGTATAGGACCAAAACTGATTGGATTTCTTTTACATAGGAACATAACGGTTCACTTTTGGTACTGAATATGACAACATATCTGTGTGCATGCCCACTTGGTCGTGGGTCTGAGTTATTGTTGTAGAATGGGCTGGTGGGCTTTGGCCCATTTTAAATGTTATATAGCAAACAGGTGGGCTTTGCCTTGATTGCCACCAAGTTTGGCGGCATTGAACTGATAAAGAAAGAAGTCTTAATTTTAACTCTAGGTTCACATTTTCTCAATTACTGCCTTTGTACTTTGCAATTAGTTAATGCCTTCCTTCGCACATTTGAGTGAAATATATATAGATCCTTTTCAAAACCTTTTAACAAGAAGCATGCATTATGATAACACGAGTCCTTGCTCAGTTGCCTACGTCATGGCTTTTATAAGTTTATCTTTCAAATGCAAACAAAATGGTAACTCAAAGTTCAAATGGAGGCATGGAGGGGTGACATTGAAGTGAAGGCAGTAAGACATTTAAAAAAAATATTTCCTATACCGCATATGGATAATGATAGCCAATTAATTCAACACTGAATTATTTCCTTTTTCCTTCTTTGTTCAAATTTAATGGATATTTCAAATAAATTAGCAAAGCACAATAACAAAAATATAAATAACAAATTCAGCAACAATCCATAATCAAGACACCAAATTTTTACGTGGAAAACCTTTCAATGAGAACGGAAAAACCACAGGACCTAGTCCAGTAAAATCTTCCACTATAGAATATGGGTTTACAACAATCTCTCTAGGACAAATGCTATCAGATATCGAAAACAACAAAAACACGCCGTTCTTGGATTACAACAAATATTAATAACACTAAGATACCAACAGTAAAAAGAAGAAAAGATCCCACCAACTAAACTTTAGCATCTGAGCAAGCAGAGAGGAATTTCAAGTAACAACACCAGTCACCAGTCAACAAGAAGCTCTCTTCATTAGGAAATTTCATCAAAATTGGAGCTGAAATGACCTTCCGATTTTGGCTTGAAAGTATCTGGTTTTGTAGAATTTTTTTCGAAAATCTTCCTCTCTCATACACAACAACTTCAGTATTACAAAATTTTGATGAAGGAAGCGCCATTGTAACAATCATATCAGAGTTGAATATTAATAAAGAATATGAAAACATAACTAGATGTGATAATTCAAATGAAATCCTAAAAACTTACTTAATTTTTCAGAAATATTTGATATGCAAAAAGGAATCCAACCATCACAGAAGAACCAAAATAAAATAGAGCTAAAATTTGAAGATACACAAAAGCTATGCAGCAAAATATGTTAAATAAATATGAATTAATGGTTTGACATAAAACTCTTTGGATATCATTAACTGAAGAATAAGCAGAGTAGAGAACAAAACATGAATAGTTAGTCAACTTCAAGGTGAAACAACAAACAAAAGGCTTGAGAGAACATACCAGTTTTAAATGATTTTGACCTTAGAACAAGATGTATCAAAGGTTTATCTTAATTAAAGGAACATGGAAATCTTAGACCCATTTGTACTATGAACACATATATGGAGTTGACATAGCATGCCTTTACATAGACTAAAAGTTTTGTTTATGTATATATGCAGATTGGCTACAAAATGCAGTGACTCTATAATACACACACACACACCAGTTTGAATTAAATCATATATACAAATCCCAAATAGTAAAGAGAAAACATATTTAAGTACCTTGGCATCAGTTCTAATCAAGTTGGTTATTTTTCCCAGACACAAACATCTTCTAAGCTACATGAGTTAGCCTTAAAATTCTAATTTTTGTAGGTCCCTTCAAAAGGTAAAAAGAACATAAATAGAAATATATTAGAATAATAAAACACCTTCAGAACTTTCTGAAATTTTATAAGAAAGTGAGTTAAACTTTGCTTACACTAGTAGAACAAGGAATCACATAACTTCATGGACCAGTAAAACTGACCTCCCAATCCAAACATGAAAACAAAAATCAGTAAGACATTCACCCACTTAATTTCTCATTCTTATACAACTCAACTCTATTTTCCAACAATAAATTCGCCCTTATAAATATAGCAATTATTACCCAGCCCAAATCAATAAAATCTATTGCCAAGAATTGATCCATGAACAATTACAGTATCAATTCAAGAAACCAGGTGAAGCTATTAGACAACAATAAGTGATGGTGTCAAGAAACACAGAAGCCAAGAATGTGGACTTCAGGCTCTACTAGTGATGAATCCAATATTTAAAATTTCCAATTTTCCAGAAATTTTCAATTTTGAAAAATTAATAGGTTATTTGATGAAAGAGAATAGGCTGTTAAACATAAATTTGAAAAGAAGCAAGACAATTGCTAATAATCAGAAGAAAAAAAATTAATTACTATACTTTTAGCAACTTTTTAAGTGTTTGTGATAATTTGCAGAGACAAAAAATTAAGTAGAACCAAGCCAAATGACAGCAATCACAAAATTTTAATTATATTATGCTTTTAGTGACTTTTTGCAAATGATTGCAGAAAATTTCAAAGATTGAAGAAGAGTAGAGTTTTTCAAGTGTGGCCATGGTGGTTGGTGAGAATAATTTCTACTATTGCAGAATTTATATATTTCTTCAATGGCATCCAATTAAGTATTCATACCAAGAATACTCTCACCCATTACAAATATAAGAGAAGAGAAGAGGACATATGGTAATATGAATAGACTTACTCAGCATTGAACTGAATTAGATTTTGTAAATGACCATTTATGAAGTAAATTATGTACACATAATGCAAATGGTAAGAGAGAAAACCTGAAGTGCCTGGGCATCAGTTGTCATCAACTTAATTATTTTTCCAAATGCAAACTTCTTGGCATCTTTCTGAGTTAGTCTTCAAAATCTTTGCAACGTGGCGGGTACCTTCAAAAGGTAAAAACCATATATAGATATATTAGAACCATCAACACCTTCAGTGCTGCCTGAAATTTTAATTTTAATTTTACTTGCACTAGCAGGACTGGGGATCACATAATTTCATGGTCCCCTGTAAAACTGACCCCCCAACCCAAACATAAAATGAAAAATCAGCAAGACCTTCACCCACCCAATTTCCCATTCTTATGCAACTAAGCTCCATTTTCCACAATAAATCCACCCTCATAAACAGAGCAATTATGACCCAGTGCAAGTCAATAAAATCTATTGTCAAGTTTTAGACAGCCGTAAGCAAAAGAACTGATCCATGAACTCTTACAGTATCAAAATGCTGAGCGAAATAATGAGTATGTGGACAGCTCTAACAGTGATTGATTCAATATTCCAAATTTCCCAATGTCTAGAAAAATTCAATTTTGAAAAAATTGCAAAAAGAAAATAGGCTAGCAAACAGAAATTCGATAGTAGCAAGACAATAGGTAACAATCAAAAAATATTTAATTAGACTATGCTTCTAATTCTATTGGCAATTTGCAGAAACAAAAATTTGAATAGCAGCAAGCCAATTGGTAGCCATAAAAAAATTTTGAATTATACTCTGCTTTTCTCAAATGATTTCATAAATAGAAAAAGAGGAGTTGGATTTTTCAAGTGTTACTAGAGTGGTTGGTGAGATTAATTTTGTAGTATTTATGTCAAGATCGATTAACCTAATAAATTGTATGAATAAACTTACCCACTATTGATGTTGACAAATGGAATGTGGTCAATCTTGGACCACTCAATGTTCAATTTGGGGCATTTATAAATGATCAGCATTTTCAATTGGGTGAGGCGTCGCATGGCTTCCTCGGTGGGCAGATGCACCAGAATCCCGCAATTCACAATATACAGCCGTTGAAGAGAGGAAAGATTGCCCAACCCCTCTGGCAAAGCTCCGATGTCATGAAATTTCTCTATCCACAGAATTTTAAGGGCAATGAAGTATTGAATTTGGTCCAGCAGGAGAGACTCACACCTTTTTAGACTTAGCTTTTGGAGGGAGGGGTGAATGGAGGAAGTAGAAGGCAGACGATCAACACACTGTAACCAACTGGGTGGGTCTTCAATACCACACCTTATTATGGACGGGACACCTGGCAATGACCTCAGTTCAAAACAATCCTCTACTACCAACTTCTGAAGGGAAACGCAGGTGTGCAGTGACTCTGGCAAATCTCTCAGTTTATAACACTCTCTAAGGGTCAACTCCTCAAGGCAAGTAAACTCCTTTCCATCCTTCCACACTTTTAGACTTTTCATTTTCTCCAATTTGAGTATTCTCAATGCTGGAAATAATTTAGTAGTATTTCTATAACTCTCATCACTGTAAAAGTAAAACTTTCTTCCTATACAACTTACCTTCTCCATTCCTGTTATTTCAAGAACCCTAAGACAGGGTAATTGCCCCAGAGTGGGAACTTCTTTACATTCCCAACAGTCTCTCAAATAGATCCGAAACAAATTGTGATATAGTGACAAACCAACCCATGATGGGAATTTCTTTCCAAAATACCCTTCGATTGTTAAGCTTTTCAAATTTGGGTGAGGTTGAAGGCCTTCCAACACCTTTTCATTTTTACCATATGATTCATCCCCAAACACTAGAATCAAACTGAGAATTGAACATTTCCAGTATAATCCCAAGTTGAATATTTCCTTTTCTTTTAATTTTGCACTTTTGGCTTCTTCCTCATCTTCCACCATCTCTAGATTGTATATGTTTATTTCTCCTCTCAGATTCTTCAAGCATCCCAATTCTTTAATCCTATAACCTTCATCTGGACCCACACAAAAAAATTGCAATGTATGAAGGCAAGTCAACCGCCCCATATTTTTAGGTGTTTTTATAATATGATCCCGGATATGATTAATATGAATATGTCTTAAGTTAATCAAATTGCTTAGGTCTTCCGGAAGCACTTTTACACGGCCTTCAATTCTTAAAGTTTGTAAACTGTATAGTTTGGTGACGGATTTTGGTAATTCTTCAATTAAGGAGTTTGAGATGTGAAGAAGCCTCAAATGTATTAATTGCTCAATTGAATCTGGCAACTCCTTTATACTATTCCCGAATAATTTCAAAACACGTAAGCATTTAAGATTTGATAACATGATGTCAAAGTTGAAATTTTCTGAAATTAACGTGCGCAATTTTGTAAAATCAACTTCACTAAATGAACTTCCTAGTGTTGTTTTGCCACCAAGTCGGGCAAATAAAGGTTGTATGCTACTACCATGATCCACTAAATCTCCCTCCAAGATTAGAGTTTCAAATTTTGAAATTGAGAGTGCAAAGTCATGCACCAAATCATGCATTTTGCAGCTAATAATATTACCGTAGGCATCCTTTCTAGCATTTTGGAAAAAGGAAGTGGCCAACAAAATATTGAAATACATGTTACCAATATCTTCCATCTTCATATTGGCTTCTTTAGTGAGTTTAAGGAACCCTTCAGCCATCCAATACTGAATTACTTCATCCTTTTTCATGTCATAATCTTTAGGGAATATTGCACAATATGCAAAACATCGTTTTAAAGATGGTGTTGGAAGATGATCAAAGCATAACTTAAGCACAGGAAAGATGTCATTGTTATCTTCGTCCAACAAATCCCAAATTTTATTATTTTGAATCTCTAGCCATTTGTTTTCATCAAATTGAAAGCACATTGTTCCCCCTAAAACTCTTGCAGCCAATGGAACCCCTCCACATTTTTTAGTAATTTCCCTGCCAATAACCTCCAATTCTAAAGTTAATGGAATTCTTCCATCTATGAATGTTCTTTTTTTCATTATAGACCAACAATCATCTTTTGATAACTTCTCTAAGTGATGTGGGGGATGTATCTTCATGATTTGCACCACATTATCACTTTGGGTTGTAACAACAATATTATTTCCTGTATTGGAATTAAACTGTAGTAAGTAACCCTTTAAAGTGTCCCATTTCTTAGGATCTTCATTCTGCACATCATCAAGTATGAGAAGATATTTTTTCGCCCCCAAAATTTTTGCACATATTTGAAGTACTTTAGCATGTTCTAAATCACTCAAGTCTTCTATAAGAGATTTAAGAATCTCTCTTAAAATCCCTTCAACATCAAAATTTTTACCGACATTTACCCATGCTAGTACATCAAAATGTTTCTTTATCAAATCATTGCTATACACAAGTTTTGCTAAAGTTGTCTTTCCAATACCTGCCATACCCACTATAGGGAGAATAGAGATAACATGTTGATTGCTTGAACTAATAAGTAAGTTTACTATTTTTTTGATCTCGTGTTTTCTTCCTACAACTTTTGAATCATCGAGGAGGGAGTCTATATTCATGTCCAAGCTAATTTTGGGGATTGAATTCACCAACTCCATTCTAAGACCAAAGTCAGCTACATCATTCACAATTTTATCCAATAATTGTTTGATGAACTTAACTTCATCAAGAGTGCATAATGAAAAGTTACCTACCTGATCCATCATTTGATTTTGAATCTGTACCTTTTGCCAAAAACTCTCATAGCTAAACTTGTCTAGCACATTATCGGCATCATAAGCTACATCTCTAAGATTCGTTAACCATATCCTCATAGACCCATCACTTAATTGCCTCTTTTGAGCATCACCTAACACGAATTTAATCTTGAATAATGTTTCAAGAAGATCCTCCTTGAAACTCAACTCAAAATTGATATGCTCAGTGGCAAGTGCTATTAGTCTGTCCACAACATCATTGAGGATAATTTCAGCCATATATTCTTCCTTACCCTACAAAGAGAAAATTGTATTAAAATATTTGCAAATGGTTAAAAAGTAGAGCAATGTTTATTTCACACCTGTTGTAGCACACAACTGCGCACACACACTTTTTGCACTGAAATCTGACTTCAGATTTCAGTGCAACAAGTGTGTGTGCACGGTTGTGCAACCCCCAGTGTGTACTAATATTTATCCTAAAACATATTGGAACTGTTAGAAATAAACAACTATGTATGGAGTTGGGACTACAAAATCACCTGTGTGACAATTTTAATCATCTTCGTTTTCGATTTTGAAGCTGAGGTTGGTACACTTTTAAGTTTTTTGTTGGTCCCTTAAGTCACTTGAGCTTCTCTTTTTTTTTTTTTTTTTTTTGAGTTGCTTGAGCTTTTTTTTGAACATCTTGAGGCACAGCATTACATGCCACAATGTCATGACCTGGAACTCCGGCCAAGTGTGCTTTAATTCTTGATGCACCTCCGGAAAAATCTTGTTCACAATAATTACATTTGAAACGGTCATATAATTTCTCAGCATAATCCCAAAATTGATCTCTCTGTCTACCCATATTTCTTTTTCCTTGCAATGAATAAATAACACAATATCAAAATCAGATGTAATATAGTAATTCTATTTGCAAACTCTCTGTATCAGTATCTGTTCCCAACAATTGTTACTATCCATTCCTTCATGTAGTGAGCATGTACAATCGATAAACAAAGGTAGCTGTTTCGGTTGTATCACGGGCTACAGAATTGGACCTAATATATTAATCCTAGAAATGTGAGTTCCTTCTATTCAGCAACTTCTCCGAAATGGTCTATCTTCTTGATATCAAATTAAATTTATCCTTATGTTTTTCAAGTCTGTCTCATGTTCGATCATGTTAACAAATAGTATAGCCCTCCTCAGTCTTTGTTAGTTATGGAGATAGAATTAGATGGAAGGGGTTATATTGCCTTTCGTTGTGTTAATCAAAATATTAACTCAGACAAGAAATAAAATAGAAAAGCGAAAAAGAAAATAAAAAATAAATAACAATACAGGTTTCTAGAAACTATTTTCTGAAAAGTCCTTAGTTTTGTGCTTCCTCTTTCGTCAAATTGTAATTTTTTTTTCTTATTAATTCACAATTGTTTCCTCCAAATTTATATTTGTTATCAATTTGATCTTTATAGTTTAAATTTAGCCAAATTTCGATCTTCTTGTTTAAGAGTTAGTTCAATTTGGTCGTTAGTACTTAGTACTGACACTGTCACTATATATGTTAAACAACATCGCAGTCGTTTAAACCCTAAATAAATCAATCTCAAACTCACAGCAAGTGCCAAGTGGTACTCAACGTCAAAATGAAAAAAAAAAAAAAAAAACAACAACAACAACAATACAGCATGAGAGACATGTTAGAGTGCACTTACTTCAGTATTAGCTTGCAAGCAAATAGGTAGATTAGATATGTAGTTAATGGAAGAGCAAGAGGGAGAGCGAAAAGACTGTGAAGAGAAAGAGAGAGAGAGAGAGAGAAGGTATCGCCTGTGAAGAATAAAAGAAAGATGTGTTCCCTCTCTCTCTCTCTCACATTATATGATTGATTAGGCAAATCCTGTCCCATAACTGGACACTCTCCATTTCAAATAGAAATGTAGAGGGATTGGTGATTCAAGGGAAGCATGTTGCTTTATCTCTCCGTACTCCTGTAGTACTGCTCACCTTTCCCCTTTACCCTGAGCTTGTCTCTCCTCTTTACCCTCACCGCCTCCCTACCTTACCCAGTCCTAAATCCTGTGTTCTCTAAATCCTGTGTTTCCTCTTCCACCTTAGCATATACTATACCACCATACTGAAATCATCATTCTAATCTTTTGCCTACCACTCCACCTTGGCCCGACCCACACTAGCACCAACCCTCCTCAATGGAGGTGTCTGGCCTGGTAACCCGTACAGAAAAAATATCTTGCCAGGACATCAGACTTGAGCTCCCCCCAAACCAAAAGACAAACCCATCACAGGAACTCATACTCCTAGCCAAACTTTTTTCCTCCAAAAACATCAGCTTCAATATGGTAAAAGAAGTCTCTCAAAAAGCTTGGAAGCCAGCGTATCCAATGGAGGTCAAGAGGCTTAGCCAAAACATCTTCATGTTTTCCTCCAGTCACGAGGTAGACCTCCACAAAGCTTATCATAAGCGAGCTTGGTCCATCAAAGGTGGGCATTTTGTGCTGAAGAAATGGAGCTCCGATTTAACATGGCAAGAGGTGGATTTTTCAACATCCACAATCTGGATCCAGATTCATGGACTTCCAAACCTCTGGAGAACAGAGGACAACCTAAAGAGAATAGGCTCTAAAATCGGCTCAGTAGTGGACGTTGACTTATCGAAGATTTTGGCAGCGCTTGGAAAAAATTCATCAGGGTCAGAGTCAAAGTAGACATAACCAGTCCACTTCTTCCGTGCATATTTCTTCCTCGCCTAGGCAGAAGTGATTTATGGATAAGCCTAAAGTATGAAAAAATCGCTGATCTCTGCTACAAATGCGGGGTTATTGGTCATGATCTGAACCACTGCATTGCCGAACCTTTCCTTCTCTATAACTCCTCAGGCAAGCCTTTTAGAGCAGCGGGGCCCTGGTTACAAATATACAATGAGGATATTCCACCGGGGGCTGTTGAAAATTGCTCTAACTCATCCCATGCCTCTGAAATCCCAAATGCTCAGCAAGCTTCCGCTGTGAAGGAGGATTCACCGGCGGTCCCCACCAGTCTAGCACAACCAAGCCATAATAACGTTCACACGTACAGCCCTCACACCACGTGGCAGCCCGCTGGTCTACAACTTGTCCTTAGCAATATCGAGGCAACGGAAAAGGACAGTACAAAGAATGATCACAGAGAGGCAAGCTCAGATTCTGTACACGCGGCACCTGATGCGAACATTGCGGTCACCCACACACCAAGCTCAACACCTGACACTTCCAAACGAAATCATATCCTCCTAACCCCTGTAACAATTGGCCTATCTCCTATAACCCCTGTTGGACCAAGCCCAACCCACATAGCCCACCCAACTGTGAATTCAGACCCACCTCTGCAGCCCACATCCACCCATTCAAGCCCAATTCTAACAATATCCCATTAGTTAGCCCACCTTCACCCACCCCCTTAACAGAAAACCCACCCCATGACCAACACGTCTCTGTTCCACCACATCCAAACACGCCAAATCCCCAAAGCAAACCAAATCCTTAAAATATTCACTCATCCCTAAATCAACAGCCACCACCATCTCCCCTTCGCAACCAAAAAAGAAAGATTGGCAACCTTGATTTGGAGATTTTCTCCAAAAGACTAAAGAAAGCTGTAGAGGGTCCTGAGTCGGTGTATTTCGACCCCGTTACTGTCACCTTCATCCCACAATCAAGAATTGAAGCTTTCATCCTAAATGAAAAGGAAAAGTCTTCCCACCATGGTGAGTCCCCATCCACCCTACCTAGCACTCTGCTTCTGTTAGCATTCTTTGTTCTAATTCTACGGCCGAGGAGGCGGGCCTTATCATGCCCCCAACCTCCCCATGAAGATCCTTGGTTGGAACTGTCGAGGCATATGCAACGCCTCGACAGTTTGAGCCCTTGGGGCTCAAATAAAAGGCAATAGGCCGGATTTTATTTTTCTGTCTGAAACAAAAGCTGATGTTAGTCGTATGGAATATGTTAGAAGTTATTTAAAGTTTGATAATAACATGGTGGTTGAGTCTAAAGGAAGTGCAGGTGGCTTATGTATTCTTTGGAAGAATGGCATGTCCATAAAGGAAGTAGAGTTTGACAAGAATCTCATAGCTGTCAAAATAGCAGATTCTGCCCTTGAGTGGCTGCTGGTCTGTTTTTATGGACCCCTTTATCATTCCAAAAAGAAGAAGGCGTGGGGAAATTTGTTTGCTCTCTTGGAGGCCCACCACGGCCCTTGGGCTAGTTTCGGAGACTTCAATTTCATTATCAATGATGAGGAGCAAACAGGTAGCAAAAAGGGAGGCACCTCAACCACAAACTTCCTCAAAGAATTACTGTTCGAATTTAATGCCGTAGACTTGGGTTACTCGGGGAACAAATTCACTTGGGCCAAAGGAAAATGGGGCAGTGCTGTAATTAAAAGGAGACTGGATAGGGGTATTGCAAGTATTTCTTGGAGATTGGCTTACCCAAAAGCTTCCATCACCCATTTCGGTGACATAAAGTCAGACCACACCCCCATTCTTCTCGACACTAATCCAATAGATAGTTTTGCTCACAGACCATTTCGGTTTGAAGCAACTTGGCTTAGAGATGAGAACTGCTTTTCAGTAATTAGCAAGTCATGGGATGTTGAAGCATCCGGTTCAGAGTTTATTAAGCTCTACAAAAAACCAGCCTCAACTAGAGATGCTCTACGAAAATGGAATAAAGAAGTGTTTGGCCGCTGTCAAGACAGAATTAACAAGCTCATCCAAAAAATCAAGCATGTTCAAGGTTTGCCTCCATCTCATACTAACGTACTCACAGAGCAGGCTCTACAATCCGAACTCACAAAATGGCTCTTTAGAAGCGAAACCCTTTGGGGCCAAAAATCCAGGGAGCTTTGGCTAAAGCTTGGGGACAAAAACTCTAATTTTTTCCACCAGTCCACTATCATCCAAAGAAGGAGTAACAGCATTGATGCAATTAAGGCGGAAGATGGCTCTTGGATACATGACCCGAAACAAATTCGTGATCTGTTTTGCAACAACTTTAGCAACCTCTTTAGAGAGGAAGCCACATGTTTTCCTGACCATCTGGAGCATCTGATCCTTCCCTGCATCACAGAGGATGAAAATGACATTCTTAAGCAAATCCCATCCCTTGAGGAGATCAAATCCACATTATTTCAGATGCATGACTTGAAAGCTCCTGGTCCCAATGGATTCCCAGCTTTATTTTACAAAAGACTTTGGTCTACCGTGGGCGATGACGTAATCAAGGCAGTGACCTCGTTCTTCCTAAGTGGCTCTATGCCTAGAGAGGTAAACTGTTCCCTTATTATACTCATTCCTAAGATCTCAAATCCCACAACTGCTAACCATTTTAGGCCCATAAGTTTGTGCAATGTTGTGTACAAAATCATTTCCAAGCTGCTCGTCTCCAAGCTCAGACGTCTCCTTGACAAACTCATCTCCCCCACACAATCTGCCTTCATCCCCAACAGATGGATAGCCGAGAACCAGATCATTGTCCAAGAAATTGTTCATAGCTTTAAATCTCGGAAAACAAAACCGGGTCTTATGGCCATCAAGTTGGATTTGCAAAAGGCGTATGACAGGGTAAATTGGAAGTTTATTCAAGCCATCCTTCTCCACTTTGGCTTCAATGACACATTCACAAATTGGATCATCGCATGCATCTCATCTGTTACCTTTAAGGTCCTTGTTAACGGAGGTAAAACAGCAAGCTTCAAGCCTAGTCGTGGCCTTAGGCAAGGCGATCCTTTATCACCATACCTTTTCATATTGGGGAAAGAGGTCTTATCCAGGATGCTTGACTATGAGCTGAGGTTGAAAAACATAAGTGGCATCAAAACGAGCATTTCTGGCCCAACCATCACCCACGTCATGTATGCTGATGATGTTGTTCTATTTACAAAGGCAATTAGGAGAGATGCTTCAAATCTGGTTCGGGTGTTAGAAAAATACTGCAGCTGGTCAGGGCAAGCCGTTAACAAGAACAAATCTGGTGTGTTCTACTCTAAGCACACCTAAAGCCACACTCGTAGGGCTGTTAAAAGCATTCTTCAAGTTAAGAGTCTGAAAAAAGATGCAATCTACCTTGGAGCCCCAATGTTCCTATCAAAAGCACCTTCTAAAGACTTCGCATTTCTCCAAAACAAACTTGAAGCAAAGCTGATGGGGTGGAGAAGTAAAAGTCTATCTTGGGCTGGTAGAAGGGTTCTGATTAACTCAGTGGCTCAATCCTTACCAAATTACACCATGTCCACCTTTAACATCCCCAACAAGGTTTGTGACAAGCTTGACTCCCTCACTAGAAGGTTCTGGTGGAAACCAAAGCAACAAGACAGAAAGTTCATTGTCTGGAAAGCTTGGGATCACCTTTGCTGCCCTGTTAAAGAGGGTGGTCTTGGGTTTAAAAAGGCCAAGAATATCAACAAAGCCCTCCTAGCAAAGCTTGCTTGGATGGTTGCCTGTAATAGAAACAACTTGTGCATGAGGATTCTGAGATCAAAATACAAAGTCAAGGAGGATTGGCTTCGAGCAGATACGATAAAAAAGGCATCTCCCATTTGGAAAGCTATTGAAAGCACAAAGAGCATCATCACAAAGGAGCTTGTTACATGATTAGGGATGGCAAATCAGTTGATGTATGGCTTGACCCATGGGTGCCATGGATTCAAGGCTTTATTCTGTCCCCTAGGACCAGTTCATCGTCCATAACACCTCTAATAGCCTCACAGCTCATAAATCATGAATTCCACTGTTGGAAAGCTTCTTTAATTCATGAGCTATTCAGCCCACAAGATGCTCAGGCTATCTTGTCCATACCGATCCCCGTCAGACCAAGACCCAACAAGCTTGTATGGATGCCAGACTCGAAAGGGTTTTTCTCTATTAAAGCAACTTACAAACAAATTGTCACCCAAGATACCATCCCGCCCTCTGCGAATATAGATTGGAAAAATCTTTGGAAGCTCAAAGCCCCAGAAAGGATTAAAATGATGCTATGGAGAATTGGAGCCAACGCCCTACCCACAAGAGATAACCTCATGGTCAGACTGGACTTGGACAGTCCAGGTTGTTTACTATGTAATCATGACCTTGAATCTCCTATCCACCTTTTCTTCAAATGCCCTACTGCCAAAGCCTTGTGGTTTGCTACTTGTTGGGGTTTTAAATCTGACCAGGTACCTTTGAACTCTAATCTTGATATGGTTAATCTAATCCTAAGCCCTCTTGCCTCTCTTTGCCAAGATCAGGATCAATGGATTGTATCGCTTTATATGGCTCTCACCATTGAGGAGCTATGGCGTACCCGAAATGCTATTCTAAAACAAGAGGGCAAGGTAGACTTACAACTTTCTATCCGTAGCATCCAGTTAAGGGCCCAAGAATTTTCCACCATTTTCAGTCAGCCTGAGCATCCAAACCCCGTGCATTCTCATACTGTCTCAAGGTGGTCACCTCTTCCTCTAAATTTTATCAAGGTCAACACGGATGCTGCCCTTTTAAGCTCCAAATCTGCTCTAGCTGTCATAGCCAGGGACCCTCAGGGAGCTGTCATAAAAGTTTGGACAAGGCTAGCTCCCAAGTTCACGCCACTCCAAGCTGAAGCCATGGCTTTGCTCTGGGCAATCCAACTTGCAAGCTGTGAAAATTGGGCCCACATCCAATTTTAAGGGGATTCAAAAGTCTGTTTTGATGCTGTCATTGCCAAGGATCCTTGCTGTGCTTGGTCCATCTCCCATGTTGTTGCGGACATCAGAGACTTAGTAGTTAATTTTGTTGCTTCTGATTTTTTTTGGGTTTGCAGAAGTTGCAACCTTGCTGCTCATACTGCAGCAAAGTTTGCACTAGCTTTAAATTCGTCTTGTTTTTTCAATTCGGCCAACCTTCCTCCTTGTCTAGTTGATGTTTGTAAGGAAGAGGCCTTCTCTATGTCTTCTTTGTTTTGATTAATACATGGCAAATTATTTAAAAAAAAAAAAATTTAGAAGAAAGATAAGAGAAGAGGAGCGGTCTAGCAATTTACATTGCCTCTTTACTCTTATATTTTAATCATTATTTGTTTTAAATTGTCATATTTTCTAAAATCCTTTCTCTAACGGCTATAATATTTAAAAAAAAATTCATCTCTTTCTTAATTTATTTCTTTCCAACGGTCAAATCTTCGCGTGAACAGAGAAGTTTCGAGTGCCGATCCAAGTCTTTTAAAATTTCAACCAACCACCGCTGGCCAAAAGAAAGAAAAGGCACAATTTATTAGAAGAAGTAGGACCCATCACTTGCCGAAAGAAGATGGTTGTGGATTCAACGTGTCCGTAAATTGCTCAAGGACGGGTCCAGGCTTGAACAAGCAGGACCAGTAGTTGTGCTTTTATTTTTTATTTCTTATTGACTCACAATTTAAATTTGTTATCATTTTTAAATATTTGCCAGAAACTATTTTATGTCGAGATGTAAATGTTAAATAACATCGCAAATAATTTTTTATTTTGCTCCAGTTTTTTTTTTTTTTTTAAATTGGAGTTCAAGTTTGTGGGTGTAAAAGCCCAACGTCATGTGTTGGGCTTAGGGCCCAATTCGAATATCACTATGTGTCCAAAGAGAAGAAAGGGGCTAGGAAGGAGTCCAGGTGGAAGAAATGTATTTGGAAATGAATGAGAAGAGCAGTCCGAAGAGAACCCTAATGGTTCGAAGAGGTCATTCTCCTCAGATTCCCAGGGGACTTGATCAAGCAAATATGCTGAAGGTTCGAGTGATCTTCCCAACTACTTCGAAGATAAAGACAAGCTTTGGGAATGCTTAAAGATGATAAGAACAGAGAAATATCTAAAAGGAAAAGTTGCTACCACCACATTTAATGCACTGCAGCAACTTTCCTAGGCGCATTTATGTGGAGAAGATCCCTGGACAGTGCAATTTCAGCTACCACCACTCATAGAAAACTAAAGCAGATGTCTGATGTGATATGTACTTAAGTGAATGCTTAGATGAAGAACAGATGTACAGTGAAGATGAGGAAGAAGAAGAATATATAAATGTAATGGGCCTCTAAATGAAGGGGGGGAGCAAAAATTTGAGAGAAAAAAGAACTGGAAGAATTGTATTCACCTTTCAATCAATAACAAGCCTCTTCGGATTTGAGTTTATTCAGTTTTCAAGTGTGTTTTTACTTTAGTTCATCCTAGTCCATCAAAGTGAACCGTTGCTAAATTCATAACCAGCCCAGCTTTTTCACCCACTCTCTATAAATTCATTGTTCCGGGTTTGGTGGGCTCATAATCCAAATCTTTTGGGCTTGGGCTACAAAATTTGGACCCTACAAAGTTAAATTTAAAAAATTTGGAGTTCAAAACTTCAAATAATTTCTTAAATTTAAAAATTTCTACCTTATGGTTTGGATCTATTCAATGTAAGATCCTTGAATAAAGATTTGGAGTTCAACTTCCAATTTAAATTACTTGAATAAAGTAGACTTGATTTTTTTTTTTTAATGTTTAATATATGGATTTGAAATTATTAATGATTAATTAAAATATTTATTCAGCCAAGGAAAAAAAATCGACAGCATAGTTTAGAGAGAACAAGGTTGATATATTCAAGAATCATGACCAAGTTCAGATTCAAGGTTTTCTAATTTCAATTATAAGAAAAAATATATGACTTGGATAAAGCTCTAAAAAGTCTGTATATCACCATATGGTTGCAAAAGAGATAAGCGTGTAAGTAAACAAACCAAGTTAACAAAAAAAATAATAAAAAATAAACCACAAAATTGTTCCATATTTTTCTTCAAAAAAAAATAAATAAATAAAATAGAGATTTGGAATTTGGGTATACCACATAGGGTGATATTTGCAATTTACCCCAAAAAATAGAGATTTGGAATTTGGAGTTCAAACTTCTTGTTTAAATAACTTGAATAATCTCATAAAAAAAAAAAATACTTAAATAACTTGAATAAAGTAGACTTTTTTTTTTCTATTTAATGTATGGATTGAAATGATTAATTAAACTATTTGTTCAGCCAATTAAAAGAAAAGGGAAACAATCTATATACAAATTAGGACTGGAAACTTTGTAGACTATCTCACCAAAGTATAGCAAGCAATTTGTGGATGACAATTCTTTAAATAATGGATCGACAGGGGTGGTGGACCACCCCTATCGAGACCAATGAGATTTTTAAGTTTGAACTATCAAGGACTTGGGAACCCTTAGATAGTTTGTGGCCTTTACAAAATAGCGAGGGAACAAGATCCTATAGTGTGTTTTCTCATGGATACTTGAATGTTTAAGGAGGATTTTAAAAAGCTTTGTAAGGATACCAATCTACCTCACCGATTCATTGTGAAAAAGCCTGGTTTTGGTGGTGGATTGGCTCTTCTTTGGAAGAAGAGTGTTGATGGTAGGGTCATTAAATGGTTCGGATAACCATATTTTGGCAAAGGTTGTTGAAGAGGATGGGTCTGAATGGTTCTTAACAGGTTTTTATGGTTGATTTGAAACGTTTCAGAAGCCGAATTCTTGGGCGTTGTTAAACCATATTAAGTCCTTTGTGCATGGACCTTGGGTTTGTATTAGAGATTTTAATGCTATTCTCAGTTTCAATGAATACTTGCCTCGATCAACTTTGGTTAACAAAAATTGTGATCTCATGTTGAAGATTTCCAAAATCAAAATGAATCGAGATGTCTTACTAACCAAATTGTGAAATTGATATTAATCAACTTGCAGGTGGTCAAGATTGTGATCAAAAGTTGAAGATTTGTATAATCTAAAAAAAATCAAGATGCCTCAAAGGCCAACCTAGTCAACACCCAAGTGGTTCATTTCGTTGGACACAAATGCTCAAAATTAGATAAAGAAGAAATTCACTTTTCCAATTATCATTTTGGAGTAGGAAGGTTCTTATGGTACCAGTTATTCAAGAAGAAGGAAGGTGGTAGCTAGACGAGGATCCAAAAATTAGCATCATGACAAGTTTGAAGGTGGTAACAAAAAAAAAAAAAAAAAAAGGAGGGAATGTTATGTGCCTCATTTAAAATAAAATTTGAATTTCAAGGGCGGATGAAAATTGTAGATGAGTTGAAAAGAGTGAACATATAAAAAAAATAAATCAAAATGGCTACACATTGACAAACACAACCAAAAAAAAAAGCCTAGGTTGATAGCTACCCGTACATGTGTTTGCATCTATGCTTCCGCATACGTATGTTTTTGATTGTGTATATTTGCATGTAACAAATACATAGAAATGATCCTATTAAATAATTTAAAAGACGCAAAATATAGGTAATGCAATATATTTTTCATGTTTATCATAATAATGCAAATAACAGAAATGGCTAAAACACAAAATTTTAACCTAAAACCTCATCCATGGTATATCAAAACCACCTAAAGACAGTGGACATTCTGGCCTTTTGCCCTTAATTTTTAAAAAATTTAGCAATATGTCCCTATTTTGAAACTATATAGGCATATGCCCCTGTTTCGATACTCGATTACCATAAAATCGAGTTTCAACGCAAAACTCGATTGGTTTAAAATCGAGTTATGCCCGATCAAACTAAAAAAAAAAAAAAAAAATCGAGTAAATGGAAATCGAGTTCCAAAACGCCACTATAGGGCTTAAAAACGTCACTATAGGGCTTAAAAACGCCGCTATAGGGCCACTAAAATTGATATTCATACTTATAAAAAAATTTTCCAGAAAAACACCACTATAGGGAAAAAAAAGGCCGCTATAGGGCACTGAAACTGATATTCATACTTGTAAAAAAAATTTTCCAGAAAAACGCCACTATAGGGATGAAAAAACGCCGCTATAGGGCCACTGAAACTGATATTCATACCAGGAAAAAAAATTTTCCAGAAAAAACACCACTATAGGGATGAAAAAACGCCGCTATAGGACCTCTGAACTTGGTATCTTATAAAAAATTTACATGAAACTCAAGTTCCCGGAACTCGAGTTCTATGCAAATTTTTTTTTAGTTTGATCGGGCATAACTCGATTTTAAACCAATCGAGTACTTTAAGTAACTTGATTTTAGGGTCATCGAGTATCAAAACAGGGGCACGAACCTATATAGTTTCGAAATAGGGGTATATTGCCAATTAAAAAAAAAAGGGGGTAAAATGCCAGAATGTCCTAAAGACAGCCTCCTTTCATCTTGGTACAACATTATTATCTTTTTGCAGTAGTTTTGTATCATTTCAGCTTTCCCAGAAAATATTTATTGGATTTCAATAGTTGGTACACCAGAAGGAGTTTATTTATTCAAGAAAAAGAAAAGTACAATCTTGTTATTTTCTGTAGTACCATACAGCATCAAGACTGAAGCAGGTGCTCGACCATTGTTAATTTGTAAACCCAGTTCACACAGTAATATATATATATATATATATGTATAAAAAAGTTGCATTCATATTTGATGGCTTGACTGGTTTGACTCTTTAAATTAATTAAATAACAGCGGTAAATTACATTACATATATGTATTTGACTTAACCAGTGTTTTCCATAGAATTATTCATGTGAAAACGGAAGTTTCCAATGGTCGATCCATGTCTTTTAATTTCCTTCATTCTCTCTCTGTATAATGGCTAACGAGTGTGAAACTTCATTGAAATTTTTTTTTTTTTTTTTACATTGTACGGTAGTATAGTATAATGTAAATTTATATTGTAAATACACAAAAAGTAGTAAATATTATACACATTTACAAAATATGGTAAATGTTGTACACTTTTTGCAAATATACATTTGCTACTTATTGAGTGTTTACATTGCAAATACAACATAAACATATAGAGTTCCAAGCTTGAATGTGGACAATTGGACATCAGAACTTAGTGAATACCATAGTCATTGAGGCTAGCATGTTACACGCCTATCATTTTTGGATTCTATAGGTTATATTCGTTCCTATGTTGAAAATTTTAGAAGAGTTCCAACTATAATTAATTTGGTAACTAGATATTTGTCTGTAATTTGAATTATTAGATTTGATTTCCATGTAGTATAATCTATTTACTAGATTTAAAATAAACAAAAGAAAAAATAACATTATTTGAAATTGATAATTATTGGAAGAAAATAGTAACCATTTTTGTCCCACCCCACCTCTTTTGGAAATTATAATTGTTGGCAAACAAGTAATGAACTTGTGAAACTCTCGGAGGAATTCAACTCTTTGAAATGGAAGAATTTTTCCAAACCCACCCATAAATATGTACCTCCCTCAGGGACGGATCTATGTATTGACTAGGGGGGGCAATGGCCCCCCTTAAATTTTTTTAATAAAAATATTAGTATATTAATAGGTACTAATTTTAGTAATTTTGTTCAATAAAATTACATTTTGCCCCCCTTTAACAATGCTATCAATTCTTTTAAGAGTAATGTTATAGTCACATACTTTTTTACAATATTTTTACAAACTATTGAGGTAGCAAATTTTTATTAGTTCGCACACTTGTATAACTTTTTACTTATTGATAACCACTCACTATATTAGCAATTTGTAAAAATTTTGTAGTTTTAGCATTTTTCACCTTTTTAAGGCCATAAAAATTAATAGATTAAATCTAAAACAAAATATACAAGTCCAAAAAAATTAGCCCCCACAACAAAAATTACCAATAATAAAGCTAAAAAAAAATTAAATCCAATCAATTTATTTTACCCAAAACAAACAACTTGGCCATTTAAAAAGTTTTAAACGAAAATCCTTAGTGATAAAATAGTAGAGTCAAAGGTCGAAACTGCTGCACACGGCTAGCAACAGAGCCCCCCTCTAACTCTAAGTCCTGGCTCCGTTTCTGATCTCACTCCTCTCTTGACTCTTCACTACCAATCTAAAGATAGGGTTGTGCGATTGAGAAAAAATTACTTCAAATGAGTGTTCATTTGTATTGAACTTGTTTTAAAACTTGTAAAATTTTTGTTGTTAATTTCACTTTTTATTTTTCTGTTTTGGCTGTGGTTTGAACTTTGAACCTGATAAATGCAATAATATACCATGCCATCTCCTTTGGTTGTGTTAATAAACTATTTTTTCCTCAACCAAAAAAAGAAAAGAAAAGAAGTAAATAGCATAGAGAAATGTCAAAGAGGCAAAGAGAACTTACTAAAATAGCTTGCAGATAGGTAGATGCAGTGAACGTTGGGAAGAATAAGAGAAAGAAAAAGAACTAGACCTCAATCGGTATATTACCAGCAATGGATGTGAAAGGAAGATCTGAACCCAACAATGAAAAGAGGAACAATATATTCATATCTAAACCAAAAAAAAAAAAAAAAAAGGAAGAACAAAGAAGCAACCAACTAGTAGTTACAGGATGTCATTGAAACTCACCGGAGATGAGAATGAAAGGGGCACGTTATCTCTTTCTCTCTCTACAAAAGTTTTGCATTTTCAGTTCTGTTGTTCCTGGAAGCGCAAAATTGTTTCATGGGTCATGACTCATCAGATGGACAAACTCCAATTCTTATTTCTTACCTAATCCACCAAATCTAAAATTTCTCCACTCTAAATATTCATTTTAGTCTTATTTGCCAGCATGACTCTGAAAAATTTATAAATTAGCAAATAAAACCTCCTTCTTAAATCTTGATTTACGTTCACGTTGGTATCACAAGATAAAGAGGAAAGACAACACTCCAATGACAAGCATTGCTTATTCAAAGGTAACTATTTAATTTCTCGGTTAGTATGTAGTGTCAGATATGAAATAAATATGAATATGATGCAGGTCTAAAGATAAAAAAATTAGAGTTGCACTCTATTTTAACTGTCTCCCATCTTCTCTGCGAGTGTAGAACATTAGTCCCTTCCTTCGAAGGTGTGTTTCCGTACCTCTCAGTGACAAGGTCACTTAGAGGCTTGTGGGGTTTTTCTCCTTGGGTTACTGGGAAACAGTTTCTTTTTCTTTCTCTCCTTTCCCTTGCTGTCAATATTCTTTCCTTACCAGCTTTTACCCTTTCTTTATCCTTCTCTTTTTTCAATTTTTTCTTGTTGAACCACGAGATGGAAGACCTTGCCAAAACCTGGAGTAAGCTTAAACTGTCGGATTGTGAGGGATCTAACGTGAGGTTAATGGAAAAACACACTGAAACAGAGTGGGTGCTGGCAGCCAAATTTCTGACCCGGCGTGCGCTCAATCTAGAAGCTATTGCAAAAACTTTCTCCCCCCTGTGGAGAGCAACAAAGGGCTTCAAAGTCAGGAAGGAGGGTGAATATATTGTCCTCTTTTCCTTCAAGGACCAACCCGATATGAAGAGAGTCCTAGCAGGGGAACCTTGGAGTTTCGATAAATATTTGGTGGTAATGCAAGAGTTTGATGGCACCAAGGATGTGAGAGACATGAGTTTCGACCAAGCCACTTTTTGGGTTCAAGTTCATGACCTCCCACTTAGATTTAGAATCGTTTGGTGGCTGAACAACTCTGTGAAACCTTGGGAACTATAAACCGTGAAGAGGATGAAGCGGCCATGATTGGAGACTGGTTTGTGCGGGTTAGGGTTTCTCTGAAGATCTCCAAACCGCTATGCAGGGAAGAGTGATTACACTGGATGATGGCAAGGATTTATGGATTCCTTTTAAGTACGAACGGCTTCCAAACCTCTGCTATAGGTGTGGGTGTCTTTCACGATGAGAGGAACTGTGAGTTTCGGTCTGCTTGTGAAGCGAACATGGATGATGAAAGCCCCCAATATGGGCCTTGGATAAAAGCTCCCCCATTTGTGCCTTCAAAGTCCAAGGTGGTCATGGTACCGGGTATCAGTGATCTGAGGAAGAAAGCTAATCCTCCTCCTAATCCGATTCAGGGCAGCAAGCTACCAGTGGTGGTGCTCTGAACTGACAACCCCTCACCAGAGGTAATCTGGCCCGAAAACCAAGGCAAAGATTCAAATTCACCTATCACGATGGAGCCGGTTTTTCAACAGTCAGATCCGGTGCTACCAGAGGACTTTCAATGTGATAAGACTGAAGCAGGATACATGTACACTAGTGCAGTGGCGTTGGAAGCTGTAGCTGAAGTGGGAAAAAATTTTGAGGTGACGTTGGAGGCGTTAGACAAGGAAATAGCAAGGTTTAACTATACACCCTCAGCATGTGCTGAAACTTTAATCCCCCTGGGCCCTCCCATGCCCGGCCTAACTATCTCTAGCCCTCATCCCAACCCAATAAGTCCACTTGCCAACATAACAAACTCAAGCCCTCCTCAGGTGAATCCAACGCCCAACACATCTCCTAAGTGGACTAGTATCAAAAGACAAGTGGGCTTAAATGAGGACTCTACTGAACTCAACGCTGCTCTAGGAAAAAGAGTAGCTCACCTCCCTCACTGCGACTCAAAACCATTAAAACGTAGAATCACGCATACTTCTGTGCAGAAAGAAAACATTTTCTCATCGGTGGAGGCTGGTTCCCAGCCTCACCGAGAACAATGAGTTGCCTATGCTGGAATGTGCGGGGGCTTGGGAACCACCGTACAATTCGAGAGCTGGCGAACCTAGTGTGAGCACAAGACCTCTCTGTTCTGTTCTTAGCCGAAACCTGGGCAGATAAAGCAAGGCTAGAAAAATTGTGTGATGACCTTAATTTTGACGAGAAATGGGTAGTGGATAGAATTACTAGAGCGGATGGCTTAGCTCTTCTTTGGAAAAATTCAGTAAGTATCAAAGTAGTTGGCTCTTCTCTTAATTTTATTGATGCTATTGTCAATGATGGCCAGGAAGATTCCTGGAGGTTTACTGGTATCTATGGTTTCCCGGAATCAAGGAGGAAGGTGGAAACATGGCAACTGTTACGTGAACTCAATAATAAGTTCACCCTCCGTTGGGTTTGTGCGGGGGATTTTAATGAGATCCTTAAGGGGCATGAGAAGCTTGGCGGATCTCCAAGAAGGGAAGTGGAGATGGAAGCTTTCAGGGATGTTGTTGATGAGATTGGTTTTGTTGACCTTGGATTCACTGAAAAAAAATTTACTTGGAGAGGAAAAAGGGGTGAGGCAATGATATTGGAAAGACTGGACCGTGCCTTTGCCACCCCTACATGGCTGGAACTCTTCCCAGCTACACGGGTTCACCATATTCATTCCAATGCCTCTGACCATAACCCTATTGTCATCAAACCCGATGGAGTAGTGCAATGCAAAAAAAAACCTTTTCGTTTTGAGAGTATGTGGATGAAAGAAGATGGGTTCAGGAACACGATTATTGATGCATGGGGTCTCCCATCTTGTGAGAGTAACTTGATCCTAACTGTCTCAAAAATTGAACATTGTGGTGAGAAATTGGTGGAATGGAGTCGGACTTCTTTTGGGAGTATTAAAAGGCAATTAGTAGAGGCTTCAAAATTGCTTGTCTTAGCTGAGGAGGTTGTTGCAAAAGGTGGTTCTTTAGACCAGGTTAGAATTTCAAAGTTGAAAATTAATGAGCTCCTCGATAAGGAGAGCTTGATGTGGATTCAGAGGGCCCGTGCCATGTATTTGCAATCGGGTGACAGCAACACCCGTTTCTTTCACAATAGGGCCTCACAAAGATATAAGAAAAACCGGATCCTTGGGCTGAAAAATAACCAAAACATATGGTGCACTTCTGATCACCATCTTCAAGAGATAGCTACTTCCTTCTATTCGGATCTTTTCACTTCCTGCAACCCCGAGGAAAACCACCTAATTTTTGAACTGATTCAACCTGTGGTTACAGTGAACATGAATAGAGAACTTACTCACAGCTTCACTAGGGAGGAGGTGGAAGCAGCTCTCAAAACCATGGAACCGCTTGCGGCCCTTGGCTTGGATGGTATGCCTCCTACTTTCTTCCAAAATTATTGGTCTGTAGTTGGTGATGATGTGTCCTCAGCTGTATTAAATTGCCTTAATAATTGCTCTATGCCTACTGAAATCAACCACACTTTTATAACCCTCATTCCTAAGGTTAAGAGTCCTAAAAGAATTTCTGAATTTAGACCTATTAGCCTGTGTAACGTGATTTATAAATTGGTGTCTAAAGTGCTAGCTAACAGGCTCCAGGGGTTTCTTCCTGATATAATCTCAGAAAATCAAAGTGCTTTCCAAGCTGGGAGGCTTATTTCTGATAATAGTTTAATGGCCTATGAAACTCTCCATTACATGAAACACCAACTAGGCAAAGCAGGCTTTTTGGCTCTGAAATTAGACATGAGCAAAGTATATGACAGGGTGGAGTGGTCTTTCCTTAAATTGCTAATGCTTAGATTGGGTTTCCATGAGAAATGGGTCGATTTGATGATGATGTGCATTACAACGGTCTCCTACTCTCTTTTGATCAATGGGGAACCTACTGAAAAAATTGTCCCCTCTAGGGGACTCAGATAGGGAGACCCAATCTCCCCCTATTGTTCCTCCTTTGTTCTGAGGGGTTACATGCCTTGATTGAGAAAGCTTCCCGTGATGGTCTTATCAGAGGCATTTCTTTATGTAGAAATGGGCCGAGATTAACGCATCTGTTTTTTGCAAACAATAGTCTTCTCTTCTGCAGGGCTTCAATTCAGGAATGCAACCACATCCAGGCCACCCTCTTTGATTTTGAGGCAGCCTCGGGGCAAAAACTCAATAGTGACAAAACTACCCTCTTCTTCAGCAAAGCAACCTCCCCGAGTACCTAGGAAAACATTATTAATTTACTTGGGGACCCGGAAGTAAAGCAATACGAGAAATATCTGGGCCTACCCTCATTTATGGGGAGGGGAAAAAAGGTGAGTTTCGCTTTCATAAAAGAAAGGGTTTGGTCCAAGTTGAAGGGTTGGAAGGAAAAGCTCCTCTCTCAAGTTGGGAGAGAGGTTCTCATAAAAGCAGTAATCCAAGCGCTTCCGACCTTTGCCATGAGCTGTTTTAAATTACCTTCCACGCTATGCCATGAAATTTAGGTGTTGGTCCGCAAATTCTGGTGGGGTTAGCCAGGTAGCCGAAGGAAAGTGCATTGGGTGAAATGGCATACTTTATGCCGTCCTAAACAGAGTAGGGGCATGGGTTTTAGAGAGCTTCAAAAGTTTAATGATGCTCTTCTGGCTAAGCAAGTGTGGAGGTTAGCCACTAACCAAGACACTTTTTTCTATAGATTCTTCAAATCTAAATTCTTCCCACATGTTTCTATCTTTGAGGCGAAAAACAACTTGGGCTCTTTTGCTTGGAAAAGCATCTTAAAGGGTAGGGACACCATCAGTAGGGGTGCAAAATGGGGGGTTGGTGACGGTCGAACTATAAAGGTTTTCGAAGACCTTTGGTTGCCAGGTGGGGGCTCGGGTAAAGTCATCTCTCCACCCCGAGATCATGACCCAAAAATAAAGGTGGCTGACTTAATCGACCATGAGTTGCACTGCTGGAAATCAGCTCGAGTTGATGCTATTTTCATCCCAAGTGAGGCAATCGTGATCAAAGCCTCTGAGTCTAATGGACACCCTGGACTGGTTGTACTGGCCAAAGAATCGGAATGGTGTTTACTCAGTCAAATCCGGGTACAAATTAGCAAGTGATTGGGATGAGCTTGTTGCACCGGGTGTTTCTGACCAAATCGAAGGAAATAATACTTGGAAAAAAATCTGGAACCTCCACGTTCCAAACCGAATTCGTACCCTGCTCTGGCATGCTTGCAATGACTCTCTCCCCATGAAGGTCAATTTGGTGCGAAGAAAGCTTCTACAAGTAGATACTTGCCCCATTTGCAACTTGGAACCTGAGACCGTAGCGCACGCATTATGGTCTTGTCAGAAACTCTATCCTGTGTGGCTCCCTCAGTTTGCAAAGCTCAAGGAGGCTACCTCACCACACTCGGCCTTCTCTGAAATTATGTACTTAGCCCTTCGGGACCCTAGCTATGTGAAGGTGTTTGCAAACACCATCTCCTTGATTTGGATGAGCAGAAACAGAACAGCCTTTGGAGCTGCCAGTTCGACCCTTGGAAAAATTCCAGAGCAGGCTCGTGCCTTGGTGCATGAATTCCACTAACTCCAGCCAGTCCACACAAAAATCCCAAGAACAGCCCGTACATTTCAATGGAAGCCTCCACCCTCTGGTATGGTGAAAGTGAACTTCAATGGCACTATTTTCTCAACCCATTCTTCCGCAGGTCTCGGCATGATAATTCGTGATCAGGCTGGTCTGGTATTGGCTGCCCTTTCACAAGAAATTCCCCTGCCTACTTCGGTGGAGACAGTGGAAGTGATAGCAGCGAGAAGGGCTCTCTTGTTTGCCAAAGAGCTAGGTTTTGAGAGAGTTTTGGTTGAAGGTGATTCTAAAGTTGTAATCAAAGCCATCAAGGAGAAATCTCTTCTTTCTTCGGACTGGGGCCACATTTTAAGAGATATCCATGCTCTTTCTTATTCCTTTAGTAGCATTTCTTTTCTTCATGTTAAGCGCTCGGGTAATAGTGTAGCTCATTGCCTAGCCCCGTAGATCATTTTGTAACCCTCTGTTAGTTTAGATGGAGGAAGTTTCTCCTGACATTGTGGATGTTTACAACCATGATCTTGGTTTTATTAATGAATAGCTTCTGCCCCTGCTTGTGGGCTGTTTTCTTAAAAAAAAAAAAAAGTTGGGAAATTCTAGTGCCACACTCAAAACCAGCTAGCCACAACTCGTCACATGGGCGAGTTGCGGGCAAAGTTGTGGTTTTGGATGTGGCTCCAGAATTTTTCTTTTAAGTTTTTAACTCTTCTAATCCATCTAACCTAGAATCCCCTTAAATAAAATAATAAAAATAAATTAAAAAAAAAAAGAGTAAAATATCTGTTTTAGTCAAAATTTTGACCTTGCCTTTTGATAAAATTTTAAATAAGCAAATCACCAAGGTATTATCCATGGTTAAACTAATTTCCTTTGTGTACAGTACTTCATGTGCCATGAGGCCCATGACGGAAAGAAGAAGACAAAATTAAGAAAATAAGCAAATAAAAAAAATGTAAGAAGAAAAGCATTTATTATTCAAAATTTATCTCTCACTGATTTTATATCTAAAAATTCGAATTCTTTTTCTTTTTTTTTGGGTCAGCTAATATATGTAAGGGTCATCAAATAGCCCACAGCCCATAGCCCAGCCCACAAATCCGATGGCCCACCAGGCTAATGGGCGGCTCAGCCCGTTGTTATTGAGGCTCATGGGTAGCCCACTAGCCCAGTGGGTCAGGCCGTGGGCTAGTTTTTATGCCCATGGGTACCCGGTGGGCTAGCCCAGTAGCCCAACCCGTTGGCCTAACCCATTAGCCCAACCCAATAACTCATAATTTATAACAAAAATATATAGGAAGTGTATGAAGAATTGATCTTGAGATATTATAGAGGAATTTATTAAGAGAACTCCCTGAACCACTAAGATACTCAAAGTAATTGTGCTAAACTTAGTTTACTAAATATATATTTTTCTAGTAGTCTAGCAAATTTGAATTAACCATTTGACATTTTTTTTATTAAAGATAAAAATAAAAATCTATTTAAAGCCTTAATAAAAAAAAATTAAATAGATTTCCATCAATAAAACAAAAAATTAAATAGATTTGACTATAAAAAAATTTGTAATTAAGTATTAAATTCTTTAATTTTTTCATTTAAAAAAATAGATTGATTATTCCCTTATAAAAAAATGATTATTTCCTTATAAAAATAATAAAATAATATGCTAACACAAGCCCATGAGTAGCCCATTAGGCCCAACCCGATAGCCCAGCTTGCTAAAGACAAAATGGGCATTGCCCATGGGCAGGGTCATGGGCTGAGGTTTTCTCTTTCGGCCCAGCCCGACCCGGCCCGTTAACTAGTTAATAGCCCATTATGCCCAGCCCATTATGCCTATGGGCCACGTAAAAATGGGCCGGGCTGGCCCGCCCGGCCCATTGACGACCCTTAAATATATGTATGCCTCATTTTATAGGATTTCTCAAATCTTATCTTCACCTGAATATCTTGGATTCTTAGTCCTTAAAGTTTGTGATTATTTTCATTTTAGCCTTTTATATATCAAAATTTTCATTTTGAGTACCATTCTTTTTTTTTTCTTTTTTTCTTTTTTTATGTTTAGTCCTTAATGAATATGAATATTTTGAAATGTAAAAAGCCAAATAGAAACTGAATCAACTATAAAAGGCTAAAATAAAAATATTAGTCCTTAGGACTTGTTTGGTAGGAGAATTTTTGTTTTTGTTTTCAAAATAGTATGAAAACAATTTTCAAAAAATTGATAAATTTCAAATTTGAAGCGTGAGATTTTTTTTTTTTTTTTTTTTTTTTGTGATAATGGTAAACTCCTTAATTTAAAAGATAGAAGAGTTTGGACAAAATTGTGAAGTCTACTATTTTCAATTTATTTACAACTATGTCATTAAAAACATTTTTGGTATCTTGAAAACACCAAAAAAGCTGTTTTCAAATTCTTGTTCTAAACAAGGAAAATAGGATATAGTTTTCTGTAAACTATATTTAGAAAATATCAGTCAAACAATAGATTCAAGTGTGAGATTCACCATTTTATGTATTGCAAAACAAAAAACTATACTTAAATACTCTTACCAAACAGACTCTTATAGTCTACTTTACTCAATTTCTTATATTCCAATATGATCAAGAGACTCTCCCAATTTTTCCTAACTTGAAGTTTTGGCCCGAAAATCTCACTAGTCCACAGTCAAATAATGGGCATAGGGCCTAGGCTCACTCAGATTGGGTTAGCTCTTGGGCTTAGGAGATTTCTCATTTCCAATTAAAAAAAAAAAAAAAAAAAAAGGTAGAATAGGAAAGTACTAAAGAAACAAACATACAAAGGCAAGATGAACCAATTCATATTCCGATATATATATGAATAATGATTAATACTAGGTGACATGGAAAAAAGTTGTGTATAAAAAGTATGAAAAACATAATGTTATAATAAATACCAAAAAATGTTAGAAAACAAAGCACACTATAAGACATTTATTGTCTGTAGTGTACATGTATATATGTTTATGAATGTGTGAATCGCTTTTAAATTCTGTCCTCCCTATATAATCGAATCATGGCTTGGCCACTGAAGAGCAAGTTTAGATTCAAATGTGATTTCTAATTTCAATTATAAGAAAAAGCTTGACTTGGATAAAACTCTAACAAGATCCGTATACCTCATTAAAAAAAAAAATAAATAAATAAAAAAGAGGTAAGTGTCATGATATGAACCATATAATAATTCCATATTTTCAAGCGTATACCACAGAATGAATTTACCCAAAAATATAAAGATTTAGAGTTCAAACTTATGGTTTAAATGACTTGAATAAATTAGAATTTTTTTTTTCATATTTATAGATGGATTTGAAATGATTAATAATTAATAAAACTATTTATTCAGCCAAATTTTTTTTTTTTTTTTAAATGAACAGCATGAAAGTCAAGTTAGAGTGCACTTACTGTAGTAGGTTGCAAATAGGTAGATGATGCCTTCAATGGACGTCCGGAAAAGTAAGAGAAAGAGAGAAGGTAAATAGTCTGAGAAGAATAAGAGGAAGAGAAGAGAATAGAAGTAATATATGGTCTAGCAATGTATAGCGCGTTTCTGAAACTTTGCTAATTAACAGTCATTGGAAAAAGCACCACTTGCAGAAAGAAAGATGCATAATTTGTATATTTGTAAAGTAGGAATAGGGAATCCACGACTCACCGAAAGGCTCCAAATTCCCCAATTTATTGGAGCAAGTAAAGAACATACCACTCAGCCGAAAGAAGATGGGTTTATTTGTATATCAGAAAACACAACTCAATAATGCTCGGTTGGATTCCTTGTACTCAATAAAATATACACATATAGACGAGCATCACTGTCAGCAATTTGTTCGAGGGGATTTAAATAGCAATATGTTTCAACTCCAATGCTCACTTTCCTTGCAAGTTCTTAAAATGTTACTAGGCCACTAGCATATACATCGAACATTGCATTGAAACTAAAGATTAATACTAGGGGACATCGTAAAAAGGTAACTGTTTAATTTCTCGGCTAGTATGTAGCGTCGGATATGATATGAATATGATGAAGGTCTGAAGATAAATATTAGATTCATCCAAAAATAAAAATAAAAATAAAAATAAATTAAAGTTGCACAGGAGTATTTGTTTTTAACTCTTCTAATCCACCTAACCTACAGCCCCCTTAATAAAATTGAGTAAAATATCTGTTTTTTTTTTTTCAAAATTGTCACCTTGCATTTGATTAACCCTCTTAAAACTAAATTTACGTTCACCAAGGTATTATCAAAGGTTAAACAACTTTCATTTGTAAACACTTCATGTGCCATGAGGCCCAAGACTGAAAGAAAAAGACAAAGTTAAGAAAATAAGCGAATAATAATTAATAAATAAATAAACTTAAAAGAAAAGCATTTGTTATTCAAAATGTATTTCTCAGTAATTTTATATCTAATATTAATTCTAATGCTTTTTTTTTTTGGTCGTATTGATGCATGTCAGCCAAAGAAAAAAAATCTAATATATACATTTGCCTCATTTTATGGGATTTTTCTCAAATCTTTTTCCCCCGAATTTCTTATATTCTTTGGCCTTAAAATTTGTGGTTATTTTCATTTTAGTCTTTTACATATTGATGAAGTCAAGAATTTCACCAATGAGCCACACGATACCTATGCGCTTGAATGTCAACCTGCACAACACAAAGAAGGAAAAACCTCACAGAGAGCACCGGTGTGGTGCCGGCCGAATACCCTCCGAAGGTTAAGTCAGAAAATATTCTCACAACTCTAGAGTGCTAGAGTGGGTAAATTATGCGTACCTCGACTTGTGAGGGTATTGGGGCTTTTATAGTAGTCGAAAGTTGACCTTTTTTACTTGGAGTCGAAGTCTTTCCTTGTAGAAATCCTCTTGAGGAGTCCCAAACGTGATGGACAAGTCATATTCCTTATAAAGAAGATCTTCATCGATGCATGCAGCTTCTAGAACCCTAATTGCGCAGGACTCTAACTACCCCTAGAATCTAGAGGGTGTGCCGCAAGTATTCCCATATAGGGATTCTGTCTGACACGTGGCCAGTAAATCCGTCCTCACCGAGTCTTGCACCTGATGGGCCCGTCCATCAACATTGCTTGGATTCGTCAACTTATTTTCTCCTCTTCAGTTGCCCCCTTCACCCTATGGGTCCGTGATCTCGGAGTGAAAGGACCCGTGGGGTGACGGTTCGATTTGGATCTTGAGAGACCTGTCAGTCTTTGACAAGCTAGCCCGAAATTATTTATGGCGTAGGGGACCTAAATTTTGACTAAGGCACTTTTGGGTGACATGGTCCTTCTGTACTCCTGTAGGTAAGAAAACTTAGAATTTTCACCAAGGCACTTGTGAGTGACTTGGTCCGTCCTTCCACCCATAGGTAGTAGGACTTAAATTTTGTACCAAGGCACTTGAGTGACTTGGTCCGTCCTTCCACCCGTAGGTAGGAAGACTTAAATTTTGTACCAAGGCACTTGAGTGACTTGGTCCGTCCTTCCACCCGTAGGTAGAAGGACTTAAATTTTGTACCAAGGCACTTGTGAGTGACTTGGTCCGTCCTTCCACCCGTAGGTAGAAGGACTTAAATTTTGTATCAAAGCACTTGAGTGACTTGGTCCGTCCTTCCTCCCGTAGGTAGAAGGACTTAAATTTTGTACCAAGGCACTTGTGAGTGACTTGGTCCGTCCTTCCACCCGTAGGTAGGAAGACTTGAATTTTGTACCAAGGCACTTGTGAGTGACTTGGTCCGTCCTTCCACCCGTAGGTAGGAAGACTTAAATTTTGCACCAAGGCACTTGAGTGACTTGGTCCGTCCTTCCACCCGTAGGTAGAAGGACTTAAATTTTGTACCAAGGCACTTGTGAGTGACTTGGTCCGTCCTTCCACCCGTAGGTAGGAAGACTTGAATTTTGTACCAAGGCACTTGTGAGTGACTTGGTCCGTCCTTCCACCCGTAGGTAGGAAGACTTGAATTTTGTACCAAGGCACTTGTGAGTGACTTGGTCCGTCCTTCCACCCGTAGGTAGGAAGACTTGAATTTTGTACCAAGGCACTTGTGAGTGACTTGGTCCGTCCTTCCACCCGTAGGTAGGAAGACTTAAATTTTGCACCAAGGCACTTGAGTGACTTGGTCCGTCCTTCCACCCGTAGGTTGCTCCGTCCTTCCACCCGTAGGTAGGAAGACTTGAATTTTGTACCAAGGCACTTGTGAGTGACTTGGTCCGTCCTTCCACCCGTAGGTAGGAAGACTTAAATTTTGCACCAAGGCACTTGAGTGACTTGGTCCGTCCTTCCACCCGTAGGTAGAAGACTTGAATTTTGTACCAAGGCACTTGAGTGACTTGGTCCGTCCTTCCACCCGTAGGTAGAAGGACTTAAATTTTGTACCAAGGCACTTGTGAGTGACTTGGTCCGTCCTTCCACCCGTAGGTAGGAAGACTTGAATTTTGTACCAAGGCACTTGTGAGTGACTTGGTCCGTCCTTCCACCCGTAGGTAGGAAGACTTAAATTTTGCACCAAGGCACTTGAGTGACTTGGTCCGTCCTTCCACCCGTAGGTAGAAGGACTTAAATTTTGTACCAAGGCACTTGTGAGTGACTTGGTCCGTCCTTCCACCCGTAGGTAGGAAGACTTGAATTTTGTACCAAGGCACTTGTGAGTGACTTGGTCCGTCCTTCCACCCGTAGGTAGGAAGACTTAAATTTTGCACCAAGGCACTTGAGTGACTTGGTCCGTCCTTCCACCCGTAGGTAGAAGGACTTAAATTTTGTATAAGAATTGGGTGCCGTTAGCATCCCTAATTGTCAGTATCCTTGGTTGTCGATCCATCCCATTGGGATGAGGACTAGGTGTCCGTCGGCTTCCTTTTTGTAGTGTTTAGCCCTCTGAAGTCTTACTGAAGCGTTGTCATTTGTCTTATGCCTATACGTAGGATTGGGCATCCTTCTGTATGGTAGGCCATTGATCCACTGCCCGGGACGTGCGATGCCCGAACTTTCAACCTTCGAGATGCGTTGTACTCCTTTATTAGCGTCTCATTCTTAAGGTATTACATCCGTCCACTTTTTTTTTTTTTTTTTTTTTTTATTCTTTTTTTTTTGGGTCATGGAATGTATCCGTCCACTCCTTTTTTTTTTTTTTTTTTTTGGGGTCATGGAATGCATCCGTCCACTTCCCTCCTTTTTTTTTTTTTTTTGGTAATGGAATGTATCCGTCCACCCCCCTTTTTTTTTTTTTTTTTTTTTTTTTTTTTTTGGTCCACCTTTGTTGGTGGACGGATCCACCTTTGTTCATGGACATCCGTCCACCCTTCTTCTTCTTTTTTTTTTTCTTTTTTTTTTTTTTTTTTTTTTTTGCGGACGTCCGTCCACTTTCCTTATGGACATCTTTTTTTGTTGTGGACGTCCGTCCACTTTGGTAAGTGTGACATTGTCACCTTGTTGGTCATCCACTTTGAGGTCATGGACTTCTTGAGGTGACTAAGAGTTACCTCGTCATCATGTGGGTCGTCGCCTTGTGGGTCGTCCACTTGGGGTAGTGGACTTGTTATGGTGACTAAGTTTTACCTCGTCACCTTGATGGTCGTCCACTTGGGGTCGTGGACTTGTTGAGGTGACTAAGTGTTACCTCGTCACCTTGATGGTCGTCCACTTGGGGTCGTGGACTTGTTGAGGTGACTAAGTGTTACCTTGTCACCTTGATGGTTGTCCACTTGGGGTAGTGGACTTGTTATGGTGACTAAGTTTTACCTCGTCACCTTGATGGTCGTCCACTTGGGGTCATGGACTTGTTGAGGTGACTAAGTGTTCCCTCATCACCTTGATGGTCGTCCACTTGGGGGCGTAGACTTGTTGAGGTGACTAAGTGTTACCTCGTCACCTTGATGGTCGTCCACTTGGGGGCGTAGACTTGTTGAGGGGACTAAGTGTTACCTCGTCACCTTGATGGTCGTCCACTTGGGGTCGTGGACTTGTTGAGGCGACTAAGTTTTACCTCGTCACCTTGATTGTCGTCCACTTGGGGGCGTAGACTTATTGAGGTGACTAAGTGTTACCTCGTCACCTTGATGGTCGTCCACTTGGGGTCGTGGACTTGTTGAGGCGACTAAGTTTTACCTCGTCACCTTGATGGTCGTCCACTTGGGGGCGTAGACTTATTGAGGTGACTAAGTGTTACCTCGTCACCTTGATGGTCGTCCACTCGGGGTCGTGGACTTGTTGAGGCGACTAAGTTTTACCTCGTCACATTGATTGTCGTCCACTTGGGATGATCCGTCCATCTTGTGGACTTGGTTTATATCCGTCCACCTTGTGGACTTTTGATTTTTTCATCCTCTTAGGATGATCCGTTCAGCTTGTGGACTTAGTCTTATATCCGTCCACCTTGTGGACTTCGAATTTTTTATCCTTTTGGGATGATCCGTCCAGCTTGTGGACTTAGTTTTATATCCGTCCACTTTTTGGACTTAGTTTATCATGTAGGAAGACATAAGCGTGTTTGACTATTTCTTTTATTGAAAGAAAACCATGTAGAAGAAAAAGGTACCTGCCCCCTTGGGCTTAAAAAGGCACTTGTAGAAAGAATCGTTTGAAGTAAAAACTTGTGATAGCAAAACTAAATAATAGAAAAAATTGTTCATAGTAAAAAACTAATAAAAACTTAGTAATAAACTGGAAACTAGGGGGGCGTCGATGCTCTTCATGTCGTCTCTACTGGTGGTATCTCCGTAGGTCCTCTGTGTTCCATGGTTGCTGCGGCTTTTGCCCGTCCAGCGTCTTGAAGTGGTTGGTTCCCTTCCATCTCCATCATAGCAATGTAGCACTCTCGTGCGGCCATCTGATTTCCTCGTAGCTCTCCCACCCCGTGCTCGGTAGGAAATTTGATCATTAGGTGGTATGTTGACGTTACCGCCTTCCATAAGTTAAGGGTGGGTCGTCCGATGATAGCATTATAAGCAGATGAGCAGTCGACCACAAGGAAAGTCATCTCCTTTGTGATCTGTTGAGGATAATCACCTATTGTTACCGAAAGCGTGACTGCGCCTAATGGGAACACCCTCGTACCTCCAAAGCCAATCAGCGGAGCATTTGTCGGTATTAACCGTTCTCTATCAATCCTCATCTGCTGGAACGCTGGGTAGTATAAGATGTCTGCTGAGCTGCCATTGTCGATTAGCACTCGGTGCATGTTGAAGTCCCCCACTTGTAAGGTGATAACAAGCGCGTCCTCATGAGGGTGGTGAAGACGTCGGGCATCCTCTTCTGAGAATCCTATGATCGGGCTTTCCATCCGTCCTATTCTTGGTACGGAGCCCGTTAGTTGGACGTTATGAACCATCCTGAGGTATGTTTTTCTGGCCTTTTTGGACGACCCTATAGTTGTCATGCCCCCTGTGATCATTCTTATATCCCCTATAGGTGGTCTGGGGTGCTCATTATCTCGGCGGGGTGGCTGCTCTTGATGTTGATGATCCGTCCTTTCCTTGCTGACGAACTTCTGCAACTTTCCCTGTCTAATGAGCGCTTCAATTTGCTGTTTCAGGTCATAGCAGTCAGCTGTGTCATGTCCGTGATCGCGATGGAAGCGACAATACCTATCTCTAGACCGTTTGTTGGGATCTCCCTTCAGCCTTCCAGGGAAAGTCAGTGTCCCCTCGTCCTTGATTTGCATGAGGACTTGGTCGATAGGGGCGGTTAGTGGAGTGAAACTTGTGAATCTCCCCGTAGGGGGCTCGGAGTGCCTATCATCCCTTCGCTCTCCGGTTCTTGCCATCTTCCGCCCTCTTTCCTCTCGGGCATCTTCCTGCCTTTCTCTCTTCTTGGGCTTTTCCTCGCGAGCTAGTAAAGCGTCTTCGGCATTCATATATTTGGTGGCCCTGTAAAGCACGTCCGGCATAGTTTTCGGGTCATTTTTATATAGTGAAAATAAAAACTTACCCTTCCTCAGCCCATTCGTAAATGCTGCTACGAGTATTTTATCGTCTGCCTCGTCAATTGAGAGTGCTTCCTTATTAAAGCGGGCTATGTAAGATCTGAGTGTTTCATCTTCTCGTTGCTTGATACTCATCAAGCATGCTGTGGACTTCTTGTATCGGTGTCCTCCAATAAAGTGCGACGTAAATTGGGCGCTCAGCTCTTTGAAAGTGCTGATGGAATTGGGCGTCAGTCGACTGAACCATATCCTTGCAGGGCCTTTGAGTGTCATGGGGAAGGCCCTACACATGATTTCGTCAGCTATTCCCTGAAGGTGCATCAGGGTCTTGAATGTTTCCAGATGGTCCAGGGGATCCTTCACTCCGTCGTAGCTTTCTATATGTGGCATGCGGAATTTATGGGGTAGGGGGAAGGCGTTCACGGCGGCAGTGAAAGGTGAGTCCGTGCGGTTGACTAAATCGTCCAGGTCACTGGAAACTCGGCCCTTGAGCGCGTTCATCATCACCTCCATCTGTTCCCTCATCGCCTGCATCTCTGCGGCAATTTGTGGTGGCGTCGCATTCGTGAGGGATGGCATTCTCAAATTCTGCCTTTCTGGTCTGCTCGGGGCATGGCTGCCCTCAGGTCCCTCCTGGTTCCTTCTTGCAGCGCTGGTCCCCTCCTCCTCTTCTTGCTGGCCGTTCTGTTCTGCATTCTTCTGACGCAGTTGTTCTTCTAAGTCGTTATTTTGTTTGGTGAGACGTTCCACCGCGGCAGCGAGAGTTTGAACTTGTCTTTCGAGGGCAGTCGTGGGTGGCTCGTCTCCTTGAACGTCGTTGTTGGTTGCCATCGAGCGAGTGAGTACCATGCAACCCTTAAGTCTGAAAAACGATAGTATGGCTTTGGATCTCTACTAACGTTTCCCACAGACGGCGTCAACTGATGAAGTCAAGAATTTCACCAATGAGCCACACGATACCTATGCGCTTGAATGTCAACCTGCACAACACAAAGAAGGAAAAACCTCACAGAGAGCACCGGTGTGGTGCCGGCCGAATACCCTCCGAAGGTTAAGTCAGAAAATATTCTCACAACTCTAGAGTGCTAGAGTGGGTAAATTATGCGTACCTCGACTTGTGAGGGTATTGGGGCTTTTATAGTAGTCGAAAGTTGACCTTTTTTACTTGGAGTCGAAGTCTTTCCTTGTAGAAATCCTCTTGAGGAGTCCCAAACGTGATGGACAAGTCATATTCCTTATAAAGAAGATCTTCATCGATGCATGCAGCTTCTAGAACCCTAATTGCGCTAGGACTCTAACTACCCCTAGAATCTAGAGGGTGTGCCGCAAGTATTCCCATATAGGGATTCTGTCTGACACGTGGCCAGCAAATCCGTCCTCACTGAGTCTTGCACCTGATGGGCCCGTCCATCAACATTGCTTGGATTCGTCAGCTTATTTTCTCCTCTTCACATATCAAATTTTTCCTTGTATATAAGAAAACAAAACTCAATGCTCAGTGGATTCCTTGTACTCGATAAAATATACAATATAGATAAGCACCACTGTCAGCAATTTGTTCGAGGGGATTTAAATAGCAATATGTTTCAACTCCAATGTTCACTTTCCTTACAAGTTCTTAGAAAGGTACTAGGCCACTAGTATATACATCACTGCATTGATTTTTAATCAGTGGTGGCTCCAGGAATTTTGTTTAGGGAAGTCATTAAGAAATTTAAATTAAAAAATAATAATAAAAAGAGAATTTGAATATATGGAGTTATAGACTAAAAAAATACATAAATTTTTACAATTTCCTTCTACAAGTTTTCAAATTTTGAATTGTTGCACAATAGTTCATTAATGAGTATTTATTGCCAATATGGGTAGCTATGATCATTTTATTTTGTTAAGTTTGTCTAAATTTTTATTTTTATGCAGTTAATATTATATATTTGTCATTGTTTTTATAAAAATATTTTAAACTAAATAACTAAACTCAACTGTTTCTCAAAAATAAAAAAACTCAACTCAACTTATTGGCTCTATATTAATTATTAACGCACACAACCACGCTCATTCATACATAAAATAATTTATTACATATTTACTTAACCAATCAAATGCTTGAATTATCACTAACTTTGCAATTTTTTTCTTGAATTTTTCTAACTTTATGACAAAAAGTTATTATAACATGATAACTGTAGGGGCTCCATTTGTGAAGGGTCCCCAACAATTCATTTCATAGAGAGTGGGACGAAGGGATAGGCGATGACCGGCTTCCCACGAGTCCTCCAGGACCTTTTTCCTTAGAGGGGTATTAACCCAGTTCTTCTTGACTTGGGGTTGCTCCTCGGCCCTCGTCCGAGGAGGCCCCCCTCCACAAGAGGGGCTCCTCGCCTTATATATCCCCTTCGGTTGATCCTGGCCTTACATCTGTCGATCATCCAGGCCACCGCTTCAGAACTTGTCCCATCAGCCACGTTCCCACCCATACTGTGGGTCGCAGCACCCAAGGTTGCGCCGTTCAGGGGTCTAATCCTCATTAATGCGGCCTGGGGAGTCAGACAAATACATTAAGTATGGATGTGACCACCTATCCTGGGTTTGTCCCCTACCTGGAATTAGACTAGGTATGCCGAGGAAGGGGGTGTCCTCGGCATGGGTCCAAAAAGGGCCTAAATCCTTAGACAACAGCCTGGGACAATCGTCCCTCCTCGGCATGGGCCTTGGGCCAGCCTAAAAGTGGGCCGAGGATGCCAGGCCCACGGGCCCCACAATAGCCCCTCAAAATCCTGCTGCACGTTCCCTCGGACGGGGAGGAGGGTTTTGATAACCACGGCCCTCATGTTCCGGAAGGCCTTCCGCTAGCTGGTCTTTCCCCGAATAGTTAGTTTGACGCCTAAATTCTTCGGTAAGTAGTTAGTTTCCCCATAGGACTGAGTCCGAGGACCATGCAGTTCCCTGGTTCTGTCTACTGCCCCGGTATGATTGCGTGGTTAGTTTCCCCATAGGATTGAGTCCGAGGTCCATGCAAGGCCTTGGTTCTGTCTAACACTCTTTTCTTCTGTAAGTAGCTAGTTTTCCCATAGGATTGGGTCTTTGGACCATGCAATACCTTGGTTCTGTCTAGTACCCAGGTATGATTGCGTGGTTAGTTTCCCCATAGGCTTGAGTCCGAGGACCATGCAAGGCCTTGGTTCTGTCTAACACTCTTTTCTTCTGTAAGTAGCTAGTTTCCCCATAGGTTTGGGTCTTTGGACCATGCAATACCTTGGTTCTGTCTAGTACCCAGGTATGATTCCGTGGTTAGTTTCCCTATAGGCTTGAGTCCGAGGACCATGCAAGGCCTTGGTTCTGTCTAACACTCTTTTCTTCTGTAAGTATCTAGTTTCCCCATAGGTTTGGGTCTTTGGACCATGCAATACCTTGGTTCTGTCTAGTACCCAGGTATGATTCCGTGGTTAGTTTCCCTATAGGCTTGAGTCCGAGGACCATGCAAGGCCTTGGTTCTGTCTAACACTCTTTTCTTCTGTAAGTAGCTAGTTTCCCCATAGGTTTGGGTCTTTGGACCATGCAATACCTTAGTTCTGTCTAGTACCTAGGTATGATTCCGTGGTTAGTTTCCCCATAGGCTTGAGTCCGAGGACCATGCAAGGCCTTGGTTCTGTCTAACACTCTTTTCTTCTGTAAGTATCTAGTTTCCCCCATAGGTTTGGGTCTTTGGACCATGTAATACCTTGGTTCTGTCTAGTACCCAGGTATGATTGCGTGGTTAGTTTCCCCATAGGCTTAAGTTCGAGGACCATGCAAGGCCTTAGTTCTGTCTAACACTCTTTTCTTCTGTAAGTATCTAGTTTCCCCATAGGTTTGGGTCTTTGGACCATGCAATACCTTGGTTCTGTCTAGTACCCAGGTATGATTACGTGGTTAGTTTCCCCATAGGCTTGAGTCCGAGGACCATGCAAGGCCTTGGTTCTGTCTAACACTCTTTTCTTCTGTAAGTATCTAGTTTCCCCATAGGTTTGGGTCTTTGGACCATGCAATACCTTGGTTCTGTCTAGTACCCAGGTATGATTACGTGGTTAGTTTCCCCATAGGCTTGAGTCCGAGGACCATGCAAGGCCTTGGTTCTGTCTAACACTCTTTTCTTCTGTAAGTATCTAGTTTCCCCATAGGTTTGGGTCTTTGGACCATGCAATACCTTGGTTCTGTCTAGTACCAAGGTATGATTGCATGGTTAGTTTCCCCATAGGCTTGAGTCCGAGGACCATGCAAGGCCTTGGTTCTGTCTAACACTCCTTAAGTAGGAGTTCGTCATCGGCTCCGAGAGTCTTGCTTTTGGTGTAACGATGTCCTCGGACCGTTTACTGGGAGCGGTTTTTCCTCAGGTCGGACTGTGATCTCACACGTGACGTTGACCTCGCCTCCAGCTCGTGCTCCCCATCTTTTTAGTTTACGAGGCATCTCTTGGCCATTCGTGCCCCGCGCTTGACGTTTCGGTGCGCGAGACGCGTCTTCATTAATGTCCTCGTGAATTAACACAAATCCGGCGGGTACAATCCCCTTGGAATTGGGTAAGAATTAATTCTTTTTGACAATCCTCCCTTCGAATTCTGTGTGGCTCAACTCCCACCGGTTTTCGCCTTCTATATAAGGCGTTCTGGGGGGAATGTTTCTCCTCATTCCATGGACCTTCCACCACAACCAAAAATACATCCTCCCACCTCCCTGAGCCCCTTTAACACCACCGCCAGGATTGTGACCAAAGTTGGGAGATATGGGGTCAAGGGCCGTCGTGGCCGCAGCCCCCACTGGGCTTCCGGCGCGGCAGAGTCTAGGCGTAACACTGGCAGTGCCGTATGGGGTGGCCAGGAGGGACGTCGCTGAAGTACCTAACGTCTCTCCCCGGAGCGCACCTCCGACGGAGGAGACACGCGAACTCTCGTCATGGCTGGTGCCTGAGTGTTGCCGTCTCCGACGGCCAACACTCGTGAAGATTGGAGAGGGTCGAGGAAACATCACGGGGGAGGGCGTCCCGGTGCCCCCGCGTCTGCTCCTCGCTTTGTTCAAGCTTCCGCCTCGAGGCGAGCCAGCCCCAGCTCCCTTCCCGTGCTTTTACTGTCAAGTTCTCCCATTCTCTTGATGCCAATAAAAGCACGGGTTGACACTTCCCCCTCCCCCTAGCTAGTTCTAGAATCGGTCCGCCTGGGCCTCTGATTGTAAGATTAGCTTGTAGATTTCCTTGTAAAACATGCCTGCCTGAGCCTCTGATTGTATTTGTACTTTTCTTTTCATGAAATAATATCGAACTTTTTTTTTATTTGCTGTTGAGTCTTCTATTTGCTGCGATTCTTTTTTTTTTTTTTTTTTTTTTTGAAACATCGCCAACTTTTTGCGAAGTAAACGCTTAGAACGATCGCCGGTTGCGCCGGCCAGCGCACTAACCCTTCCCACAGACGGCGCCAATTGTAGGGACTCCATTTGGGAAGGATCCCCCAACAATACATTTCTTAGAGAGTGGGACGAAGGGCTAGACGCTAACCGGCCTCCCACGGGTCCTCCGGGACCTTTTCCCCAGTTTTCCTTGACTTGGGGTTGCTCCTCGGCCCCTGTCCATTTCAAAGGTACTAAAAATGTTAAATGCTATTTTTTAGCATTTTTAGCACCTCAAATGATAAAAACCCACTTACATCAAACATGCTAAATCTTAAAAAATTTAGCACCGAGCTATAGTGAGTTGTTATCAATAACAGCTCACTGTAGCTGGATTGTAAAAAAAAAAAAAAAATTGTTTTTTATTCACCCAATGGCTCTTTCTCATTTGTCTCTCTTTTCTCTCTCACTTCTCTCTTCTCTCTTCTCTCTCTCAAGTGGTTCAGTGATTGTGGTCCAGCGATTATGGGCCGTCGATAGTTGTGGTCTGGCAATTGTGGGCCGTCGTGGGTTGTGGTCCAATGGTCAAGGTCGTGGGTCCAATGACTGTGGGTTTTGATTTTGGGTGTGGGTCGTGGTCCAATGGTCGTGGGTCTTGGTCTGATGGTCCAATGGTCATGGGTGGTGGCGGCGATGATCCGATGGTCGGCGATTGTGGTCCAATGGGTATAGGTCATGGGTTCAACGGTCCGATGGTCGTGGTTTTGGTTCTTATGGGTCGTGGGTCACCGATCTACTGGTTGAGGGGTGTTAGTCAAATTTGGTGCGGTGGGTTGTGGGTCTTGGTCGTAGTGGGTCATGGTGCAATAGATCGGCGTGATGGGTTTGCTTTTGTAGAGGTGGGTTTTTGTGTGTGTGTGTTTTGCTTGGTGGTTTGATTGGCAATGGTGGATTGGGATGTGGGTTTTTGCCTCTCTGTCTTTCTTCTTTTTTTCTCACCAATTTGGGTTTTGTGATTGTGATGGTGGTTGTTTTATGATTTGGAAGAGTAAGGCAGTGGCTGGGCCTTTTTTTTTTTTTTTTTTTCGTGTGGTGGATTTTGGTTGCCACAGTGGAGGTTGATGCTAGTAGTGCTGTGGTGGAGGTGGCTGTGGCCGTTGCTGTTGGATTTTGTGGAGGTTGTTTTTATATTATTTTAAAGTACCGTATTATTATTTTAAATGAAGTGGTAAAAAAATATAACTTTTGATGTATTGTGTATTGTAAAATAAAGTGTTAAAATTAATAAAGTAATTTTTGGAGATGTTAAATGTTAAAAATTTTGAAATCTTTGATGTGAATATTCTAAATGTCCAAGTAGAAGAGCAAGAGCAACTTCTGTGTGTGTGTCTCTCTCTCTCTCTGAATGTAAAAGTTCTGCGTAAGAACTTAAATGAAAACACTCGCATGCACGCAAATGAGAGAAAAAGCAGAGAATGCAATGCAGGCTTCAAAATCATGGGTCGTACTCGTAGGTGAAGGTACTCGTGGGACTGGATGTAACTATTAAGTTGTGTTGGCTTTGTTTTTTAGCTTCGAGTATTCTCTTTTGGCAATTAATTATTATTAAATTTATTGCTAGCTTTCAGGGCTCAAAAGTTGTCTTTGATTTGACATTCCAAGTCCAAATTTACAAAATATGAGTTTTTCTTTGGACATCAAAAGGTTTTGTTAGATTTTGGCAACAATGCATGCTTAAAGAGATGCCAGGGATGTTCTCCATATTGAATACTTGCCTTGATTGACTCATGGGTAACGTAAATTGTCTTACTAGCCAAATTGTGAAATTGATATTGATTAACTTGCGGTTGGTCAAGATTGTGATCAAAAGTTGAAGATTTGTATAATCTAAACAAATTAGAATGCCTCAAAGCCAAACTAGTCAACACCCAAGTGGTTCGTTTCGTTGAACACAAATGCTCAAAACTAGATAAAGAAGAAATTCACTTTACTAGTTATCATTTTGGAGTAGGAACGTTCTTATGGTACCAGTTAGCATCAAGAGATTCAAGACAAGTTATGTGCCTCATTTAAAATAAAAATTGAATTCGAAGGGCGGGTGAAAATTGTAGATGAGTTGAAAAGAGTGAACATATTTAAACAAAAAAAAAAAATCAGAATGGCTACACATTGACACAACCAAAAAAAAGACCCACAGGTTGATAGCTACCCATACATGTGTCTCTCTGCATCTATGCTTCCGCATACGTATGTTTTTTATTGTGTATATTTGCACGTAGCAAATACATAGAAATCATCCTATTAAATAATTTAAAAGACGCAAAATAAAGGTAATGCAATATCTTTTTCAAGTTTATCATAATAGTGCAAATAACAAAAATGGCTAAAACACAAAATTTTCACCTAAAACCTCATCCATGGTATATCAAAACCACCTAAAGACAGCCCCCTTTCATCTTGGTACAGCATTATTATCTTTTTGCAGTTTTGGATCATTTCAGCTTTCCCAGAAAATATTTATTGGATTTCAATAGTTGGTACACCAGAAGGAGTTTATTCTTTCAAAAAATAGCAAAGTACAATCTTGTTATTTTCTGTAGTACCATACAGCATCAAGATTGAGGCAGTGACCAAATCAGATGCTGGACCATTATTATGTGGGATATATCTGAATTGAAATCATAGGCAAGTAGTTGCATCACAACAGCTATGAACATCTTTGAGAACCGCTAATTCTAACCATAAAGTCTCCTGAATTATCAATCAATAGGTTAAATACTTCAGGAGTCCATGACTCCATAACGCGTTCCATGGCCAATTTGACTATAGAGCGGGAGCATCAGCATTGACTGCAACCTTCACTGTGGGTTTATCAGTCCTTCGCCAAACCTGGTTCATTTCAAAGAAAGTACAAATGAGTCAGTCGGAGCACAATAGTTTTGTCTCTCTTTTTCTTTTTTCATTTAATGACTAACCATTTTTTTTGAAGTTATTTTTTCTATACAAAAATTTCAGGATACTGAGAAACACTCTTTAACTCTACAGTGTTTTAATAATACAATTCATGATTATGGTTAGAACCCCATTATCTGATACAGGAATGGGATCATAAAACTCATTTCAGCCTATGTGGTCTTCATAGGAACCAACTATCAAGCAGCTGCATTTGCTGATTTTAGGTGTCCAAAAGTCCTACCTCTTCTGTTTGTTGTATAATGTTGTTAGTCCCTTAGCGATGCCACATGTCTGGACTCTAACCACACCCTCTGTATAAGTCATAGGTGAAGGATCAACAGCTGCAAGCATGGTTGCTATTTATAAAACAGGGTTTTTTATATTATTCTTATACTTATCAAAAAAAAAAAACATGGTTGCTGGATCATGAAGATAAACTCCAACATCAAGGCAAAAACTAGCATCAGTAAATTAAACAATTACCTATCAACTCACTCAGTTTCATCAACTCTTAAAAAAAAAAAAAAAAAAAAAAAACCTACCTTTTATGTTGTACGCATCGTGGTGATATGATAAATAAACGACTAAGATTTTGCACAAGTACTGAGCAAATTTTCCATCTGACCTTGACAACTTCTCTCTATCAGCATCTATAATGTATCAAAATTGATGAATCGAATTGAAAGCAAATCCAAATAACAAAACCAAAAGATCAAAGTGAAAGAGGAAAAAAAATAATATCAAATTACAATTTTTGAAGTTTTCATTTCATCATCTGATTGGCAACTCTACGTATTTCCCAAGGCATGCACTAAAAAAGGAAAGCAAATACAATATCATTGTCATAGTGGTGACTCTAGAGAGGCACTATGAAGAAATTGCAAAATTCAAACACAAAGTCTGATGCATTTGCAACTCTAGAAGCAAACAAATTGTCAAATTACTCCACAAAAATTTCCTACAATTAATATTTTTATACCTATTCTATAATATCTCACGCAAGGATACACATACTGCCAAGGGAAAATTTTCTCAAAGAAGAAAAATATATAGAGACCCCATTTGTACTAAATTCCAACAAAAAAATTTCGTTAATCTAGATAATGTACAACAGTTCAATGAGCAGCAAATACAGAAACAAGCCTTGCATTCACCCAACAAAAAATGACCCTACAGCCCAACCATAGAACTAAAAGTTGCAAATAGCAAGCACAAGACCAGGTCCATCAAAGCATTTTGTAACTTGCTTGACCACTCTATAGAAAGTACTGAATTCTTCTTTCAATGGCTTAAGTGCCATGCAAAAAATGAGTGGTTGCAGACAAAATGATGCCCTTGGTGAGGTACTTTTACAAAAAAACAAGCTACCACCAGCCTAATCATTTTCACAAACTCCTTCACAGCTTTTCAAGGGTTATCATTGCTTCTTTTCACAAGTTGCTCAACTTAGTCCCCAAGGGAAGTACATTGCAATCAGAGAAAGGAAGCTTTCAATACAATTGCTGCGCTACAGCTCCACCACTATCTTTTCATTTTCTATGGAAATCATTAACAATTTAACACAAACTCAAAAAAGAGCTCCAACTTTAGCAAGAAATGACTTCTTTTGGAGTGATAAGCAGATTAATTTCTTCAATCACATCTACACCAAATTTCTCCCTTTCGGAAGAATACACAATGCGAGCGTTCTCTCCAATAGGTTGGTCACCTATTTTAGAGAAATACCATGCAAGGGTGATGTTGAAGCTGTAGCAAAAATCTGAAAGAGATAGAGAGCAATGTTAAAGGATTTTGGTGGTAAAGAGATGATGGAAGGACTCAAGGAGACCAATGAATGTGTTGTTGGGGGGTAATTAACTTCCATTGAACAAAAAAGAGTCTTTGAGAAATATGAATGATCCTTAGATTCGGTCTTGCCAGATGAATTGCATCTGTTTTAAAACTGGAGATAATGGGAGAAATAATAACTGGAGAGGAGCCGGACCTGATGGATCTTAACAAATAAAGAGGCAATACACAATTGCAGACTTCAACAAATATCAAATGACAGCAGATTTTAATAGGACCTGAACAAGATATGGTCATGCCTATCCATGTAAGAGCATTCGCATCAGGTCTTTTATAAATGTGTAAAATACACATTTTGACCACTTTTACACATTTTGCACCCAAAAACCCTTTACATCAGCTCTTTTAAAATCATTCAAATATGTGTAAAACTATAAACGAGCTACAGTACCCGTGTAAATTTACACGGGTACTGTAGCTCATGTATTTATTTTTTTAATAGTTTTTTTTCTCTCTCTCACTGCCACTCAGCTCCCTCTCTATCTATCTCAGACGCTGCCTCTCTTTCTCTCCACAACTTTCATCCTCAGTTCTCTCTACCTATCTCACATCTCTCACTCTCTCGTTCAAAGCGTGCCACCGGAGCGTGGCGAGGTCGATGGCGAGATCGATCGCTGTGGGTCACAACGTGGCGAGGTCGATGATCGATGAGCGTGGCGAGGTCGATGATCGGCGATGATCGATGAGCGTGGCGAGGTCGATGGCGGCGATGATCGATCAATGATTTTTTCTTTGATTTTAGGTGGAGATCGGGGTTGATTTGATGTTGCTTTTTCTTTGATTTTGGTTGATCTGTGTGGGTTAGTGGCTTTTGGTTTCTGATGATGGTGGTGATGGTGGCTGGGCGGTGATGATGGTGGCTGTTGATTTGATGTTGATTTTGGTTGATTTGTGTGGGTTTTGGTTGCTGATGACGGTGGTGATGGTGGCTGGGCGGTGATGATGGTGGCTGTGGGTCTGTGAGAGAGAGGGGCAGTGAGGGAGTAATAATAAAAAATTGTAAAATAGGGAATATTTTATTGAATAAATGTGGAAAATAGATAAACTGATGTGGGTGTATTGTAAAAGTAGTCAGATAAAATAGAAAAAGTAAGTTTTTTCATGTAAAATAGACATAGAATTTACAAGAGCTGATGCGAATGCTCTAACATGTGCAGGACCTGATTCACAAGTTCTGAAAATCAATTACTGCAGTGCATATGACAAAATTATATTTGCCACTGCTTTAAACCAACAGTGGAAAATATAATCCCTACAACCAAAATTCGAAGGAAAACCATACACTACTGTACGAAATATGAAATAACTTAAATATTATATGTACATTGCAACATTTTGCATGACCCAAAAAATTTTAAAGAAAAAAAAAAACCTTGTACTCTTTTTCAAAGGTAGAACAATGTACAACTCTGTAAGTGCAGAGTAGTGCAATGGAATTGATAGCATGAAGGGATAAGAAATATTCAGGATTAAGATTGCCACCCTTCTCCTCTACTCATCTATATGATGAAAAGGAACTGTGGAATTGACAAACACATATCATACACAACCTCTAGACTTCCTAGCTAGTCCTACCTTTTTTTTTCTTCTTCATTTCAAAGAAGTATTGAGTAACATCCTGGATAGCCAACTTTGATGCAAGTTATTGAGTTGTCAACCTCAGCACTAGTGTCTTCCAACTGACACAGCCTCTATCTAAAGGACCACATCCAATAAACTTGTTTGTAAAATCCACTTCAAGAGCTACAATGGATTGATCTTCTATCAAGCCTGAATTTCGGACCTACAAGAATAAGGAAAGACAACATTAAGTTAATCTGTGTTTGCCTTAAATTGAAGGAATTAGATTAAACTAGCATTGATAATTGATCATTTAAATAAAACTGTCTAATACATCTATTCATTGTTACCTCAAAACAGCATAGACGAATTCTCCATGTAGTCCTTGAAATGTTTCTCTGGTTTGTTTTCCTCTTTGATGGGTACCAGACCATGATGGAGAATTCTGGTTTCTTGGGCCTTCGAATCCAATAGCCTAGATAGCAAGGTAACCCGGTTTGGTCCACTTTGGAGAGTACCAAATTCCCATCACAATTAGCAGCAGAACACAGCTAGGTGTGACTGTGATAGGAGGAGTTTAGGACCAAAACTGATTGGATTTCTTTTACATAGGAACAGAACGGTTCACTTTTGGTACTGAATATGACAACATATCTGTGTGTGGCACTTGGTTGTGGGTCTGAATTATTGTTGTAGAATGGGCTGGTGGGCTTTGGCCCGTTTTAAATGTTATATAGCAAAAAAATAAAACACCCCTTAGCAAACCTCTTTGCCTTGACTGATAAAGAAAGAAAGAAGGAATGAAATGAAGGCAAAGTATGTGTCTTTACTCAGATAGAAATGGAACGAAGTCATAAACAACGATGATTCCCACTAGGTTCACATTTTCTCAATTACTGCCTTTGTACTTTGCAATTAGTTAACGCCTTCCTTCGCCCATTTGAGTGAACTATAGATCCTTTTCAAAACCCTTTACCAACAAATGACAAATCACTTTTCCACGTCTTCAACTTCAATACGGCAACACCACTTTGTTTATAGGCCTACAATATTTTCGCAACAAAATTTAAGTGGTAGGTTGTTACAGGTTATTATTGGTGGGATAAAAAAATAATTTCGGTAGTAGGTTCAAATTAGATCCAATAATAACTAATCACTTATAATTTGTTATGAAAATGTTATAAACATATAGGTTATGTTTGGTATTAGCTTGAAAGACCAGCTTTTTTTACTATTTAACTTCTTTTTCCTACTATTCATGAATCCTATTACATTTTTTGGTACTATTTATGAGTTTCAATATACTATTTTAGTTATCTTTTAGCTTTATTTATAATACTTTCGATAAAAAATTTTAGTTTCAGCTAAATAAGCTGTTTTCAAATTGACTCATAATTTCTCATTACTTTAACATTACTAGTGGAAAATGTGTCAAATGTATGTATTTTTGCTTAGAAATAATGTATATAATTGCGTAAATTTACAAATTTATTAGTTGCAAATTGTGCGTGAAAAAAAAAAAACAATTAAAAAATTAAAAAAAATTTAAGCAGTAAACACAAATTTTTGTACGAATTTGACCCAAAGAATCTAAATTAGTCTAGGCCTAGCGGTGAAGGCAAAGGCAATCCTACTGGAACCACGCCACATTTCACCCTTCACTTTACACATGTTCTCTTATATGCCTCGCGTTTTCTTCTCAAAACAAGGCAGAAAGAAGGTTTTTTATTTTTTTATTTTATTTATTATTTAATTATAAATTTTGATAGTTGGGAGATGGAAAATTTGAATCTTAGACATCTCCGTTAGAAACACCTGAAAGTGCCAGTTGAACTACAAGGCACTTGACAGGAAGAAAGAAGTGATATTAGCAACAATAAAGCCTAAAAGTGGGGACACGAGTGGGCTTGCCTAAAGCTTGGCAAGCATTTACCTAAGCTTGATCTGCAAATTAGTGATATTAATAAGAGATCACACAGACCACCCAAGGCACAAAAATCTCTAGGAAGCTACAATTGCCCATAGTAGAGGCAAAAAGTTGTTTGAGCTAGAGCAGAGGTAGCTTAAATACGCTTTGATTCCTCAAACTTTTGTATCAGCCTATCAGGAGTATCTATGACACCTAAGTGACAAAATTTCAATTTCAAGTTGAATTTTTTCGATTAGAAAGTAAAAGAATCAATTAATAGAAGTTTATCATTTTATAGATGTTCATAATCATAAAATCAATTTTGGACTAGCTGGTGTATTAAATAAATAAAATTAATGTCTAAATAATTGTTACTGTAGTCAACAAAGAAATTTCACCTTCCAACATTGTTCTGCAAATTCATCTTGTTTTGTTTTAGAACTTAGCGTGGGTGGCGGTCTTAATCTGAAACATAATTAGGCCAATAAAAAACAGTTCAAAAAATGAACACGATCAACATGGTAGTTGGAGGATTTTATTCTATGGAATTTTAGAGTATTTTTAAAATTCTAATGAAAATTAACCTCAAACACTCGGATTTGCATAAATGGTGTGGAAAGAAAAAAATTTCCCAAAACATGTCAGGATCCCTCACTATCCTTGGGTAAGGGAAGCTTAGGTATCCTCAGAGATAAGTTGCATTACATTAATGCTTACCTATGTATTTTTTTCTACAGTACGTGTTATATAAGTTTCTTTGTCTAAAACAAGAAAAGTGACACGGGCACCATTAAAAAAAAAGAAAAAAGAATAACAACCCTTACACAAATTTCTTATGAAAAATGCAAGAAAAGGATCAGATATAACCAGATAAGAAAATCCACAACATCTTACACTATATTCTCTGGCACATCCTTTGGCGAAAAAAGTGGGGGCAACAGAATCATCACATCCTCATGATCCACATCCATCAGTCCACCCTTATCTAAAAAAGAGCGCACAAAAAGTTATAGATCAAGAAGCACTTTAATTTGTATGCTCTGTTATAATATTAGGCGTAGGTCAACTTGGGCTCAACTTCCTATTGTAACATACTTGCACTTGTATTTACTAATACCTTTGACTACCCTAACTAACCCCAGCTAAATTAAGGGACTAAATAAATGCAGTAATTGACATAGAAAAAATGCATTTGTCTCTTCTCTCAGTTTTATAGCATGTTCCAAGTGGTATGGACAATGAAACATATAGACTTCACCAAAATGTGGCTCCTCCACTTCTGCCCAATTTCTCTTTTTCCTTCGCGCAACATCTGCATGAATGGCCACAACATGCTGGTAGTCTACCATTCCTTCACACAAGCACACGCTCGACAATGTTAGAATACCACAGAAAACAGATGTAATACAAAGTACTGAAAAGAAAAATGTGAAAACTTTTAGGGACATAAATGAACAAGTTAAAATTAGAGGGCATGATTAGTAATTTAGCCTAAATTTCAAGTCCAAATTGTTAAATAATCCCAATTTCAGCAATTCAACAAAGCAGTAAATAATCCAAACTCTTACTAACAAAACAGATGTAATTCAAAGGAATGAAATGAAACAAAAAAAACGAAACTTTAGGGATGAAAATGAAAACAGGTCAAAATTTGAGGCCATGATTAGTAATTTAGCCTAAATTTTAAGTCCAAATTGGTAAATAATCCATCTTTCAGCAATTCAACGAAGTAGTAAAACAGATGTAATTCAAAGGACTAAAATGAAACAAAAAACGAAACTTTAGGGATGAAAATGAAAACAAGTCAAAAGAATAGGGCATGATTAGTAATTTAGCCTAAATTTCAAGTCCAAATTGGTAAATAATCCAACTTTCAGCAATTCAATAAATCATCCAGACATTCATACAAAGTACTGAAATGAAAAAAGTGAAAACTTTAGGGACGTAGATGCAAACAAGTCAAAATTGGAGGGCATGATTAGTAAATTTAAAGTCCGAATTGAAAAACGAAAAAGGAGCTAAGTGCAAAACCTTCGAAGTAATAAGCCTGAGGGACTCGAGCGACAATGTCGGCGGCGAGTTCGGCATCGGAATTTTGTTCGATTGATTGAGTTTTGGAGATTTTGAGAAGGAAATTGTTGTTGCAGGGACGGAGCTCACCGAATGCCGGGTGCGAATACGGGTCGTCGGGTCGGAAACGGAGCTCCAGTTTGTTGGAAGGCGAAGTACGTGCCTTGAGGAGGGCTTGGGCGCCGCCGAGAGAGTCGACGGCGCGGGACGTTGAGGAAGGGTAGCCCGGATAGTGTACCGCGAATGCTTCGTTGCTTGGTAATTCGCCTGATGCGGTACCGTTTTCTAGCACTCCCATTATTTTCCCATGCAACGTTTGAACAAGAGTGAGGAGGGGGAGAGAGAGACAGAAAGGTTTGAATTGAATCAATTGATGGGCCTTTGTTTCTAAATAATACTAGCTTTTTTCAAATTATATTTAGGATAACCATATTTCATTTGGGTCTTTAACATTTTAATCGTGGCAATTTAGCCTCTAACAATTTAGTGTCGTATTAATTTAGTTTATATCATTTTTTTTAATGAAATTTGTTGACGTGACAATGACCAAAATAAAAAATTAGTTTATTGCCACATCAATAGAAACTAATTTTTTTATTTTAGTCATTTGTTACATCAGCAATTTTTTTCATCTAAGAGATGATAGCAGAGACTAAATTGAAATAACATTGAAAAATTAGAGACCAAATTGATACAATTGAAAAGTTAGGGAACAAATAAAAATATGATATAAAAAATAGGTACCAAATACGTAATTTACTCTTTTATTTATTAGTAAGTTATATTATTTATGTGTGTGTGCGTTTTTTTTTTTTTTTTTTTTTTGTTATTTTATATGCTGATTATGAGTCCACCTTAGTTTTTGTTTTGGTTTTATTTCAAATAATTTTATTTTTAAAATAAGCTAGCTTTTAGCTTTTTGTCTCGTTTATATAAATAAGTTGTCGGAAATCAGCAATTCCCAAACAACAACCCCTAAAAACTCGATTTTGCCAAAGTTAAGTTCTATGCAAGCCAAGCTCACGAGTTTAGTAAACTCAAGTTCTTAGTTCCACATCGATCGTGCCATGTCATTGGTTACTATTATTATGATGTACATTTCATGATGATTGCTCACCATCATTAGGTGTCCAAGGGACAATATACCAATTGATTTTGGTATAGCCAGGGGATCGAACCCTAGATTTTTTATTCAATGATAAGAGACTTTATGAGTTAAGTTAAGTGGAACCCATTTAAATTAAGTTAATTACACTTTTCTCTCCTTAATTATTGAAGTAACTTCAATTTCCCCTTAAATTATAAAATCAATCCACATCTCCCATGAATTATTGGAAATAAGCAAAACACATTAAGAGGGTGTAGTTGGATGAAAAAAGAAACTAAACATGCTTTAGCTCTAGGAGCTTTAACTAGATCCACCATCGAAATTTGGTTGCAAGGAGATTCCTTGTTTTTCGCAAACTATATATATATTGCTTTATAGATGTCACTCAATATATGCAGGGATTAAAGTTGGAGGATGAATATAGTAATTTAGCTTAGATATTTATGTATTTCTATATACAGTACATAAGCACATGATACGAACATAGATACATGTATATGATAATTCTAATACAACAAACCACGAGCTCATAAAGTCAACATAGGTGATACCACAATAGAACTCCTCACTTTATGCTTTCCATTTTCCTCGACCCAAACAAGGGCACCAAATGAAACTTCCCTCTATAACCTATGATAATATTGTATGACTGCTTCTCATTCTTCTTTCAGAACACCAATACCTCCGGTGAGAGAGTAACTACAGCAACTTCTGGTGTTGTCACTTCAGCATTGTATAAGTTGCATAACCCTTTCCAACATTCGTTGCAGTTCTACGAAATCTTTTGACCATCCATGTTATATAGTCACTATATAAAGTAATAAAGACGGCTCGGCATTTGGTCCAATTTGGTTTACTTTTGTTCAATTCAGCCCACTCAGTTCATTTTGGTCAATTTCAATCCAGTTTAATTCATTTTGGTCTAATTTAATCAACTTTGGTCTAGTTCAGTCCAATTCGGCCCACGCTAGTCCATTCCAGTCTATTCAATCCACTTCATATAGTTACTTAAGAGTAGGAAAAGACATGTTTGGGTTAACTATCAACTATTTGAGTAATATCGATTGTAATTATATGGTTAGTTTTGATTATCATGATAATTTCCTTAAGAGAATGAGGAATAAAGCATATCAACAATAAAGGTGGCATCTATTTCAACAGGCAAGTAGGAAATCTGGAGTTGAATGCAAAGATTGAGGCCATCCCTCAGTGCCCATAACTCAGCAACAACACTAGCAGTATTTCCTATAGATCTGGCAAAACCTCCAACCCAATCACCCATGTGGTTTCTGATAATTCCACCACCTCCAACTTTACCAAGATTACCACCAGAAGAGCCATCAGTGTTCAGCTTGAACCAATTCAACTCTGGCTTCTCACACTTGATCCACCTGATACTACTATTTCCTCTAGAAAGCTTAGGAGAAAAAATAAGATAGAATTCTATTGCTTCGTTGTGAACCTCAGTATTTAAGGAGGGATTGGGCCTAGAATTTTTAAACACTCCATTGTTTCTCTGAAGCCAAAGGAACCAGATACCTTGAAGAAAATAAAATTTCCATTGGAAAGAGCTATTGGAATCAAGAGAGTTAGAATGACAATTTTTAAACAGCCAGTCCTTCAAATCCGAAGTAAAGAAATCTGGCAAGTTACCAGCCAGTCCTTCAATGCACTCTTGTCACTATAAGCTGCAACAAATCTTGGGAACATCTTTAAAGCCTTGAATTCATTTGTAAATAGATAGAAGGGCACTAAAACCATGGACAGCATTGTCATAAGGGGGTGGTTGGTTCGCATGATGCTACATTACAGTAATGTAACATTCTTTTAATATTATATTCATGTATTCTCATTATAATGATACTAGACTCATCGCTCGTGTAGTAATACTTTTTATTTATTTATTTTAAATTTAGTGTTATAATGTTTAAAAGTGATATATAAATAACGGTTTGTATTTTTTTTTTTTTTTTTTTTTAAGAAAGAGGTAAAGTAACTTGGAATAATATTTAAAAATAAGATAGAGATAGTGTCTTAAGTTTTAGGCTGAATGGAGAAGATAAATGAGAAAGCCTAAAACTTAGGAACAATAAATTACTCTTTTAACCAATCTGTGTTTTTTAATTTAAAATTATTAAACTAAAAGATAGAAGTATTTTAAAGAGTTTAAGAATTTGTATGAGAGTATTTTAGGACACAAAATGTTAAAACCCAAATAAAGAATCCTATTATTAATACTATAGATAGATAACTTTATTGTGTTTGGTTGGCTCTTAACATTCCCAGCATTGTTACAATTTTTACTTTTGAATTTTCAAAAAATATCCATTTTACATAACTACACAAAATTTTAGTTTTTTATAAACAAATAAAAATCAGAAAATAATGGAAAATTTTTTTTATCACACTTTCTCAATAGCCAAACAACTCAAATCAGAAAATAAAACAATTTTCTTTTCATTTCCCACCCCATCTCACCAACCAAACAGCTTAGATCCACCAAAAAAAAAAAAAAAAAAAATTTAACCATTTTCTTCACTTTCTCACCAACCAAGCAAACAAAGAACAAACTAAAATTCAAGAATATTCTCCAATCTCCACCAGCCCTTCGTGTTCACACACACACACACACACAGACCACTGGCGAAATGTACATGGAGGAGATGAAATCGAAACTCTAGGGCTTAATACAGATAGTCAAAAATCGAAATTGAAGTTTACCCAAAGAATTGAACCTGAAACCATGGGCAACGAAGACTATGGTGGTGGATACCGTAGGAGAGGAGAAAGAGACATTGGTGAAGAAGAGCGTTGGAGTTGATGTCGACGATGGTGTTTGTCACCAATGCCAGAGTCTTGAGAGAGAGAGAGAGAGAGAGAGGAGGCTAGGGTTTAGGAAGAGAGAGAGGAGACTGGGATTTGAGTTTGATGAGAAAGAGGCTAGGGTTTGAAAATATATGTGGGCAATTTTTGTCATTTCATTAAATTATTATCTTACATCCATAAGTAAAGTAAAACCATCCGTTTAAGAGAGTAATGTGATTAAGGTGATGTGATATATTTTGTTAAATTACATTACCTTAATGTTAGAAAAAATGAAGTGAACCAAACATCTTAATGTCACATTACTGTAATGTGTATCACATTAAAGGTACATCACGATGAACCAAACGCACCCTAAGTGTACATGGCAAGTGATGACGAGGATGTGTATGTGAGGTATGATTCACAAAAGTTTGAGGGAATGGATAATGGAAGAGTACTGATGATGCTGAGAAAATCACCAGTGAGTCACACGGCCCTCGCGCACTCGAAACAGTCCTTGCACAATCAAAAAGAGAAAACCTTAAGAGAGCACCGGTGTGGTACTGGCCAAAGACCCTTCGGAGATTAAGTCAGAAAAACCTTTCTACAACTCTAGAGTGCCAGAGCTAGGGGGAATTATGTGTACCTATTTTCTAAGGGTCCTTGGGCTTTTATAGTAACGTAGAATCGAACTTCTCATACTTGCGTAACAAGTCTTTTCCTTATAGGGAAGATCTTCATTAATGCGCGCATATTCTAGAATCCTTCTTGTGCTAGAATTCTATTCATATTGGGATTCGATGGACTAGGGTTAACCGTGAGACGCAAGTCCATTTAGAGTTTCTTAGAGACATCATAATGACCAATGAAGCGCCACGTGGACTTTTGATCCATCCACCCTATATACAACACCCGTTCAATATGGTTAGATCAGTCCAACATCGTCGAGTCTCATTTCATGGATCTGTCATCCTTAATCTTACCTCTTCAGTTGCCCCCTTCACCCCGTGAGTCCGTGATCTCTTAGTGGAAGGGCCCATGGGGTGACGGTTTGATCTTGGTCTTTTGGGGAACACTCTTGATCCTGACAGGCTAAGCTAAACTCATTTATGACACAAGACACGTGGCGTTCAACAAGTGGCTGTTCTCTTGAATCGAAACGTCCCTTCGTCTTCCGTGCAATCCCTCTATATAAACCAAACTCTCTTCCTCTCATTTTTTCACTTTCTACTGAAATTTATGATTAGAGCGCCTCCGTCATCTTTATTAGACGAATGAAGCTGTCCAGTCACTACATCCGTCACCAACACTCTTTCACCATTCATCTTCCAATTCTGGTGAGTATTCTATTCCTTCTTAGACGAAACATCTTTTACATATTCATCATAAATTATAGACCCCTCAACCTTAGGTTTCATCGTCGCATGTAGGTTGTGTCTAGTGCGTCAAGTAATCAATCATTTGTCTGTGACGGGGCGGGCTACGAGGAAGTGTACCCGTTAAGTCACAAAGATCATGAGGGTCCAAGTGAGGAAAAAAGCTTATCTGCCTCCTCTCCGTCCTCAAGAGATGAGGATCTGGAGATGGATGGACCAGAAGACTCCAGTGACGGTTTGGACGATGCTGAGCCCCCAATTCAGTCCGTCGTGGGTCCTGATGGACTTAGGGAGTTCATTATGCTACCCTACTGGACGGTGAATCAATTTACTTCCTCAATCAAAGAGAAACATTTCAAAACGCTTAAGGCCAAATACCAAATACTAGATAACATCCCCATCCGTCTACCATACATCTTGGAGAAGTGTTATTATGAAGGATTGGAGGGCGTCGGTGTGTACGAGCATATGCTAAAGGCTGGGCTCAGGTTTCCCCTGAGCTCCCTTCATCGTGAGCTGCTCAAACACCTAGGTCTGGCCGTCAACCAGGTATCCCCAAACACCTGGAGGGTTTTCCTTAGCATGGAGGTCCTGTACGGGGTTATGACCGATGGTGCAAGGAGGCTGACGATTCGAGAATTCCTCCATTGTTACCATCCGGATGAAATTGATAAATCCAAGGGCATGTACAGTTTTGTGCCTCAGAGTCCGTTGTTGAGGCTTGTATATGAGACTCTAGACTCAAATAGGAATTGGAAGAATCGGTATTTCTTCCTTGAGGGGAATGAGTGGATGTGCCGTCAGGGTGACACAGAGTATATGCCCATCGACACCACCTAGTGTGTATTGTCTCTGTCTGGTATGCACCCGTCCTATAGCTAGTCTTGCAAATAACCGTTGCCTTTTTAATTCTTTAAAGTTATTATTTTTTAAACCGTCCTTTTTTTTTGCAGTTAGGGAGCGTCCTCAAGTTACGCTCGAGCAGTGGAGCTTTCTGGAAAGAATTTTTGCCAAAACAAAACCAGAGGAGAGGACTTGGGCCAAATTGGTCACACTAGATACCATTTATTGGTATTGTGACAGACCGGAGCCTACCCCTGAAGCCCATCGTTACGACGAACAAGTGCGCCAACGTAAGACCGTCACCAACACTTGTGTATATTATTTATCCTTTTTTAAGAACTAAGTTTGTCCGTCCTTCTTGGCAAAAATGGATGCTGCTAAAAGGAGGGCCATGATCAAGGCACAGGCGGCCAAGAATAAGGAAGAGGGAGGTCAAATCCCCAAGGGCATGGACCCAAACGTTCTGTCCACAAAAAGGAAGGTGTCGTAGAAGCAAGACCATGCACCAAAAAGACCAAAGACTGTGTTGGAGCCCGTTGTGAGGCTGGAGGCTGGTGTGAAGACGGTTACCCCTATAAAACATGGAGCAGGAAAAGGCTTCATGAAGGGTCCATCCACCACACAGGATAAGCCACCCGTCCTCCTTCGAGAGGACTCCAAATATGCCTTGGAGAGGCTTTCGTCCCTTATAACACCTGAAGATTATGAGGACTTAAGCAACCACTCGACGGAGACAATGGGTGAGACAGGGCTTTTTAGCATCGCTCAGGTAATCTTCCCGTCCACACTTCATCCGTCCTCTCCTCTTAATTAGTTCGAAACTAATTATTCCTTTCCATTTTTCAGGCCATGGTTATGATGAAGGGGCTAATGGGATGGTTTCTAAATCATGAGACGACGTTGGACCGTCTATGTGCAAAGGCAAAGTTGACGGAGGAAGAGCTAAACGAGCTAAAGGCTTGGAAGGTCATCCAGGAAAAGAAACTTGTTATGGTGGAGCAAGCTCGGGACAAGTTTTTCAAGCGGACGGAGGAACTGAAGAAGGTCCTAGAAGACAAGGAGGAGGAGATCCGTCTTGCAAAGGAGGTTGCTGTACGAGAGTACCGTGACTCCGACACCCTTTTGACAGAGCTCGGCGTCTCTTATGGTGACGGATTTGACGACGCCCTCCATTAAGTGAAAACTTTATACCCCGAGTTGGATGTGTCCACCGTCAACATTAATATCCAGGAGAAAATGTCAGTTCAACCCGTTCCTTCTGAGAATACGGATGAACTTTTTGGCGAGAATGCCCCTGTCAAGGATGCCCATGGTGACAGAACTGTTGTTGAAAGCCAAGTTGAACCAAAGGATGGTTAGGCCCGTCATACTGAGGAATTATTAGTTGAGGGGAAGGATGACACCCCCGCTGCAATTGTGTAATTTTTTTTTAATGTCCTTGGAGAACATTAAATGTTTGTCTTAACCGTCATCTTAAACTTCTCCCCTTCATGGGTTTCAACTTAATTATTTTGTCTATTTCACTTTTTATGAATGGATCTTATTTAATTTCATAACTGTGAATGATTCCATCCACATTGAGGATTTGTAGTGTTGATTCCATCGTATTATCAACCCCGTCCTTTATATGATCTTGGTTATCATTTTAATGAAATTGTTAGATCAGTCCACATTATTGACTTGTTGAATTGGTCCTATTTAATAATAGGTCCGTCCATTTATGGACTATAACTTATTCATCCCTCTAAGATGAACCGTCCGTTTTATGGACTTAATAAATTATCCATCCTTCAGGGATGAACCGTCCACTTTATGGACTTTTACAAAATTTCCATCCTTCAGGGATGAATCGTCCATTTTATGGACTTAATGAATTATCCATCCTTCAGGGATGAACCGTCCACTTTATGGACTTTTACATAATTTCCATCCTTCAGGGATGAACCATCCACTTTATGGTTTTGTCTATTCACCGATAGATTCCGTCCACTTTATGGACTTTGTGATTTTGTCTATTTAATTGTAGACTCCGTCCACTTTATGGGCTTTGTAAAATTGTCTACTTTTTGTAGACTCCGTCCATATTGCAGACTAAGTTTGTAGAAAAATATACCCAGGCAATTCTAAATAACTCCTCTTATTATAATGGTAAAATACTCATGCGTAGAAATTGTTCTTTAAAAAGTAAAATAAGCAAATAAAAAAATTGTCCTAGGGCTTAAAAGGTAGGTAATAAAAGCTAAGCTAGAAAGAAAATAAATTGGTAATGAGGAGTGTCATTGCTTGTCTATTACTAATGGTCTACTGGTAGTACTTCTTTAAGTGTTCCGTGTTCCATGGGTGGTGCAACTTCTGCCTGTCCAGTGTCTCCAGGTGGTAGCTACCTTTCCTGTGCCACAATGCCACTCTGTATGGTCCTTCCTAGTTAGGTCTGAGCTTTCCCTAGGAGGAGTCTTTTGTTGCGCCCATTACCTTCCTTAAGACAAGATCTCCTACCTGGAAGTCTCTGTGTCTCACCTTGAAGTTGTAGTGCTTTGCCATGAGATTCTGATATCGTGCTAATCTTTGCTCAACCGTTGCCCTCACTTCGTCTAGCAGGTCAAGTTGTAGGCGCATGGTTTCATCGTGCTTACTGTCATCATGGTTCCCCACCCTGTAGCTTGTAAGTCCTACTTCTGCCAGGATGACTGCCTCACTCCCGTATGCCAGCCGAAACGGGGTTTCTCCTTTAGGTGTTCGCACCGTTATTCTGTATGCCCACAAAACACTTGGCAGCTCCTCGGGCCATATACCCTTTGCCCCCTCGAGCTGGGTCTTGATGATTTTGAGCAAGGATCGGTTCGTCACCTTAACTTGCCCGTTGGCCTGTGGGTGGGTGGGTGATGAGTAACGGTTCTTGATACCCAACTCCGAGCAAAAGTCCATGAACGCGTTGTTGTCGAACTGTTTCCCATTATCTGAGACGAGTACTCTGGGTATGCCATACCTGTATATGATGTTCCTCCATACGAAACCTCATATATTCTTCTCTGTAATAGTGGCCAAGGCTTCCGCTTCCACCCGTTTGGTGAAGTAGTCAATGCCGACCACTAGGAACTTTAGCTGCCTTGTTGCTGTTGGGAACGGACCTATGATATCTAACCCCCATTGAGTGAACGACTAGGGGGCCGTCATAGGTGTAAGTTCCTCTGTTGGTTGCCTAATGAGGTTGTCGAATCTTTGACATTTATTGCAAGCCTTCATATATGCATGGGCATCCTTCTGCATAGTTGGCTAATAATATCCTGCCCTGATCAGCTTCTGTATTAATGAGCGCGATCTCGAGTGATTCCCACAAATTCCTTTGTGAACTTCTCTTATAACATAATCTACTTCTTCAGGGTCGAGACACCTTAGGTAGGGTCGAGAGAATCCTCTTTTATAAAGAACGCCTCTGATTAGGACGAAGCGGGCAGCTTGGACTTTCAATCTTCTGGCAGCCTCCTTCTCTTCTGGTAGCGTCCCCTCCTTTAGGTAGGATACAATGGGCGTTGTCCAACAACTCTTCAATCCAACCTCTTGTATGCTAACACAGTCTATTAGTGGTGAAACTTGGACGAAAGAGAGGACTTGACTGGGGATGACCATATGTTCTGCTGATGTTGCTTTAGCGAGTTGGTCGGCATTGATGGAAATTTAGACCCCTTAAAACACAACCAGATTGAGTAGCCTAGTTAATTAGCCAAGTTGTTACTTAGTCAAATTATGCAATTCTAGGTTAAAACAATCAAACAATCATATCAAGAAAATATAGCAGCGGAATAATAAATAACACAAGATATGATCACCCAGGAAAACCAAACCGGTAAAAAACCTGGGGAGGATTTTACCCACCGATCCTCAAGGCAAAACTGAATCCACTATGAAAGAATCGAAGTTCATACAAAAGAACTTACAAGCTCCCCGCTCGACTTCCTAATGCTACCTACCAGTAGAACTTACTGACACGACCACGTGCAAGCTCCGAATCCACGGACTCCTTCTTTCTTGAATTCTTCAATCAGCTACAAGCACCCACGCTTGATATTCTTTAAGCTTCAATGGTAGCAACCTTGTTGATCATCAAGATGTAGATAATAATCTCTACCTTGAAAACCCTAAGTTTATGTGAAGGAAAGCTCCTCAAAGATCTCACAAGAGATTCACATAAACGGCAATATGAGCAACAAAGACTTAGAGAGGTTTGGGTACAAAACCTTAAAAATAAAAGGAGGCACAAGAGGCACTCTAATCTCTCTCTCCAAAAGTCACAAAATCGTTCTAGGGTTTTCCTTATAAATAAGAGTGTTTTACTTGATCCCCAAGACGTTTAAATAGAGTTTGGGCTGAACTGGAACTCTGCAGAAAAATAAATCTGTACGTGGTTCGATCGATTGAGCCTTACAGATTTAGTCCAATAAATCTGCAATCACTCGATTCCAGTTTTACAAATAAACATACTTTGAGCAAGCCTAAACAAGACTAAACATATTGTTTTGATCATGGTTTGCCAACATTACACATTAGAGTTCTAAATACATAAAATCCTAAATCTTTAGAACCTAACAAACTCCCCCTTTGGCAATCCGTGACAAAACACAAACTAAAAGCTCAAAGTTTACAAAGTAAAAGCCCATTACAAAAATAATGCTCATAACAACAAATCCAACCTAACTACTATCCATCAGTTGCAAGTATAGACAGCAGCTCAATTGAATCAACCTGTATATTTCTTGAAACACTAAACAAAATACATAAATGCATGTGTGGAAAATACAAGTAAACAAAAATAAATTCTTGATTTCACATAGCACAAAATAAAGACATATACCAATGAAGAACTCATAAGTATAAATCAATAAGAAGTGAAACAAGAAACAGAAATAAAAACATAAGTAAACTAACTCTCCCCCTAAGTTAGATACAACAAAAAGTTTTTATTTTCTTCCCTTTCAAAAATAATTTCAACTCCCCCTAAACAAGACAAACATGATTCCCATAAATCAATAATTTCTCCCCCTTTTTGTCACGTATTGACAAAGACAACTCATACAAAGAGTAAACAGTCAACATACGCAATAAAGGATAAGAGAAAATAGAGAATTAAGGGAAACACAAAACAATTCAATTCTATAGAAAATAGAGACAGCTCCCCCTATAAACAACATAGGTTAAAAAAACTTTTCTCCCCCTATAAAAATAGGAAAAACAAAACAAGTTGTGAGAAAAACAGTTTTGGGAAAAAATAAAGGGAGTGGGGGAAGGGGGAAATCAGCAGCAGCAGCAGCATCACCAACAGGATCAGGAACATCCTCACCAGCAGGACCAAAGTTAAAAACACACAAACCAAAGTTAAAAACTAAGGTGAGGATACACATGAAGAAAAAATATTCTCTCTTTCAATAAAATGCAAACATGGCATTATGTGACCCATAAACAGTTGCATGAGTAGAGAAAATATTTGCACATTGATTATCCATCATATCTCTTAAAAAAAATATTTTTTGCAGTTCACACATAAGAAATAGCATATACTAGAATGTACAAAACTCAAAAATTAATCAATCAATTTTTAAATTAAGTTGAGTACCCAATGTAGCAAAGTGTATGCATGTTATGTGTGAAAACAATGAGAGATATGACTGCAAAACTGCAAGATGGATATAGAAAATCAATGTAACGCAGGTGAATCCTAAACACAAATGATGTATGGAAAAAAAATTTTGGTCAAAAACATAGAAATTGAAAATTTTCAGTTTCGATTGATCGAGAATCGATCGAACATCAATCGAGTCAGGCAGACTCAAACCAAAAATTTTAATCGCAATTTCGATTGATCGAAAAACAGGTTCGATCGATCGAAAGTCTGGAAAAATCAAATTTTTGAAAAAACAGAGCATTTAAATGCAGAAACTCCTCAAAGCACATTGGTTTATAAAAAATGCATGAGTATGAGACGAAGAGTTTTTTAAAAACACTTGAATTTAACCCAGATCTTCCAAAATCAAGATTTTCAATCAATTTGTCCTCAAAGCGCAAACATTAAGCACATTTTGCATTAAAATCAAGGAACTTTTAATCTTGGATGGCCACAACAAAATCACACACAATAAATGTACCAAGTTTAACAAAGAGTAACTTGTGTAGTGTGTGCAACTAGCAAAAGTTTGAGATACATGTGAGGTGATATGTGCATAGAAATCAAACACAAAGTCTACAAAATTCATCACATAGAATTAAAAGAGACTATCACTTAAAAAGTTACATCATATAACTCCCACATCTCCTAGAACATAAACTTGCAATCATGTAAGTTTCTTGAATTTTTGCCTCATAGTTATGTGAAGTGGCATCAAGCCTAATAGTACACACCAATTTTAATTATGTGAGATGACATCAAGCCTAATAGTACACACCAATTTTAAGCATTAAGCAATTAAGCTGAGGCATCACCTTATGTTCTTTTTGTGCATGTGTAACAAGTACACAAAATCTTATGATATGCACTAAGGTGTTCATGATTGGCTAGTGAACAGTGGTGAGATTGTTATTTATGCCTTTCTCAAAAGGATCAAGTCCGACAGTCAAACATGTGACTTCAAGATTAAGACAAAATGATAAACACCATAAATATCTTTTCCACACAACATGCACTACAAAACTTCAACTAGTAAAGTGCAATAAATAAGCTCATCAAAGCTAAACAAGGTACATAAACATGTTATGTAAAGATAATATGGCCAATCCTTGATTATAAATCCAAGATATATAATACAAACTTTATAACCACTTGTTGAGATTTTTAAAAAAAATTTATGACCAAAGACAAAAAAAAACACACATTGTGCTAAATGAGCAATGCAAATGCAATGTATGACAGTGCTTAACTAAGCTATAGAGGGTACAGAAACAAGAAATATCAATTTCTTAATTAACTTTTGAGTACATGTACAAATTAGTACATACTCACACAAAATCAGAAATAGCTTAGCATACTATTCAAGTTTCTCCACAATGTCAAGCATGTTCTAAATCAAGAGAGAGATATCATAACCTATGTAATCCTCAAGAACAATAAAACAAGACACAAAAAAAAATATTTTTGTCTTTTTGAAATTTTTCAATGTTTTTGGATTTTTTTTTATTTTTTTTAATAAAAACAACCTAAAAAACAAAACAACCAAAAACAAAAACAAAACATGTCCACAAATAATTGAAAGAATTAAATTAGGGACAAGTTAGCAACACTCATTTTGAAGAATCTTTTCTCACCCATCTAGCACGAGTCTTCGACTTTGTAGGTGAAAATCCATGTGAAGCAGAGTGTATTTGAGGGATTATACCAAACTTCTGAGAAATACTAAAATCCTGCAAATTCCTTTCACAAGCCAACAAGCTCAAATTTTTCAAAAGCATATAAAATAATTTATTTGGACTTATGGCAGGAAAAATATCATCACATATCCTAGATTGACATACAAAATGTTTAAATTTCAATTTATGACAATTAGGACGAATGTGACCAGAGACACCACAAAAGTGACAAACATGAACAAATTTAGGAATATCAGTATTCCTAATAGCAAATCTATTCTCAGATTTTGGTTTTTGCCTCAACAAAGAATAATTTGGTCTAATATGACCAACACCACCACAAAAGTGATAGGTAGGCACGAAAACAGATTTATTATGTTCTCTAATAGTAGGATTAGACTTAGGTTTAGAAACTTCAGCGTTTACATTAGAACTTTTACCTTTGTCTAACCTAGCAAAATAAGCCTTTTCTTTAATATTCCTCTTGAAAGGAGGGATATAAACTTTCTCAGTTTTAGGCTTAAGAGAAACAGAAACACTTCTGTTATCATCAGCAAGTTTGGTATTAGACAAATTTTCCAATTTAGCTTCAGCCTCAGCTAACTTTTGTTCCAAACTTTTCATCTTCTCATCTTGAGAGGAAATTTGGTTTCTCAAAAAATCATTCTTTTTATTAGATTCATCTAATCTAAAAAGCAATTCCTCTTTTTCAAGATTAGTCAATTTTAACTCTTCTTTGAATTTCTTAGAAATCTTCAAAGATTTAGATAATTCCTTACGAAGAGTTTCAAAATCATCAAAAAATCAACAAAAACAATAGTGTCATTTTTATTCAAATCATCACAAACATGAGCAGAAAGACACTTCAAATTATCCATGATAACAGGGTCAAGGATCATCTCTTAGATCAAAAGATCTAAAACAAACAAAGAGCTACCTGCTCTGATACCACTTGATGGAAATTTAGACCCCTTAACACACAACCAGATTGAGTAGCCTAGTTAATTAACCAAGTTGTTACTTAGTTAAATTAAGCAATTCTAGGTTAAAACAATTAAACAATCATATCAAGAAAATATAGCAGCGGAATAATAAATAACAGAAGATATGATCACCCAGGAAAACCAAACCGGTAAAAAACCTGGGGAGGATTTTACCCACCGATCCTCAAGGCAAAACTGAATTCACTATGAAAGAATCGAAGTTCATACAAAAGGACTTACAAGCTTCCCGCTCGACTTCCTAATACTACCTACCAGTAGAACTTACTGACACGACCTCGTGCAAGCTCCGAATCCACGGACTCCTTTTTTCTTGAATTCTTCAATCAGCTACAAGCACCCACGCTTGATATTCTTTAAGCTTCAATGGTAGCAACCTTGTTGATCATCAAGATGTAGATAATCTCTACCTTGAAAACCCTAAGTTTATGTGAAGGAAAACTCCTCAAAGATCTCACAAGAGATTCACATAAACAGCAAATATGAGCAACAAAGACTTAGAGAGGTTTGGGTACAAAACCCTAAAAATAAAAGGAGGCACAAGAGGCACTCTGATCTCTCTTTTCCAAAAGTCACAAAAACGTTCTAGGGTTTTCCTTATAAATAGGAGTGTTTTACTTGATCCCTAAGACGTTTAAATAGAATTTGGGCTGAACTGGAACTCTACAGAAAAATAAATCTGTACATGGTTCGATCGATCGAGTCTAATTTTCGATCGATCGAGCCTTACAGATTTAGTCCAATAAATCTGCAATCACTCGATTCCAGTTTTACAAATAAACATACTTTGAGCAAGCTTAAACAAGACTAAACATATTGTTTTGATCATGGTTTGCCAACATTACACATTAGAGTTCTAAATACATAAAATCCTAAATCTTTAGAACCTAACAGGCGTGTTCATTCTCCTCCCTTGGGATTTGAATGAACTTGGCTTAGAGATTGTTGACTCGGTCCTTTATCTACTCTAGATACGTTTTCATCCGATCACTCCTACAGTTGTATTCTTCGTTAACTTGACTCACCACTACTTGAGAATTGCAGTAGAGGACCAGTTTTTTAGCTCTTGCGGCCATGGCAAGATCAAGTCCTGCGACTAAGGCTTTATACTCTGCTTCATTGTTTGTCGTAGGAAAGTCCAGACGAACCATGCATTCGATCTTATCTCCTTCCGGGCTATGAAAGATAACTCCAGCTCCACTTGCTTGCTTATTGGAGGACCCGTCTGTGTGGACGCTCCATAGTGGGATCTCTTCTACCCCTTGCCCTTCTACGTTGGTGAATTCTGCAATGAAATCGGTGACCACTTGTCCCTTGATGGAAATGCGGGAGCGATATTGTATGTCGAATTCACTTAATTCGATTGCCCATAACGCCACTCGTCCAGCAGCTTCTGGATTACTCATTGCTCTCCTTAGGGGTTTGTTCATTAGGACGATTATCGTGTGAGCTTAGAAATAGGGCTTGAGTTTGCGAGCCGCAGTCACTAAGGCAAATGCAAGCTTCTTCACCGGTGGGTATCTTTTTTTTGCGCCTCAGAGCGCGTGACTTGTGTAGTACATGGGCTTCTGTACCCTGTCTTCTTCCTTGACTAATGTTGCGCTGACGGCAGCCGAAGATACTGCTAGGTAGAGGAACAGTTCTTCCCCGAACTAGGAAGGGCTGAGCAATGGAGGGGATGAGAGATAGGCCTTTAGATCCTCGAATGCCTACTAACACTTGGTCGTCCATTTAAAAGACTTCTTTAGCGTGCAGAAGAATGGCAGACACTTGTCAATGGCCCTTGACACAAACCTGTTTAGGGCCGCTATCTTGTTGTTGAGGCTCTAGACTTCCTTGACATTCTTCGGAGGTGCCATCTCGATTATGGCTCGGATCTTGTTTGGGTTGGCCTCTATACCCTTTTGAGACACCATGAACCCTAGGAACTTTCCTGCCGTCACTCTGAAAGCACACTTGCCTGGGTTGAGTTTCATGTTGTAGGAGCGAAGGGTGTCGAATGTTTCCTTGAGGTCCGTTAAGTGATCGTCCTCCCTTCGACTTTTCACCAGCATGTTGTCAACATAGACTTGAACATTTCTTCAAATTTTTCGTGCGAACATCTTGTTCATGAGCCTCTGATACGTTGCACCTGCGTTTTTGAGGCCGAAGGGCATTACTCTATAGCAGAAGAGGCCCTGGCTGGTGATGAATGAAGTTTTCTCCTGATCGGCTTCGTCCATTCTGATCTGGTTGTAGCCTGAAAAGGCGTCCATGAAGCTTAGCAACTGGTGTTGTGCCGTGGAGTCTACAAGGATATCAACCCGTGGGAGGGGATAACTATCTTTCGGACATGCTTTGTTTAGGTCGGTAAAGTCTACGCACATCCTCCATTTGCCGTTGGCTTTTTTGACCATTACCACATTTGCCAGCTAGTCGGGGTAGTAGACTTCCCTAATGAAGTTAGCCTCTTGTAGCTTGCGGACTTTCTCCGCTATAGCTTGGTCCCGTATAGGGGCGAATACTCTTTTCTTCTGTCGGACGGGTGTGAAGGCTGACGACACATTCAGCTTGTGTACCATAATAGAGGGATCTATCCCTGGCATATCCTCATGGCTCAAGGAAAATACGTCCCGGTTATCCTTCAGGAAGGTTGTCAGTGCTTGGCAAACCGTCGGGCTGGCGAGGGTATCGATCCTTGTAGTTCGGTCGTTTCTGGAGTCGTCAAGGGTTATCTCTTCGAGCTCCTCCACAGGTTCAGTTATCATTCGATGCTCTTTTATGTTCATGGCTTGGAGGTCATCCATTTTCATCATTACTATGTAGCATTTGCGCGCTGCCACTTGATTTGCGCGCAGCTCTCCTACTCCGTAATCCGTAGGGAATTTGATCATCAAGTGGTAGGTCGAGGTTATTGCCTTCCATGAGTTGAGGGTGGGCCGTCTTATGATAGCATTGTAAGCGGACGAGCAATCGACCACGAGGAAGGTTACATCCTTAGTGATCTGTTGGGGGTAGTCGCCCACCGTCACGAATAATGTGACTGCACCAAGGGGAAATACCCGTGTTCCTCCGAATCCAACGAGTGGAGCGTCCATCGGAATCAATCGTTCTCTATCAACCCTTATTTGTTGGAATGCTGGGTAGTAAAGAATGTTAGCCGAGCTGCCGTTATCAACCAAAATTCCGGTGTATATTGTAATCTCTTACCCGTATGCTGACCACGAGTGCATCGTCATGTGGGTGGTGAAGACGTCGGGCATCTTCTTCTAAAAACCCAATAACGGGATTGTCCATCCGTGGTATTTTTGGTATAGAGCCTGTTAGCTGAACGTTCTGAACCATTCGTAAGTACATTTTCCTGGCCTTTTTGGATGACCCAGTGGCCGTCGTGCCTCCTACTATCATTCTTATGTCCCCTATAGTTGGCCTAGGGCACTCATTCTCCCGCCGAAGGGCCTGCTCTTGCGACTAGTCCGTCCTCTCCTTGCTGACAAATCTCCGCAACTTTCCTTGTCGTATAAGGACTTTGATCTGTTGCTTCAGGTCGTAACAATCAGATGTGTCGTGGCCGTGATCATAGTGGAATCGGCAATACTTATCCCTATGCCTCTTATTAGGGTCTCCCTTCCGCATACCAGGAAAGGTCAAGGCTCCTTCGTACTTGATTTGCATTAAGACTTGGTCGATCGGAGTAGTCAGCGGGGTGAAACTCGTGAATTTCCCCGTTAGAGGTTTTGAGCACCTGTCCTCCCGTTATTCTACGGTCCTTGCCCTCTTTGGTCCTCTATCCTGTCGTGTGTCCTCCTGTCTTTCCCTTTTCCTAGGCCTCTCTTCTTGGGCCAGCAACGCATCTTCCACGTTCATGTACTTAGTTACCCTGTACAGCACATCTGACATAGTTTTGGGGTCGTTCTTGTACAAGGAAAACAGGAACTTACCCTTTCACAGCCCGTTTGTGAAGGCAGTTATGAGTATCTTATCGTCCACTTTGTTGATCGAAAGAGCTTCTTTGTTAAAGCGGGTTATGTAGAACCTTAGCGTCTCATCTTCTCGTTGCTTGATGTTCATCAGGCATGCTAAACCAAATTCTTGCAGGGCCCTTAAGCGTTGTAGGGAAGGCCCTACGCATGATCTCGTCTGCAACCCCTTGAAGGTGCATCAAGGTTTTGAAAGTCTCTAGGTGATCTAGGGGGTCCTTAGCTCCGTCGTAGCTTTCTATCTGCGACATGCGAAACTTCTGCGGTATGGGTAAGGAATTGACGGATGTGGTGAAGGGCAAATATGTTCGGTGGACCAGATCATCGAGATCGCTGGACACCCGTCCTTTGAGGGCATTCATCATAAGGTCCATCCGTTCCCTCATCATTTACATCTCTGTGACTATGTGAGGTGGAGCTGTATCTGAGCCGAAGGGTCAGCTGGTTTCCTGTCGTTCTTGTCTGCTTGGGGTGTTGCTGCCTTCAGGTCCCTCTTGGTTCCTTCTTTTAGCGTTGGTTCCTTCTTGATCTTTCCTTTGATTATTTGGTGCTGCGTTCTTCTGGCGCAGTTGTTCTTCTAGGTTGTGGTTTTGTTTGGTGAGGCGTTCCACAGTAGCGGCGAGAGTTTGGACCTGTCTCTCGAGGGCAGTCGTGGGTGGTTCCTCTTCTTGGATGTCGTTAGTGGTTGCCATCGAGCGAGTGAGCACCATGCAACTCTTTTGTCCGGGAAGCGATAATATGGTTGACAAATCGCAAGGTTTCCTAGAGACGACACCAACTGATGATGCCGAGAAAATCACCAATGAGTCACACGGTCTTCGTGCACTCGAAACAGTCCCTGCACAATCAAAAGGAGAAAACCTTAAGAGAGCACCAGTGTGGTACCAGCCAAAGACCCTCCGAAGATAAAGTCAGAAAAACATTTCTACAACTCTAGAGTGCCAAAGCTGGGGGGAATTATGCGTACCTGTTTTCTAAGGGTCCTTGGGCTTTTACAGTAGCGTAGAATTGAACTTTTCATACTTGCGTAACAAGTCTTTTTCTTATAGGGAAGATCTTCATTAATGCACGCATATTCTAGAATCCTTCTTGTGCTAGAATTCTATTCATATTGGGTTTCGATGGACTAGGGTTAGCCGTGAGACGCAAGTCGTTTCCATTTAGAGTTTCTTGGAGACCTCGTAATGACCAATGAAGCGCCACATGGACTTTTGATCCGTCCACCCTATATACAGCACCCGTTCAATATGGTTTGATCAGTCCAGCATCGTCGAGTCTCATTTCATGGATCCGTCATCCTTAATCTTATCCTCTTCAAGTACCATTTGTGATTTGTCATATCTAGCTAGTAAATGCTTTGAGCATAAGTAACTTATCCATGTTCATGCACAATTTACGCGGTCTTCTCTGGTACAAATAATTTAACATGGAAAGTAAAGAAAAACAATAACATGATATAAGTGGAAAGCCAGTAAGAAATCCCATTGTTTGGTTCATGATTGAGAAGATGGCTTCTACAAGATGAATGATATTGTGTTCTATTTATATATTACTAGTAAACGTGAGTGAAGTGAATTTTTATTAATGTCAAAAAAATAGATAAAGAAATGATGGCATGTCTTTAAGGAGAGTGGTATGGCTAAACATCGTGTATCCAAGTGAGTGAATCAACCTTAAAGGGCAGCCTTGACGCGCGGTGTATTTTGAATATTTTGTAATAAATTATCCCATATAAAATACTTCTTATGGATTATAATAATTTGGGAACTCAAATTCAATTATTTTACAAATATGCGAATTTTAAGAGCTAGTATAATTAAGAATATGAATGAATCAATTGCTTGTTACTACATTTGCTTTTATCATTTGCTGAACTTTTTTTTTTCAACTGTCATCAAATTCAAATCATTTGGGCAACAGCTAAATGTTTCAAATCAATTGTTTCTTTTATATATATATATATATATATATATATAAATCTTATAAAAATAATCATAAGTATACATAAATAATTAGTACACCACTTATAAAGAATTTTTTTATAGTGACACTTGTAAAGAATTAACACATCAAAATTCATTTACATAGTACAAAGTAAGGCAACTAAGTGTTGGTTTCACACACACACACATATATATGTTACATGTTATTAAAGGATTTAGAAATGTAAATTGTTAAAATTAATATAATTATTAAGAGTTTTGTAACTCAATTGACACTTAGCGATATTTTTGGTGGAGACAAATATAGTTCATATATTATCCTCCATCAATTATAAATTATAAACAAAACATTAATACAATTAAAAATAAAAACATTTAACTGTTGTTTTGTATTATGGTGAAAAAGGGCACTCCAATTGTTTTGTATTATAAAAAATATATAAAAAAAGAAAACAAAACAAAAGCTACCTTATTTGCTGAAAGTCACTAGTATCAAACAACTCCTTTGTAAGACAGATAAATACATTGTGTCACATTCATGAATTATGCATTACACTTACTGAAGAGTCTAATTGTGATTCTTTATTAGCCATTCTACAAATTAATTTGATCATCTTATTATTTCTTGTCAAAATTTTTATCTCACCATTAGCTATATATATATATATATTAATAGTTGGAGATGCGGGGATTTGAATTCTATATGTTCCGTTTCTCAAAAAAAAAAAAAAAAAAAAAAAAGAAAGAAAAGAAAAGAAAAGAATTCTGTATGTTCCAATTGGAAACACTATATTAATTGAACTGCAAGACTATTGGTGCCTACCACATCCTTACTAGTTGGCAATGATTTGAATTTAATTAATGCTATAAGATAATATCAATTACCAAATAGTTATTGTAAAAATTTATAACCATAACCAAGAGACATGACTTTACTTACCTCAATAGCTACATATTTTGCCAAAATAAATTACCCTTATATTTCTCTTTGTTATTGCAAGACAAATAAGATATTTTTATATTAATTTTCTTAAAATTTTCCTTTTATATTTAATTTTGATAGTTATTGTTTATCCTTTCGTGTTTTTTTTAATCACTTTTTTCAATGAACAAATCTTCATATAGGATGCTTATATCAAACCAATTGAGTAAATTAGATTATATATTTTTAACTACAACGGTTAGGTCACATCTTAATCAATCGGTTGAACTTGAAATACAAATGGAATAATTACAACAAGACTTTACCGAAACCAAAAAATACTAAAAACATATCTGGACAAATTTTTTTTTTTTTTTCCTTTTTTTATCAATCTTCCAACCTAATTACTTTTAGGTCTGGCTTTATGGTGATTTGAAGGTTGAATAAAGTTTTCAATCAAAATATATACAACTTAAATTTGTTTAATAAATATTGCATCATTAAGGTTTCAATTTCTATAAATTGTAGTTTCATAATCGGGTTCCAAACAAAAAAATATAATTCTAAAAGGGAGAGCGGTGCAATGGTTAGAAAGATCATGAAAGGAGTATTGTGATAACAATGTTGTCCATTGTTGTTTATGTTATGGTGCAAGCTTCCTCTTCTTGTCTTTCTCTCCGATATCTTCCTTTCTCTCTCGTTTCATTTTCATGTGCTCCACCCAGTGGCGACTTCAGGAATTTTTTTCAGGGTGTTCCTTAAAAAGCATAAATTACACAATCTAATAAAAAAAGATATTCATATATTGATAACAACAATAATAAAAAAATATGCAAATACATAAAGTTTACAATTGTCTTCTACGAGTTTTCATATTTTGAAATCGTTGCATGATAGTCTCACTATCAATGCTACAAGCTACATCTCGTTCAATATACACAACTAAGCAATCATTCGTCCACTGATCTCTCATTTGATTGCGCAGTTTATTCTTTATATATTTCATTACTGAAAAACTTCTTTTTACTATTACAATAACAACAGTATGGGTCAAAACTAAATATAATCTATTGATTAATTAAATTATTAATTATTGATATTTAGTTACTTTATTAATTTTTTTTACTAATTACTAACAGTCTAGCACACACCACATTGTGCATTAGCACACCCTATATTCTTTTTAACGATGTGTTTGTGACTAATGTAAATAATTGTGATCAATTTTGTGTTGAAAAAGAAGTAAGGAACCAACGTTAAAAATGGACCCACTAAAATATCAATCCAGCTGGAAACATGGCCATCGTACGATCAAACTTCCATTCTTACGTGGCGCAATCAAACAACATCAGCACAATTAGTACCTTCTAGAGCCAGCAATTTGCCTCTCTCTCTCTCTGAATTCCACAGCGATAGCATCAATCAAAGCAAAGCAAAGAACTTTAACCCAACACTTTGTGGTATCTACGCTCTGTTCCAGAGCCAGAGCAACCTCGTCCTTCTCCATCCTCCTCTCTTCCTCAACACTACGACGCCGTTTACCCCTTGTCGGTGCTGCGTTTTGCGTGCTCAGCTTTGGCCTCTCCAATCTCTGCCTCTCCTCTTCTCTCAAAACGGGTTGTGCTCAGTCTCTCCCTTTTGGGTATTTAGTTAATAATTATTTTGATTTAAAAATCTAGTTGGGGTTGGTTTTGTTTAGGATTGATGTTGGGTTTTTTTCTTGGGTTGCTCTGTTACAATATTTTATTTTTTTTAAGATTTTAGTTCAAAATTTGTTTGGCATAAAAATTTTGAGGAATTTTGAGGGTGTTCCTGATTTTACTAGAGGGTGTTCCTATTTTTTTTCTAAGGGTAAACAAATAAAAAAATTTAAATTATTATATATAATTTTTTTTTTTTTTTCAGGTCAGGGTGTTCCTGGGAACACCCTGGCCTCAACGTGGCGTCGCCACTGGCTCCACCTCTCTTCCTTTCTGCACAGCTTGATGCCACATCTCAAACAAAGGAGTGCAGAAAGAAATGTGGAAAAAATTACATGGGAAGAGTCAAATTCAATGTCGTTGTTTGTATGACAGATTGCTTGTTGAGGCACAATATTGATATTGCAATTATAAATAGTATAATAATTTAAGGTATAAACCCCTCTCTCTCCCAATAATTTAAATTAATTTATATTTGCTTTAAACTTTAGACTTCAAACTTTAAATGTTCTAGTTGTTGACCTGTGCTATTTTATTTTTTATTTGTGATGAAATTTTTCATCACGGGATGTCCTTATTTCATCAACTAAGACATATGGTGAAGAAATCACTGAAAGTCTTGGTGACAAAAATTTTTGTCACTAACATGTCTAATTGGTTTTTAAAAAATGATAGGTAACAAAATTTTTTTGTCACTAAACATTATACTACAATACCTAAATATATATATATATATATATTTTATAGAGTACTTCACACAAAATGCAATGAACAGTCCCATTATCAACTTAAACCATCACATAAACACTATGCAAACCACCTACTTGCTCCAATTTACAACCCACCAAAATATCATGCATCATCAATTTCATTAAACAAGTTTACAAATGTTCAATATAGACTCATAGAGTACTTACTGCACTAAAGTCAGTTGCACAAGCTTTCATCCTAGTCCATTTGCCCTTCTCTTAGTGCTTTAGTGCACTAGCTGCACTAGCTTTCCTCCTAGTACACTACGAATAAATTTTTTTTTTTTTAAAGTGAATCATAGACTGTAATAAGGTGTGCCTGCACATATCAAGTAATTAGGTTACATGTCTTTTGGAGAATACATGCATATTCCAAATAGCTGATAGCACATGCATGCTTGGCAAGCATGAACCTTTAAGTAATTTAATTGGCGGGCTGTTTTCAAGCATTATTAATTTGTGTTGAGGAAACTATCTCCACTGATATCAGTGTAAGTTAACTACAGAAATCCCCTTCCCCATAATCTCCTCTAATGACCGTGCAACTTCCATCTCAGGACCATATTTAGCATATACTCACCAATGCAATTGCAGGAAGAATGCTGGGATTTTTGGAAGAACCGTGCATGCTTATAATTCCACAAGTTTTTTTTTTGGATAGAATTATAATACCACAACCACAAGTTACATACAAAGAGACTAGGTGAAGATATAGTGATATACTATATATAAATCCCTAAAATATGGACTGGGTTCTATTTTAGGCCCTTTGAAAGATTAATTGTAAATGTATCAAGTTAGTTTGTTCTATAGCCTTGTCCTTATTTTTTTTTTTTTTAAATCCAAAATTTTCAAAATTCAATGGCTTTAGATGATTAAAACTTTTCAAATTTTGGATTAAAATAGAATTTGACTCAAATTTTTGAGACCAAACATATATTTCTGTCAAAATGTTACAAGCTTTAGTCATCAAGTTACGTCTATAAATCAATTTAGTAATCGATTCTAATAAAAATAAATTTAGTAGCCATACCTTTTAGTGAGTTTTACACATTACACTTGACAGTTAGCATCAGCACAAATTAAAATTCCTAACTTTGTCCCGATGATTTAGATGGTAATCATTCAAACAGCCCCGCCAACACACACACAAAAAAAAAAAAAAAAGAAGAAGAAGAAGAAGAGGAGGAAAACAACATAATTCCAAGTGACATTTGGAGTCCCCACTTAAATGGTGCAGGAAGTTGGTTGTATTTGAATGTTGATTTAGAGTTTTTTTCTCACATCTACTTTCAATTTAAAAAAAAAATTTTTTTTTTAGTGCTACCAAAATCTACTCTCTAAAAAAATGTAGCCTATTTAATGGCGAAAAAAGGTGTCAAAGTGGTAAAAGGATTGGCAAAGATAAGAGTAAAGAAAAGAAGAGCAAAGAGAAGAAAAAATCAACAAACGATAGATCTAAGAGCAAAACGACAGCATCAGCTAAGAGTAACGGATATTGTAAAATGACAAGTAGCTTAGTCTTGTTTATACATGTTAAGTGTGTGATTGGCACGTGTAATAGTTAGTTAGTTTGTTATTATTGGAGGGAAAGTTAGTTAGTCAGTTTTCCTTCCTCCCCTGTTCGATATATATTAGTGTAGAAGCTTGTACAGAATTCAATTCAATACAATTTTCCTCTAGAATTTTCTCTGTTTTCCAATAAAAGGGCACTGCTATTATTTTGTATTATAAAAAAAAGAGAAAAAAGCTACCTTTCTTTTGCCAAAAGACACCAGTATCAAACAACTCCTTTGTAACACAATTTAATTTATTGTGTCACATTTATGAATTATGCATAAGACTTGTTGAAGAGTCTTATTGTGATTCTTTATTAGTCATTCTACAAATTAATTTGACCATCTTTCAAAAATTTTATGTTACCATAATTAGCTATATCTTTTTACCTATTCATTGTTGATACCACATTCTTTCCTTTATTTTATTTATTATATTGATAAAAAATTGGAGATGGGAGGATTCGACCCTATATGTCCCTATTGAAAACACCATAAGGTGTCAATTGAGCTGCAAACCTCTTGGTGCCTACCACATCCTTACTAGTTGGCAACAATTGGAATTTAATTAACGCTATCGGATAATAAAAATTACCAAATAATTAATATCAAACCAATTGAGTAAATTAGATTATATGTTTTCACCTATCCGCAGTTAGGTTGAATCTTAATCAATCGGTTGAACTTAAAATACAAATGGAATAATTACAACAATACTTTTACCAAAACCAGCAAACTCTAAAAAAATTACTAGACAAAATTTATCTATCTACCAATCTAATCACTTTTAGGTCTGTCTATATGGTGATTTTGAGGTTGAATCAAGTTTTCAATCAAAATATATGGACAAAATTGGCTTCTGCCCTTTTTAGGCAAAATAAGTAGCATTCTACCCCATTTCCGAAACTAATTAGGGAAATGTCCCTCTTTTGAAACTTAATTTTCTCAAAATTAAGTTAAGCCCTATAGTGACGTTTTTAAGGACCTATAGTGGCGTTTTGGAACTCGAGCTCCATGAACTCGAGTTATAGGTAAAAAACTTGCATATAACTCGAGTTCATGGAGCTCGAGTTACAAAACGCCACTATAGGTCCTTAAAATATCATTATAGGCTCCTTAAAATGCCACTATAGGACTCCATAATTTTTTTTTTTTTAAAACTCGATTTTGAGAAATTCGAGTTTCAAAAGAGAGGCATTTCCCTAATTAGTTTGGAAAAGGGGGCAGAATGCTACTTATTTTGCCCGAAAAGGGCAGAGGCCAATTTTGTCCCAAAATATATACAATTTTAAATTTTCTAATAACCATTACATCATTAAGGTTTCAATTCTATAAATTGTAGTTTCATAATCGGGTTCCAAACAAAAAAATATTTCTGAAATTGTTAAAATTAATGGTCGTGAAAGGAGTTATTGTGACAACAATGTTGTCCATTGTTGTTCAAGTTATGGTGCAAGCTTCCTCTTTTACTCATTCTCTCCATCTTCCTTTCTCTCTCGTCCCGTTTTCACATGCTCCATCTCTCTCCCTTTCTGCACATCTAGATAACACACCTCCTTCTTCTCCTAAAAAAAAAAAAAAAAAAGAAAAGAAAAAAGATAGCACACCTCCAAGAAAATCTCAAGGAAAATTAGTAAACCCAAGAGTAGAACCTCTCCTACATGAAGTAGAGGATGTGAAAATAAGAGTGCAAAGGAAATATAATGGAACAGATCAAGTTCATGGAATGTATGACGGGATTCTTGATGAGGCATGATATTGGGCCAAAATGGGCTTTTACCCATTTCTCACAAACTTTCCAGCAAAAAGCCCAATGTCTGAAATTATTTAGGGACAAAAGGGGCTTCTGCCCTTTTTGGGTAAATTAAATAGGAAAATGCCCCCCTTCCCAAACTAAATAGGAAAATGCCCATCTTTTAAAACTCGATTTTTGATAAATCAAGTTAGAAAAAAAAAATTTCTAAAGCTCTATAGTGGCATTTTAAGGAGCTTATAGTGACGTTTTTTAACTCGACTTTAAAGAAATCGAGTTATAGGTAAAAAAAGCCATTATAGGTTGATTTCATTGCCTATAACTCGATTTTATTGAAGTCGAGTTAAAAAACGTCACTATAGGTCTTTAAAACGTCACTATAGGTCTTTAAAACGTCACTATAGACTCCTTAAAAATGCTGTTACAGGGCTTAAATCGATTTTGAGAAACTCGATTTTCAAAAGAGGGGCATTTCCCAAATTAGTTTGAGAAGGGGGGCATTTTCCTATTTAATTTTCCTGAAAAGGGCAGAAGCCCCTTTTGTCCACTATTTAGGGATATGTCCCTATTTTGAAACTCGATTTTTAGAAAATCGAGTTCCAAATGTAAAACTCAATTTTTGGAAAATCAAGTTATAGCGAACGTGGACTTAGAAAAAAAAATTTCACTTGAATTTTTTCAAGGAACTCAAGTTCCATGAACTCGAGTTCTTTGAATGGAACTCGAGTTCATGGAACTCAAGTTCCAGAATTTTTTTTTTTTTTAAATTTTCAGTTCACTATAACCTGATTGTCCAAAAATCGAGTTTTAAATTGAAACTCAATTTTTAGAAAATCGAGTTTCAAAACAGAGGCATTTCCCTAAATAGTTTCAGATAGGGGGCATTTTGCTGGGAAATTTTGGCGAAATGAGCAAATGCCCATTTTAGCCCACAATATTGATATAAACGTTATAAAGGATGTTATAATGCATATACTAAAATAGGGTAAGTATACCTCTCTCTCTCTCTCTCTCTCTCTCTCTCTCTCTCTCAATAATCTAAATTAATTTATATTTGCTTTAGCCTTCAAACTTTAAATGTACTAGTTGTTGACCCGTGCTTTGCATAGATATTTATTTTATTTGTAATTAGCAAATTTTATAATCTTTAGACATCCATTGCAATTTCATGTAAATATATATAATATCTATACTATATATAAGAGGATTCCCCTCTTTCAACTGAACTTTTATGTGATTCAAAAATACCCTCATTAATGAAGGGTAACTTCATTTAGAAATATGTCATAAATGTCAAATAATAAATTTTATTTTGAATTCAAAAAGAGAATTCCTAAAATTTAGGATTTTTTCCTTTCATGTTCAAAAAAGAAATTACAGTTACTACTTATCTCTAAAGTTTATCCTTTTTTTTAATTAAATTTAAAAAAAAATTATAATAGATGCAAATTATTAACCTTTACCCAAAAAATAGAAGATGCGCATGCTTAGAGGTTAGTACTATTTATAATAGGATTTTCTTCTTTAGACTGGACTTTTATGTAGTTTAAAAATACCTTAAACCTTACATTTAATAGGAAAAAAACTTGAGGACAACCCGGTAAAAATATATCTCAAACTCTACTTAAAATGCCTACAAAGTAGGATACTCTATTACTAATCCATATCTTTAAAACAAATTTATCAACTTTTTTTAAAAGAAAATTATGACATTAAAAAAAAAAAAAAACTTCATTGCACGCACTTTGCGTGCGTGATGAGGCTATGAGGCTAGTATGTATGTGTGTGTGTGCGCGCGCGTGTGTGATGTCATTTGGTGTTTTTTTTTTCCCAAGGAATTTATATTTTTATGTTTTAAAATTTAAATTGTTTAGATTTTATAATTGTTGTATTGTTATGCTTAAATTGTTGTTACACGTTGGAAAAGTTTTTGTAGTGTTAGAATTTGTTTTTTCATATTTCATGAATTTTAATATTATAAATGATATATTTTAAATCAAAATTTAATTATTTATACGTAAAAAAAATTGAGAGTGGCAGCTAAGGCGGGTATTCGTGGGTGCCTACTAGGATGGGGTAGAAAAAAAAAACCACCTTAAAATGGGAGTAAGGTGGTGACGGGAAATAAGAATCTCATGCCGTTGTCATCCTTAACTAACACCTTTTAACGTTTCCAATGGAAATATTTAGAATTTAAATTTTCCAAGCTTCAACTATGAATGTTTGTGTAATGTATATATATAAGGCGAAATACATACATATTACACACACATTCATAACAACAACCTCATTCTAATGATTGTGTGTAGAGTTAAAATCCTAATTCCTTTTATCGTAAAAGTCATAAAAACTTGTTTTTACACCAATTGTGGTCCCAAATTAAACAAAAAAATTGATTCACGAAGGTCAACAAAATTATGATGTTGGGTTGCTTATACATTTTTTGGATGACTATATTTTTCAAAAATTAATAAATTTTAACATGGTTCTTCCTAGTTTTTAAAATGCACATTTTTTTAATGAATAATTTTGGTTTCGAATGAAACTCTTTTTCTATGATTTATAAGAATGTGAAAATATTTGGACTACATAAAATTTTGGACCATGGCTAGACCAAAATAAAAACTTCTTTCTTTGGTAGACAAATAAATTTTTTTTGTAAGTGAACACTTTAGGAAGTTCCATTTAACTTTAGAAGTTTTTTGGATTGGATAAAGCTTAGCGATGCAAATCACATAATGAAGAACAAAGAGTTTGTCTTGTTTTCCTTTTCCTATTTGAATTAGGATTTATTTACTCTAGTACTTTGAATTAAAATCCTTTTCCTACTTGAATTGGGATTTTAATTGTTTTTCTTTTCCTAGTTAAATAGTTTTTCCTTTCTCAAGTAGAAATAAGTTTATTATTTCTTTTCCTAAAAGGACTAGGAGAAATTCTATTCCCATAAATACTTTTTATAGAGAGGTTATTTATGTTATGTGTGTTTTTTTAATAAAGTTTTTAGAGAGGTTTTCTCTATTATTTTGCCCACTAGCCTAGTGTTCTTGTAGAACTTAGGTTTTGTGGAAGAGCTGTAGGAATTGTGTGTTATAGATTCTGCTTCTACACGCCTACGCTGCATCAATTGGTATCAGAGCACGGTTAGCTTCCTACCATGGCACGAGGATCACGTGGGGGAAGGCACGCTGCTGTAGATGGTGAGTATGAACGCGATGAGATTGCACGTAATACGCAACTAGAGGCACGCTTTCAGTGGATGGAAGAGCAGTTTGAAGCGCTGATAGAGCAGCTTGCTGCCTTAGCCGTTGTTAACCAGCCTCAAAACCGTAGTCCAACTCTACATTTTGTGGAGGAAGATGAGGTAGACTATAATGTTGGGGATGAGATGGAAAATCCGTTTGCTGGACATAGAAGGAGGAGGGAGAAACCCTTGGTTTCATACAATTCAAACAGATGGGAATTTGGGTTCAAATTAGATATTCCTGAGTTCAAAGGTTGTTTACAACCTGAAGAATTCCTAGATTAGGTTGCTGCGGTTGAAGAAATTTTGGAGTTTAAGGAGGTGCCACAAGACAAAAGAGTTTTTTTGGTGGCGACCAAATTCAAAGGACGTGCTGCTACATGGTGGCAACAATTAAAGCAGGGCCGTATTCGCCAAGGTAAATCTAAAATCAATACTTGGGAAAATTTTTTGAAACATATGCGTGCTGCATTCTTGCCCCATAATTATATGCGTACATTATATCAACAACTACACAATCTTAGGCAAGGTACACAATCTATAGATGAGTACACTCGAGAGTTTTATCAACTTGTAGCTAGAGTTGACCTTGCAGATTCGGAAGATCAATTAGTTTCACGTTATATTGGGGGCATGAGGCAAGAATTTCAAGATACTTTGAATTTATTTGACCCAATTTCTGTATCTGAAGCCCATCAGAGAGCTTTGCATTTAGAGAAGACAAAGAATAGAAGGACTAATATGTTTTCAAATAGTAGTGGTAACCGACTACCACCAGTAGCTCCTCCTTATGGTGCAACTACACAATCTACACAAGGAAAAGGCCAAGTTAATCAAGCTAATCCACAACCCAACCACACTGCAACTAGTAGTTCTAGCCCTAGATGTTTCAAGTGTGGTGAGGCAGGGCATAGAATGGCTAATTGTAAGAAGGGTGGTTAGCATGGTAAGGGTTTATTTATTGAGAGTGAAGAATGTACTGATGATCATTTAAATACCTTTGAGCAAGAAGCTGTTTATGATGCTGAAAAGGAAGAGGAGTATGTGCAAGGGGATGATGGCCCTTTGTTAGTTAAAAGAAGGGCATGTTTCACACCTCGCAAACCTGAAGGTGAGGATTGGCTCTGAAGCAATATCTTTCAAACTACACGTACTATGGGGGGCAAGGTATGTAGACTTGTTATTGATTCTAGAAGCTGTGAGAATGTGGTATCAGAAGAGGCTGTTCAAAAATTGGGATTAGGAACAGAGAAGCACCCTAACCCTTACAAACTATCTTGGCTCAAAAAGGGCAATGAGGTAACTGTATCTAAACGTTGCTTGGTTTCTTTTTCTATTGGGTTGAAATATAAGGATAATGCATGGTGTGATGTGGTAGTTATGGATGCATGTCATCTTCTCCTTACTAGACCATGGCAATATGATAGAGAGGTTTAACATGATGGTAGGAAGAATACATACAGTTTCATGTTTGGTAGCACAAAAATTGTGTTGTTGCCTTGTAAGGAGATTGAACCTAAGCCAACTTCGGGAGGGGGTAAGAATCTCTTAGCTAAAAGGGCATTTGTTGAAGAGATGTTTGGTTCGGGGTTGGTGTTTGTATTGTTGGGAAAGGAGAGGTCAAAGGGTAGTGTAGTACCAGAGGCTGTGAAATCTTTATTCGATGAATTTGCAAATGTATTTCCTAATGATCTACCGAGGGGTTACCGCCACTTCGAGATATACAATACCAAATTGATCTTGTACCAGTTTCTAATCTACCTAATTGCCCACACTACCGCATGAGCCCAAAAGAGCATGAAGAACTTGGAAGACAAGTAGAGGGTTTGTTGTTAAAAGGGCACATTAGAGAGAGTCTTAGTCCCTATGCCGTGCCAGCCTTACTCACACCCAAAAAGGATGGATCACGGCGAATGTGCATAGACAGTTGTGCCATCAACAAAATTATGGTCCGGTATAGATTCCCTATTCCTCAGTTGGATGACTTGCTTGATCAGTTGAGTGGTGCTGCAATGTTTTCTAAGCTGGATCTAAAAAGTGGGTACCATCAAATTCAAGTACGTCCTGGTGATGAGTGGAAGACAACATTCAAGACACGTGAGGGGTTATATGAGTGGCTAGTAATGCCATTCGGACTTTCTAATGCTCCTAGCACCTTCATGCATGTTATGATCCAGATTTTTCGCCCTTTCATCGGCAGGTTTGTTGTAGTTTATTTTGATGATATCCTGATATATAGTGCTAATATTGATTTACATCTCCAACATCTTCTAGAGGTACTCATAGTTTTAAGTAGGGAGAAATTTTATGCTGCCATAACCAAATGTTCTTTTATGACAGATAGTGTTTTATTTCTTGGTTATGTGGTTTTTAAGGATGGATTATCAGTTGATGAATCAAAGGTTATTGTTGTTAAACAATGGCCAATACCAACCACAGTCCATGAGGTCCGTAGTTTCCATGGGTTGGTGTCATCCTACCAGCGGTTTATCCCTAACTTTAGCACTATCATGGCACTGATTACAGATTGCATTAAGGCTAGTAAGTTTTTGTGGACAACTGAAGCCACAAAGGCTTTTCATCAAATCAAGGAAAAGCTTACTACAACAACTATTCTAGCTCTTCCTGATTTCTCTCAACCATTTAAGTTATATTGTGATGCATCCAAGGTTGGAATTGGAGTTGTTCTTAGTCAAAATGGCAAACCAGTGGCCTACTTTAGTGAGAAATTGTGTGGGTCAAAATTGAATTACAACACTTATGATTTGGAATTTTATGCAATAATTTGCACTTTGAAGCATTGGAGTTCTTATTTGGCCTATCATGAGTTTGTCCTCTATTCTGATCATGATACTTTGAAGCATATCAATAGCCAAGACAAGCTCTCATCTCGGCATGCAGTTTGGGCTGCTTATATTCTACAATTTTCTTTTGTCATCAAGCATAAATCTGAAGCATTGAATAGAATGGCAGATGCTCTTAGTCGACGAGCCTCTTTGCTTATAACAATGCAAACCAAAGTGTTGGGGTTTGATTTATTTCGTGAGTTGCTTTCTAGTGATCCATACTTTGGCCCTATAATGAATGATGTGGTAACAAGAAAGCGGTTCGACTTCCTTATACACGATGGTTTCCTTTTTAAAGGGAATCGACTATGCATTCCTGATAGTAGCCTACGCTTAAGGGTTATTAAAGAGCTGCATAATGAAGGCCATATGGGACGTGATAAAACCATGAAGCTTGTGATAGACTCTTATTTTTGGCCAACCATGCGAAAGAAGATTACCAAGTTTGTTGAGAGGTGTTATATTTGTCAAGTTTCTAAGGGCACTACAACCAATGCTGGCCTATATATGCCTCTTGCCATACCAAACCAACCATGGATTCATGTCAGTATGGATTTTATCTTGGGATTATCGCGTACACAACGAGGTAACGATTCAATTTTTGTTGTTGTGGACCGGTTTTCCAAAATGGCCCACTTTATTGCTTGTAAGAAGACCTTAGATGCAGTTGATGTCGCTCAGCTTTACTTTAGAGAGGTGTATCGCCTCCATGGCTTGCCACAATCAATTGTTTCAGACCGTGATATGCATTTTCTTAGTCACTTTTGGTGTTTCTTATGGTATTTGGCCAACACCACACTTAATTTTAGTAGTGCCTATCATCCTCAAACCGATGGTCAAACAGAAATGGTAAACCGTTCCTTGGACAATTTACTTCAGAGCTTGGTGAGTGATCATCTTAAATCATGGGATCAACGCTTGTACCAGGCAGAATTTGCTTACAACCATTCTGTTAATCGTAGCCCTGGCTTCAGTCCCTTTGTTATTACTTATGGCTACAACCCACGCGCACCACTTGATTTGGCTCCTATCCTTGACTTGAAGCGTGTCAATGTGAAAGCTGAGGATATAATCACACAAATTCAAGAAATTCATATAGCTACTGCTAAGCATTTACAGGAGACTTTTGCTAAGTACAAACAAGCCGTTGACAAGAAACATCGAGTAGTAGAATTTGAGATTGGTGATTTTGTTTGGGCAATTTTGACCAAAGATCGCTTTCCTGAGGGAGAGTACAACAAACTAGCAGCTAGAAAGATTGGTCCTTTGGAGATTCTTGAGAAAATTAATCCTAATGCCTATCGGCTGAAACTTCCAAGTCATATGCGTATATCTGACGTCTTCAATGTTAAGCATCTTGTTCCATATCGAGGAGAGAATTCCAATCCAGACTCCAAACTTGAGGACGAGTTTCTTCCAACCCAGGGAGGATGATGCAAATCACGTTATGAAGAACAAAGAGTTTTTCTTGTTTTCCTTTTCCTATTTGAATTAGGATTTATTTACTCTAGTACTTTGAATTAAAATCTTTTTCCTAGTTGAATAGGGATTTTAATTGTTTTTCTTTTCCTAGTTAAATTGTTTTTCGTTTCTCAAGTAGAAATAGGTTTATTATTTCTTTTCCTAAAAGGACAAGGAGAAATTCTATTCCTATAAATACTCTTTATAGAGAGGTTATTTATGTTGTGTGTGTTTTTTTAATAAAGTTTGTTAGAGATATTTTCTCTATTATTTTGCCTACTAGCCTAGTGTTCTTGTAGAACTTAGGTTTCTTGGAAGAGTTGTAGTAATTGTGTGTTATAGATTCTGCTTCTACGCGCCTACGTTGTATCACTTAGCTACAAAATTAGTTATAGCCTTAGGCTACAACCTTATTCAATATCTCTTTATTAAAGGTGAATTTTGACAAATCGACCATCAGATTACATCTTCTTCTTCTATTCTCCATGTTTGCAAGATTTCTAGAAAATTAAAGATCAACAGCTTTATCATCAATAAATTATTTAAATTGCAAGTTTTTATAGTTTAAAATAATATATAAGCATAGATTATGTAGTAAATAATATCCGATTAACACAAAATTAGACATGTATATTAAGGGTTTGTTTGGATACTGCTTATTTTGCTGAAAACTGAAAACACTGTAGCAAAATAATTTTTAAATGTGTGAATAGTGTCGTGGGACCCATTTTTAATGAAAGTTTTGATGAAAAAAGAGGTTTGTGGGTCCCGTGAATAGTGCACGGGACCCACTGAAAGTGCATTGGCTTTGCTGAAACACGCTTCTCAAAAAAAAAAAAAAAAAAGAAAAGAAAAAAGAAAACGCAGACGCAGGATAGTGCTTTTCAGCTCTATCCAAATGCACACTAAGAGCCTAAAGAATATGCAATTTAATAGATAGATTTTCAAAATATGTAAAAATGTTTATTTTCTTGAATAAGGTTGTAGTCTTAAGCTACAATCAGTTTTGTAACTAAATTTTGTCTAGATTTGAATTTACTTGTTGGGTGATACATGTTAAATACATTGAATTTGAAGTCCATCCAAATATGATAGTTAATGTTATATTTTACCTTTTACTTCTATTTTGAAATAAACATTTAGACATCAACATCAATTGACACCACCTCACACCCTTAGTGCAATGTTCACTCTACAAGTATAAGTGCTTGTGAGATGTGGGAGGCAAGGGTCTGGGTTCAAGTCTCCAGGAGGGAGTTTCACACACATATACACTTAGATTAGGCTAGAGTAGAATTCTATCTTATATATATATATATATATATATATATATATAAAGATATCAACATCAATTAACAACACCTCACATACATTAAAGTTTCTATTTATATATATATATATATATATATTTTATAATTTTTTGAATCAGTTTGTAACTTGTTTGATGCAACTAAGGTGGTGGAACACTACATGGATACTCACAATGGCAATGGGAAGAAAATTTATCAGTTATTTCTCACTAGTAGTCACTCTCTTTCAAAAAAAAAATGTTACATATGTATAAAGAATAAGAGATGTTATATATGTATGAAGAATAAGAGAGGAATTGGAAGCTGAATTAAATACTTTGTAATAAATGTTTTGAGTAATAAGAACATCATACATCCTTGTTTTAACCAACACTCTTTGGTTTACACGATTGGTTGGGAAAAAAAAAAACCTTTGAGCACAAGAATTCATGAAAAGGGCATAATATGTTGTTTTAAATTATGTGATAAACTTGTCGACATCATATTTTGCTCCATAATTTTTTTTTAAATAAATAGTTATTTAATGATGCCCAGATATTCGAAAAGTATTGTTGTATCCTAAACTGCAATTGAAGCATTGGAAACCAAATTGATGATTCATGTTTACCTCAATTGAACATATGCTAAAAGAGTTTCATAAATTTGTAAAAAAAAATGTTGAGTCAAGTCTGATTTGACCAAGGTTGAACAAATTTGTCCACATTTGAACAAATTTCAATCATCCGGTTAGAGTAAATGAGCTGCCATCTTAAAAAGCATGAAAATTTCTCTCAACTTAACTTATGCTACAAAATCAACTTTGAACTAGGGGAGATTTTTTATTTTATTTTATTTTATTTTTATCTGAACTGGGGGAGATTTTGAAATCAGAGTTGAAATTTCTTATCCAGTAATCTTTGGGGTTCATAAATTTCTCCACCATGATCCAAATGAATTAAAACTGGTTGTATTTGAATGTTAATTTAGAGTTTTTCAACTGTTTGAAATTCGCCAAAGTGGAGGATAGTAATTTGTAAGGCCAACACAAGTTAGAGAATGAGAGGGTAAAACATGGAGTAAACAAACTGTATACGAAAAATGTTGTGTGTCAAGATCATATCTTATCCGCTCTCTGTTTTTGTGAAAATATCCCAAATAAAACCCAAAAAATTTCAAAAATTTTACTTTTTACATTGGGGTGAAGGGAATAAAAAAAATTAGCTGCACCAAATCTTTTTTTTAACTTTATAGTTATAGGGCCAAATAAAACCGCATATATCAACAAATAAATTCAAAAATTGTGGTAAAAGTTGTGTCGCTAGACTTATTGACATAATTTAAAAATAATCAAATTATTAGAATGATTCTTTATGTTTTATTGTCATAATCAATATATGAACAATTTCAATGTCCCCAAGTGCTCCACTTTTCACAAGATGACCGCCATTATCATAGTGAGCATTGGGCTAGGGACCTCTTCCACCTGCCAAGCTTCTCTCTTCCCTGTAAAAGCTAATAAAGCCAATTGTTCGAGCACTTTAAAGGGTATTATGATATCTAAACCAAAAATTCATTAGACTTCTAAACTCCCCAGACAGAAAGTTACTAATTAATTGTCCTCATTCTTTCTAGGAACATTCCTCTTACTCAAAAATCATGAGCGGGTGCAAGTGGGTGTGTGTAATAGACATTGCCCTTCGTTCTAAAATAAATAAAAAAGTAACAATAAAGAGAACAAATTATGAGACTGGAAAAGCAAACTCTAAGCCTACAAAAAGGCATTCAATCAACTAAAGGGAACACTTTTTTTTTTTTTTTCGAGAGAGAGGGTTACAAGGAACACTTGAGTTATGTTTATCAGAGGAAAACATTTTCGTTGATTTCAAGTGTTTGGTGCAGTATAAAATATCCTGGTCAAACTGAAAATATTTTTAAATGCCCACTCCATTTCCAAACTCATTTATCTCCTCCCTCAAAGTATAAGATTGCCAACCTGGTAATTTAGAGTGGAATATTTGTCCACAAAATCAACTTTTAGTGGCGAGTTGCAAAATACCAAGACAAGTATCTCATTCAGTGAAATTGGACCCATTTTTGAACTTTAATGCCTCAAATAAAACATCAATAAAAGCATTTAGCAAGGTGTAAGATAATAAAGAGACGCTGTTTAATAACAAGTTGTCAAAAACAATGATGGAAAAACTTCAATAAACAAAATTTCAACAAATCAAAACAATAAAACAAAGACTGATACACATGATAAGTGATACAAGTACATATGCAAAGGAAATTATACAAATAAATTACTTAACTCTCGTTGAGACTCTCGTGTGTGTATGTGTGTGTTAGATTTATCTGTAAGCTAGCAGGCTGTCCCAATGGCTGTTATTACACCTTTGTTGACTTTTCAAAGTGTACCGTGTATCTTAAAGAACTTATTATCGTGTGATTAGCATGCTTGATTTTGCAAGCTCTACATTGCAGGTTCTACTCAACTAGGAGAAAATGTTTTGACATACCTTGCGTGGTCCAATAGCCAGTTCATTATCCACAATGGATACTGCCCTAAAGCCCATGGGAAGTAATACCTCTTCATAACTGCAAAGATTTTAATTGGTAAGTTTGAAAAAAAAAAGTTGTAAGTGTAGACAAACATCCATGCAAAAGTTCCTTTAGCAAAATCAATATTAGATTCAAACTACCAAGCCTCCCAACCCTCGAGGGAGGGGCAGGCAAAAAAGAAAAAGAGAAAAAGAGAAAAGAAGGTAAATAAATGTATACTCTGAAATTGATACATTGAATGGGGGTCCACCAACATGATCGCTGATCTGCCATCACGAAAATTTTAGTTTCAACAGAGCCATAAGGAAACCATTTTCACAAACATTTATAAGTTTTGAAATTTCACTAATTAATCCGAACTTCAGTTAAAAAATTGGAAGGTCTCTAAAATTCTAAGGACGTGGCTATTGAAATGAAAAGCAGGTAAGATTGTGGAAAAAGAAAGAAAAGAAAAGAAGGTAAGATTGTGGAATGTCTTATCAAATATCATATGATAGTGTTTTTCACATGCAAACAAGAATAAACAAAGAGAAAATAAGTGGGAAAAATTAATGAGGAATTAAGATCATTACTGGAAACATTAGTGTTATGAGCTCTCCACCAGGTTTCAATATATCACGAATTCTCTGTGCCCAAGCCAACCTCATGTCTGGTTCAATGGCACAAAAGAACCTGTAAATTCTCCATTAAAATATGATCATAAAGAGATTCTTCTCATGGACAACTAAACCATTATTCATGCCAACTCACGTATAGTCGAGAATGAGATCAAACAATTCACTTGGATTCCAACTGAAAAAGTCCGCCTTTAAGAAGTTAAAATAACTTGCATTCGGTAATGAGGAAGACAACTGCATTAACATTAGAACAGACTATTAAAATGAGAAGTAAAGAAAGAGATGAAAACCTGTACTAGGTCAACTCTCTAAACTGTAAAACAATTTAGATTCCATTACTTATCACAAGTTAAAGTCACAAAAATACCAGCTTCTTATGAAATAGTAACTGAATCTATCAAGTTCAACTCTCTATTGGTCTAGGTAATCCCAACGCAAGACATTTGCAAATGATTGCCATAGTAATTGGTCTTTATAGTGCTCTAAATTTTTTTATAACATAAATTTCCTAAGCATCAATTTTAATCTGAAGATAAATAATGGCATGTTTTCAGAAATTAGAACAACCCTGTTATTGTTCCTAATTCAATTTAACAGAGATCAGAAGTGCGAGCATCTAATCCCTGTCCTTAATACAACTGAGAGAAGCTGGGGTAACCCAGCTATAGTTCCTAATCCAATTCAGAAATGCTGAATAACAACCAGTTCAGGGAGGCATTCCAAAAAGTTGATAAATTAGACAGTAATGGCCAAATAAACATGGGTAATTCAGTTTTAATATTTCAATTATATCATCATAGCCACATACATGGTTGTTTCTCCAAAGGAAACAGAAAATGAAATGGTAAAAGTAAAATCTTTCGGGTGTTCTTTCTTTCTAAGAGATTGCAAGCCTTAGTGAAGTCAGAATTTTCTGACCAACTGCTCTTACCTCTACTGCTTTCTTAATGGCAATGTCTGATATATCCAATCCAACAACATAGCGTTCAGGACATGCAATTGCTGCTACATCATAACCCTGCCATATTTGAGCAATTTGTTGTTGGCCACAGTAGCAAGCTAAAATGCTAGCGAACAGATAAATATATAAGAACAGCACATAAACAATGTAACATGCAGATAGGGTAAAGGGGGAGGAAAGATATACACTACACCTTGTCCCCTTTTTAGTAATGCTTGATCAAGTAGTAGTTAAAATTCCATGTGTGAGAAAGGAGGAGGGAGGAAAGATACCAAGTGATTGATTTCCAATACAATCGAATAATTGCATCAGGAATTCATTAAACAACTGAATTTTGCTTCAACTTCATACTCAATTGCAGAGAGATTAAATCGTTATTGTTTAATCTTTTATATTTTTTTTGGGTCCCCTTCACTGGGATGAGATGGATATCATGTCAAATATCGTCCACCGTATTTTAACATGTCATTAATGATCATTGAATTAATCTTAAAACAAGAAATTATTTTTAAGTATCATTATTTTTCTCCACAAATTATAATTTCATCAAACATAGATCACATGTAGATTTTCTACAGGATCATTAACCCAATTAATCATTGATGATGGATCCTCAAGGGACTAATCTTCCTGATAGAAAATATTGAGATAGAATCATAGAAAACCAAGAAAGAGGAAACAGATACAAAATATTGACATGCAGAGGACTTGTGAGTAAGAATGAACCATAGAACTTACACTGCCACAACCAGGGACTAAAGCCCTACCCTTGGGAAGAGCTCCTGTCTGATGAAGATGTACAAGAATTGGTGTCGGTTGTCCTAAATCCCATGGGGTCACACCTTGCTCCCAACTCTTTTCCCAACCATCTGATATGAGTTAGCATACAACAAAATGAGTACTCAACTACCACACAAATCACATTCCATCCATAGTACAATCTGAATGTGTGCAATTTTAACATTTCTGCCATATTATGAGGCACAATAACATTGATACAAACATAAACTTATAACTCAACCAAGTCATTTTCATGTTCTTAGGACCCATTACAATAGAAATACAAAGTTAATACAAGAAAGAACCAAAACCCAACAGAAAAAATCACATCTTTTAAACAAAATCGGCATACCCATTTGACAAAACCATCTTAAAAACCCAAAAAAAGAAAAAAGAAAAAAAAGTTGTTTTTGGTTGGTACTAGTAGAATCCTTGTGTACGAGTTGTTGAAGCTTATCAACACGGGGGTTGTTTAATCTTGTGGTGCTCTCCACAGCTATACTCTTTTGATTTTCATCTCTTTTCTCCATCTTCCTCGGTTTCGTACCACGAATTCCAGCGTCTGTAGACCAAAAGGTCCGTATGATTGATGGCAAATTTCGAAACGGGATGAGGGCCGTGGCGTATGTGTGATCCAGTAAACGTGAGTGTGAGAGGGATTGCATTGCATAATGCCCAAATTGAGAAACTGCCCTTTCTCCCCTGTCCTATCTATCAATTTGCCATGCCAAGTCCATAGTACATAATCCATACCCAAGTGAAATACACATACCCCAAGCCCACTTGAGATGTATCTTTTAGGGTAAATTATTAATTACCCACATTTAGATTGCTGAAATTTTAGTTGCTTACCTGTTATTTAAAATTTATACATTATCTATCTGAGGATAGCTTAGTTAGATTTCTTTAATCCAACTCTGTTAAAAACAAGACTAAATACATAATTTTTCTCTACTTTTATATTTCTTCTCCAAAAATTAAAAAAAAAAAAAAAAAAAAACCAGCAGAACACTAGCATCATAGGATTCAAATCACATGTAGACAACTTAAATTTCAGTCAAATCTCAAGTGGATAAAGTGTCAAATGTTAAATCATAGGTAAGTAACTTAAATTTCAGCCAAACTAGAGGTAGGTAAATTGTAATTTGCCATATTTTTTATTGTTATTTTTGTTTCCATTTGTTAATTGGGCAAAGTTTAGCTACTAAACATGCTTGGAGTTATCTTTTACAACTCACTACATGCAATACATAAGACCATGGGCGGCGCTACTCAATATTCAGGGGGTTCAAATGAACCCCCTGACTTCCAAAAAAAAAAAAAATTATATATATAATTTTTTTTTTTGTTAGTTTAATACTTTAATTTATTTTTAAAAATGTTTTTGCACACCCTGAATTAAATTGTGCACACCCTTATTACAAGTATCTCCAACTCTAAGAGTAAAGAGTAAGTGTTTTTGAATTGTGAATTGTGAATTGTGAATTGTAAGTCACTCTTTTTTATAAATTTATATTATGTGTGAGTGTGTCTAATATTGATTGTGTGCATTACTTTTTGTTATAATGCTATTTGTGTAAATTATGATGTGTGTGGATGTTTGTGTGTACAATATAAATATAATATAAATTTATATAATTTAATAATTAGGAAATAGAGATGGTTTGTTACATGTGTGTGTATTGTTATCATGTTATAATAACTTTTTATTTTTATTTTTATAAAGTTAGTAAAATTTAAGAAAAAAATTGTAAAGTTAGTGATTGTCCAAGCATTTGATTGGTTAAGTAGACATATAGTGCATAGTTTTATGTATGAATGAGTGTCATTGTGTGCGTCAATAATTAATACAAAGCTAATGAGTTTAGTCATTTAGTTTAAAATATTTTTATAAAAACAATAACAAGTAGATAATAACAACTGCATAAAAATAAAAATGTTAGATAAACTTAACAAAATAAAATAGTCATAGGCTCATAGCTACCCACATTGGCAATAGATACTCACAATGAACTATCATATAACAATTCAAAATTTGAAAACTTGTAGAAGAAAATTGTAAATTTTCATGTATTAATTTTTTTTGTCGATAACTCGATATATTCAAGTTTTTTTTTATTAAAATTTTTTAATGACCCCCCTAAACAAAATTCCTGGAGCCGCCACTGCATAAGACCATTCATATGTATTATTTAAACAATTCATTAGCTAATTAAACAAATCATGACATTTGTTAAGGCTTACATACGACTCACTACATGTGATATATTGAGATTGTTAATTTCAGTTTATTCAATCTATTTCGATTTAATTTGATCAACTTTGATCCAATTCAGTCTATTATGGTCCATTTGAGCCCACTAAATCCACTTTGGTCCAAAAGAAAAGTGATTTGCAACTAAATAGATGAAGACTCGATCTCCAAAAAGATTGAGAAAAAAGAAAATAAATAAAGAAGAACATGCATAAAAATGGAAATTGTAAAATTAAGTAAAAAATATTTCTTAAATTTCTTTTTAAAAAAATATCAATAAGGAAGTGATGATAAATAATAAAAATATGGAACGTAAAAGTTATTTTTTGTTGCAAAGTAATTAAAACTCACTTAAAAATTAATGCAAGTGCTAGCACCCAAGTATTTTAAGGCAGTAAGATCATAAGTTCTAGCGGCAACCTCCACATTATTGTATGCAATTGTATACAAATACTTACGAGCTCTTAAATCATCAATAGTATCCAAACAATATTAGATTTCACGGTCACGCTTTTGCTTAGGATCATGTAGAGTGTTGCAAAGAAAAAGAAAAAGAAATACTAACCCATCTTTGAATTTTGAGAGCACACTTAAAAGTTAAAACTATGAAACATTCTAAATGTTTGAACTTTGATACGGTAAGAATTGTAATATCCATTTGGCAGATTCATACAACGGTAGATATGCCAAATCCATTGCATTCATTAAAAAGAAAAATTGGAATCCTCAATTTTCATTATATATATATATATATATATATATATATATATATATATATATATATAAATTGCCAAAACTAAGGGCATGTTTGGTAAGCTGTAATAGGCGCTGTAATGTAACAGTTATTTCTATGGTTTAATTATTCTTTAGTTTGGTTATGTTTTTATTACATTGAATAATCATTCTTTATGAATAACTATTCTTCAAAATGAGGAATAATTATTCCTCTTTAAAAGGTTGTATTAGCTATTCCTTAGTAAGTATAATAATTTCAAAACTTAATATATTTTCAAGTAAACAAACTTTCCATATACATCTAACAATTATAAATAAATAAAAATCATAAAAAATAACACATATCTCTCTTAAATTTAAAAATAACAATTTTTAAGGAAATATAATTATATGAGTAAGAAATTTCCTAAAATAAATGTTAAGTTTCATTCTAATGTTATAATTCACAACCAAACTAAAGAATAGGTTTAGTTATTACATTACAACACATTTTATTCCTAGTAATAAAGATTACAATTCCTGTCGTAATCTTCATTCGGTGTACCAAACGTATCCTAAGAGAAAAATGAAAATTCAATTAGATCTTAATTGAATTCTTAATTTTGCGAAACATGTCTCATTTAATTTTTAATTTTGTGACAAGTAAATTATTGAGTGTGAAAATCAAAGAGTTCAAATCAATTAGATTCTAAATTAGATTTCAGTTGGAATCCAATTTTCCACAAGGTGTTCATCTATGTTTTTAATTTTTGTGGTAAGTGAATTATTTGGTGGAAAAAATGAAAGAGTCTAAATTCAATTAAATTCTAAATCATATATATATATATATATATATATATATAAATGAGAAACCATTACATCTTTTTAGAAATGTATGGTTTAAAAAAGGTGTAAGCTAATACCATGTATATTTTGAATATCTTCTAATAAATGAATAATTTAATTCATGTAATTGTGATCATTTTAAATTGTACTTGTGTATATGCACATGTTTATACACTAATTTTTTTGCAAATACTACATTAAACTTAATAAATTAAATTGACACATGGCACAAAAATTTGACCCTAAGTAAAATTCAATTTGAAATCTAATTAGAATTTCTCTCAACGTTGACTTTAGGCAATTGAACTCCGTAGACATGGGAAATTTGCCAAACCATATAATTTCTTGAGTCATGTGTGATTGTTTTCTTTCTTGCAATTTTTCATTTTAATTTTCACATCTCAAGTAAAATTAATAAATTAAATTGACACATGACACAAAAATTTTACCCTAACTAAAATTCAATTTGAAATTGGATTAGATTTTCTCTCAGCGTTGACTTTAGGAAATTTGCCGACCCACATAATTTATTGTGTCATGTGTGATTGCTTTCTTTCTTGCAATTTTTTATTTTAATTTTCACATCTTAAGTAAAACTAATAAATTAAATTGACACATGGCACAAAAATTAGACCCTAACTAAAATTCAATTTGAAATCTGATTGGATTTTCTCTCAGCATTGACTTTAGGCAACTGAACTTTGTAGACGTAGGAAATTCATTGAACCACATGATTTCTTGTGTCATGCGTGATTGTTTTCTTTCTTGCAATTTTTCATTTTAATTTTCACATCTCAAGTAAAATTAATAAATTAAATTGACGGATGGCACAAAATTTGACCCTAACTAAAATTCAATTTGAAATTTGAAATATCTGATTGGATTTCTCTCAGAGTTGACTTTAGGCAATTGAACTCCATAGACGTAGGAAATTTGCTGAACCGCATAATTTATTGTGTCATGTGTGATTGTTTTCTTTCTTGCAATTTTTCATTTTAATTTTCACATCTCAAGTAAAATTAATAAATTAAATTGATACATGGCATAAAAATTTCACCCTAACTAAAACTTAATTTAAAATTTAATTGGATTTTTCCTCAATGTTGACTTTAGGCAATTGAACTCTGTAGACGTAGGAAATTTGCCAAACCACATAATTTCTTGTGTTATGTGTGATTGTTTTCTTTTTTTCAAATTTTCATCTCAACTTTTACATCTCACAAATTTGGGAATTATGATAAATTTCCAACATGATTCACATTCCACATGCCATAACGAAATATTATCATAAGGAGCAATGTTTTCAAATTTAATAGTAATTTCCATGGATGTGATTACCGATCCATAGAGTAAATTGTCATCTCTTTCTCAAAAAAAAAAAAAAAAAAAGAGGAGTAAATTGTCATCAATACCATTTGTAGTTGTCACCGCAATTAGAGCATAAGGAACATCAATATATAATAGCAAGAGATCCTCCGAGCTTAATCTATCCGATGCACCTAAACTGTTCAAGCTTCTACTTCAAGAAGGCTTCTTGGAACCGTGTCTTGTCTAGCTTTCCCGGATCCCGTAATTCAGCCCGATTGCATCCGCCAATGAATGACTACTTCCAATGCTTCCCAGCAGCACCAAAACCTCACTTTACACTTAGATTGGGTGTGTTAAGTGTTTGGGCTAGCAACCTCTCAAGGATATGGATATGGAGAGGTAGGAGTTGAGGAAAACTACAAAAGATTGTGTAGATGATTGTGGGTATGACAATCTCTAACTCTCAAGGGTAATTTCTAGGGTTTTCTATCTGAAAAGCACTTCTTCCAATATGTGGGTAATAAGGGTATATATAGTGTGGGTGAAGACATGATGGAGCAGATATGCCAAAATAGCAAAACAGAATATTTCGCGGGAATGCCTTACCTGCGAATTACTCGTGAAAACCAATTGTCATGACTCTTCGCATTCCAGTCATGTGCTCTGCATGTGGCTCACTTCGCGGGATAGCTTCTCGCGAATCTTCTCGAGAAATCCACTTGGTCTTCAATAAGAACTTGAGTGTACACTCTCTCTCACACACAACTCTTACAATAAAATCCTACATAAAATACAGGATAAACATGATTAAACAAAATTATAATTAAATTTAGCACGAAATTAAAGTCAACACAATATAGTTGTAAATAACAACTTTACAGAATTGTTGTTATGCTTTGAGAAAGTTTTGTAGTGTCAAAATATGTTTTTTCATATTTCATGAATTTTAATATTATAAATGATATATTTTAAATCAAAATTTATTTATTTATGTAGAAACTTTTATTTTCTTGAGCACTAAAACTAATTTTGTAATTAAATTTAGTAATTTTTGATTTACTTGTTGGGTGAAACATGTTAAATACGTTGAATTTAAAGTCCATCCAAATATATGATAGTTAATGTTATATTCCACCTTTTATTTTTATTTTGAAATAAACATCTAGATATCAGCATCAATCAACACCACCTCACAAGTTTCTAACTTTTTTTTTTTTTTTTTTTTTTGGGGAATCAGTTTGTAACTTGTTTGATGCAACTAAGGTGGTGGAATACTATATGGATACTTGCAATGGCAATGGGAAGAAGATTTATCTGTTATTTCTCAGTAGTCTTCACTCTCTTTAAAAAAAAAATTGTTATATACGATTAAAAAATAAGAGACGTTATTCTACGTGGAAGATATTCTACGTATCAAACTTGGTGTAAAGCATGACCGAGACAAGCTTCGAAGGAAGGAAACTAAGAATGGGTGCTTCTCGGTGAAGACAGCTTATCGGGTTGCACTCCTCCTTAATCAGCCAGAAAACGCTGAACATTCCACTGCAAGAGAAGATAAGAAATTCTGGAATAAGATGTGGAAGCTCCGATATACTCCCAACATCTGCGAACTTATGCCGTAGGAGGATACCGGTGGCCTCTACCTGCACTATCTGCCAGCAGCATGAAGAAACGGTGGCCCATGTCCTATGGGAATGTCCACTAGCTAGAAACGTGTGGGGTATGGTTCAGGGACAGCTGCAGAAGTGTAACTCCGAAGCCCCAAACTTCTACATTCTTGCGCGACAACTGGAGGAAAAACTGCCCAAAAAGGACCTGGAGTTATGGGCGATGGTGTCGTGGTCCATATGGAACGCAAGAAACCGCTTCCTTTTTGAGAAGAAGCAAAGCACGCCCAGCGATATTCTACAGGGAGCGACGACTCTGCTACAGGAGTACCAAAGACTTTGCAGAACATCCACGAGTACCTGAGAGTGCGCCAACTCCTTTAAGGGATATAGGTTCTTTAAGTTTTTTCAGTACCCCTTTGTTTTATGAAGTTGATGTTGTATTACTGCATACTCGGCCTAGCTACAATAAGCTGAGTTGACTGCTAGCACGGCCTCTTGCTTTGTGCTCATCTGTAACCCTTATTCCATTTTGCAATATATATTTTCTACCTTTCGCTTAAAAAAAAAAAAAAAACAAAGAGAGATGTTACAAATGTTTTGAGTAACAAATCCTGCCGTGTCCAGTGGAAATTTTCACTGGACACAAGCCTCTCCCTTTGAGTAATAAGAACATCCTATATCCTTGTTTTAACCAACACTCTTTGGTTTACACAATTGATTGGGGAAAAAAAACTTTGAGCACAAGAATTCATGAAAAGGATGCATAATTTTTTGTTATAAATTATGTGATAAACTTGTCAACATCGTATTTTACTCCATAATATTTTTAAAAAAAAAATAAATAGTTATTTAATGATGCCTAGGTATTCGAAAATTATTGTTGTATCCTAAATTGTAATTGAAACATTGGAAATCAAATTGATGATTCTTGTTTACCTCAATTAAACATATGCCAAAAGAGTTTCATAAATTTATATTAAAAAAATGTTGAGTTAAGTCTGATTTGACCATGAACAAATTTTCGATCATCCAGTTAGAGACTAGAGTAAAGGAGTTGCCATCTTAAAAAGCATGGAAATTTATCTTAATTTAACTTCTTATGCTACAATATCAACTTTGAACTGGGGGAGAGTTCAAAATTATAGTTGAAATTTCTTATCAAGTAATTTTTGGGGTTCTTAAATTTTTCTACCATGATCCAAATGAACTAAAATTGGTTGTATTTGAATGTTCATTTAGAGTTTTTTGACTGTTTGAAATTTGCCAAAGTGGAGGATGGTAACTAGTAAGGCCAACACAAGTTCAAGGATGAGAGGTTAAAACATGGAGTAATCGAACGGCAAATGTTGTGTGTCAAGATTATATCTTATCTGCTCTCTGTTTGTGTGAAAATATCCCAATTAAAATCCAAAAAATTTAAAAAAATTTATTTTTAACATTGGGATCAAGGGAATAAAAAATTTCCTGAACCAAATCTTCTTTTTTTTTTCGTTTTTTTTTTTAAATATATATTTTTAACTTTATAGTTATAGGGCCACATAGAACCACATATATCAAGAAATAAATTCATAAATTGCTAGTAAAAGTTGTGTTGCGACTCGCTAGACTTATCAATATGATTTAGGAGAGTGACATATGGTTGTATTTCATTAACAATAAAATAAGAGTGGCCCTGAATTAGAGCGCCGTAGTTCAACCATGTGAGAAAAGCAGTGATCGAAGTGCAGGGTTTCGACCAACCGCGAAGGACGACGACAAAACCGGTGGTTCCCAGCGATGTGAGATCGAACCACGAGACGATAGGTTTTCGAGGAAGAACTGATATGGCGATCTCGCTCACTGAAAAGCCGGTGCCTGAAGCTGAAACAACGGCGCCGAAGGAAGGTTACGGCGGTGGAGTTTAGAGGTGTGATGGTGAACGTAAGCATGACGTGGAGGTTCGAGAATCACGGACACACATCCCGAATTTTTAGGAAGCATTAAATGAGATTGATAATGCGATCAGTAATGGCCCTAGGAGTCCGAAACTTAAGGCTGCTATCCCTGAAACAACGGCGAATCAGTTTGAAAGCAATTTAAAGCTGGTTGACGTTGAAATCTTGGCGGAAAATCCGGGTTGGATGAATAATGAGCTGGAACGGAATGGAAAGCAAGATGATTTTAACATGGAAACAATGATGTCAGATGCTGAATTTAATTTGGGCTGGGTGGATATGGGCTCCAAAGGAGAAATAAGTAAGGGTAGGCCCAATAAGAGTGGCAGCAAGGGGAAACAAAAAATAAGGCCCAATGTTATAATGGAGAGGGGTGATGGTGATATGTCAGATAAGGGGGTTGTGGGCTTAAGTGAGGGGTCTTGGAAAAGGGCGAAAAGACAAAGGCCATCAACTAAGATGGATCCATCTTTGAATATTGGAGTAGGAACGAAAAGAAAACATGAAAGTTCTAACAGAGACTCTCTCGACGTAAACGTGCATGAAAAAAAGAAGAAGGTGACTGAGATGAATAACGAGGTAGTAGCGGCGGAGGTTGCTCGGCAACCCCGCCGAGAACAATGAGTCTTCTAAGCTGGAACTGCCGGGGGCTTGGGAACCTCCGGACAGTTAACGCCTTGGTGAAGGTGGTAAACAAAGAAGAGCCCATCATAGTCTTCTTAATGGAGACGAAATCAAGCAGAGAGTGGATGAAGATGGTAAAGGAAAGATGTAAAATGAAACATGGTCATATTGTTCCTAGCAATGGTAGTAGGGGTGGATTGGTGATGTTGTGGAAAGAGGAGGTTAAACTAGACGTACAAACTTATTCTGATGATCATATTGATGCATGGGTGGATGGGGGAGTTATGATGGGGTGGTGGCATCTAACTGGTTTCTATGGCAATCCTGAGACAGCAAGACGACCGGAATCATGGGCAAAGCTAAAACATTTGAAGAATACGTCTTCTTTGCCATGGGTGGTCCTAGGGGATTTTAACGAAATTACGGGTCTCTCTGAAAAGGAAGGAGGATGTACAAGACCTCGGAGACAAATGGAGATTTTTGTTGACGCCATAAATCATTGTGGCCTTAGAGAAGTGGATTATGTGGGTCCTAGGTTCACCTGGATATACCATCGTAAAGATGGAGAACAAATAAGGGAAAGGTTGGATAGGGCGTTGGCAACCCAGGAGTGGATGGATCTATTTCCTACAGCAAAACTCCACCATCTCTCTTCTTCGGCATCTGATCATTCTCCTATCTCTCTCCATTTTGAGTACCGGCAAAAGAAAAGGAAAGTACAAAGAATGTTCAGGTTCGAATCCATGTGGCTTAAAGACAAAAGATGTGAAGAAGTAGTCAAGACAGTATGGGAGGAAGAGGAAATATTAGCCACAGATAGGGTGCTAGAACGATGTTTGGGAAGATGTAGGGTTGAGCTGTCGGCATGGAATAAATCAGAATTTGGGCATGTGAGTAGAAAGATATCTGAACTACAAAGTAGATTGGAAGGGCTAGAAAGGCTACCAGCATCCACGGAGTAGATACGAGAATTGAAGAATACTAGAGTTGAATTAAATGTTTGGTTGGAAAAAGAAGATACGATGTGGAGGCAACGGTCTAGACTAACTGGTTTCAAGGGGGTGACAGAAACACAAGTTTCTTTCATGCTAAAGCATCAGCACGACAAAAGAAAAATCTAATAGTGGGGTTGATGGACGCCAATGACGTTTGGCAGGAGGATGATGCGAGAATGGAGGAAATCATGGTGGAGTATTACAATAATCTGTTCTCTTCAAGTAACCCGGATGACTTCTTTGAATTACTGGCTGCAGTTCAGCCAAAGGTTTCCTTGGCTATGAATGAAGAGCTGACTCGAGTTTTCACTGGTATGGAGTTTCACTCAGCACTAAAGCAGATGTACCCTCTTAAAGCTCCAGGACCAGATGGTATGCCTCCACTTTTTTACCAACATTTTTGGAGTACTAGTGGTGCGGTGGTAACAAAAACGGTGCTTGACTTCCTCAATCACGGTATTATTCCTCCAAATTTTAATGAAACTCATATTGTGCTTATCCCTAAAGTTAAGGATCCCAAAAGAGTCACTGATTATAGGCCTATTAGTTTATGTAATGTTGTGTACAAACTTGCTTCAAAAGTTTTAGCTAATAGGCTTAAAAAGATCCTTCCTACCATTATCAGTGATACCCAAAGTGCTTTTGTACAGGGGAGGCTTATTACTGATAATATTTTGATTGCTTTTGAAACTATGCACCACATTAACCAGAGAAGAGGAGGAAAGGAGGGTGAGATGGCACTTAAATTAGATATGAGCAAGGCATATGATAGAGTGGAATGGATATGTCTGGAGAAGATTATGGTAAAGTTGGGGTTTGCATAGAGGTGGAGAAGTCTTATTATGCAGTGTATTACTACTGTCACCTATGCCATTAGGATTAATGGAAGTCCTAGAGGTCGCATTATTCCATCTAGGGGCATCCGTCAAGGAAACCCCTTGTCACCTTATTTATTTCTTCTTTGTGTAGAAGGATTATCAGCACTGATCAAGGCAGCGGTGAAATCTGGAAGTATGGAGGGAATAGCTATCTGTAGAGGAAGTCCGAGATTATCTCACATTTTCTTTGCAGATGACAGCCTTATTTTCTACAAAGCTTCGCTGAAGGAATGTGACTCCCTTCAAAGAGTTCTAGAAGTCTATGAGAAAGCTTCTGGCCAATAGTTGAACAGGGCTAAAACTTCACTGTTTTTCAGTAGAAACACGTCCAGTGAGATCCAGGAGGAGATTAAAAGGAGATTTGGAGCTCAAGTAATTAAGCAACACTAAAAGTACCTTGGTCTACCATCACTTGTGGGGAAGAATAAAAGGGGTACCTTCAATGACATTAAAGAAACGATTGGTAAGAAGTTAGCCGGATGGAAGGAGAAAATGCTGTCTAAAGTGGGGAAGGAAGTTCTTATAAAGGCTGTGGCTTTTGCTATTCCAACCTACACTATGAGTTGTTTCAAATTACCGGACTCCCTTTGTGATGAGATTACAAGCATGATTAGGAATTTTTGGTGGGGACAACGAAAAGAAGAAAGGAAAATCTCTTGGATTAGTTGGGAAAAGTTGTGTGAAACCAAGGCAAGTGGTGGATTAGGTTTTAAGGACCTTAAAATGTTCAACCTTGCACTCCTAGCAAAACAAGGTTGGCGGTTGCAGGTGGGACATGAGTCACTGGTGTACAAAGTCTTGAAAGCGAAATATTTTCCAGGAGTGATTTTATTAATGCCTCATTGGGTCATAACCCCTCCTATACTTGGCGCAGTATTATGGCGGCACAAAATCTTGTCAAGGAAGGTCTAAGGTGGAGGATAGGTGATGGGGCAAATGTCTAGGTGTGGATGGATAGGTGGCTGCCTATGCCATCAGCGTACAAAGTAAGTTCTCCTCGGTGGTTTTTGCATGAAGACACACGGGTCCAATAACTGATTGATACCACTACGGTTAGTTGGAAGAAATCAGTAGTTAAGACTCTGTTTCTTCCCCACGAGGCGGAAGCAATTTTGGGCATCCCTTTAAGCTCTCGGTTCCCGCCTGACAAGCTAATATGGACTGAAACTCACAATGGCATCTTCAGTGTGAACAGTGCTTATAAACTTGCAGTGAAGTTGGCGGTCAGTGGGTCACATGGGAGTAGCTCGGACAGCAGTTCTTTAAGGCGATTCTGGAAAAGGATTTGGAGCTTGCCAATCCCACATAAGTTACGTCATTTTGGGTGGAGAGCATGCCGTGAAGCCTTGCCTACCAAAAGAAACTTGTTGAAACGGAAGGCGATATCGGAGGATATTTGTGAGAATTGCAACGAAGTCTCGGAGACAGCTGGACATGCTTTATGGAGCTGTCCGAAAGCAAAGGAGGCGTGGGATTGTTCTAAGGCGACGGTGCAGGTAGCAAGGGCAGAGGGTGTCTCTTTCTTGGATGTCATGTGGCAACTGATGATGGTGGATGGTGGTAATGATGAAGTGGCTGCAAGGGTGGTTACAATTGCATGGACGTTGTGGCATAATAGGAACGAGATGCGAAACGGTGGGGTACGGAAGTCTGGACAGAGGTTGGTACAGTGGGCGATGGAATATTTGGCCGAGTATGGAGCTGCTATGGAGTTAACTGACATAGAGAAACCAGTGGTGGAGCCCCCAGTGACTTGGACCCCTCCAAGGAATGGGTGGTTCAAGATTAACGTAGACGGAGCTATTTTCTCAAAACAGAAAAACGCAGGAATAGGGGTGTTGATCAGAGATGAATGGGGGAGAGTAGAAGCAGCTATGAGCAAAAAGATTGAGGCTCCCTTAGGTTCGGTGGAAGTTGAAGCCAAAGCTCTTGAGATGGGCCTGATGCTAGCACGAGATGTTGGACTTCAAGAAGTGGTTCTGGAAGGAGACTCTTTTAAGTTTAATAAATGCATTATGTGGGACAGCTCCACCACCAGCCTCTGTGGAACCTATTGTCATGGGTGTATGGGATTTGTGTAGGGATTTTAGAAGGACAGCTTTCTCACATGTACGTAGACAAGGGAACAAGCCTGCGCACCTATTAGCCAAGCACGCGTCTTGCATTGCTGATTATATTTGTTGGATTGAAGAGAAACCTTGCTATATTGAGCAAGCTCTTATTCATGATGTAATGTCTTTTTCAAGTATTTAATAAAATCTCAGTATTCCTATCCAAAAAAAAAAAAAACAATAATCTAATTATTAGAACGAGTCTTTACATTTTATTGTCTTAATCAATATATGAACGATTTCAATGTCCCCAAGTGCTCCACTTTTCACAAGCTGACCACCGTTATCATGGTGAGCATTGGGCGAGAGACCTCTTCCCTGTAAAAGCTAATAAAGCCAATCTACTTCTCTCGTTCTTTCAACTCTACTTCTCTTGTTCTTTAATTGTTCTCCTTGTTCGTAGCTAGGATTTTGTTTCTTTCATTTTTCTGAACCATATATAGCAGTACTATTGAATTATAAACCTCACTGGATATCTTTCTTCTTCTTTTTTTCTTGTTTTTGAAGGTGGTAGTCCTTTCCATTATGTTATCAAAAAGCTTATCAAGTTTTCCATTTTGCAACCCCTCTCTATAATCGCATTTTTACAAGTGAAGTGAGGTGTTGTTGAAGAGATGTTTGATGCACCAACCACTTTAAAGTGGGGACCTTTAAATAAACTAGGATTGGGCAGGGAGTTATTACCCTTGCTTCATGTTGAAAAATGTTTTTCCTGCACTTTTTCATTAGAAGAATAGCATATTAAGAGACATATAGGAACAAACGTTAAAAATCATGATCAACTACATAAAAAAAGTCCAATCTTTACACAAGATGTTCCTTTAATAAAATCATAGTTATGAACATCACATAAGGGGGGTAAAGTGAAGAAAGCTAAATATATGTTCCCTCCCCCAAACAAACAAAAACAAGGTACTTCATATCCAAAAGGAATATTACAGGGAAAAAAAGGAAAGAAAGAAAGAAAGATCATGCACGGCAAGTTCAAATTGCGAAGCAAGTGTGGACCGTTGATAATAACACAAGATTCTAGTCTCTATACATAAGGTGCAGTGAAAGGACTTGTGCTAAGAGAAAGATTACATGATATTTTTGTTGCTCAGATTTCCTCCCAAGGTGCTACGACATATAATCACAGGAATATACATCTTATATCTCACTTCCCAAATGAACAGACCATGGTTGGTCTCTTTAACACAGATGCGATGATCAAACCCGTCTTCACTTATCATCTTGTCAAAGAGGAGCTTTTGTTGCTTATTTTGACCTTTTCAATTCAAATTTCTTCTTAATAGCCTCCCAAAAGGCAGGTATTGCAATATCATCAGGAACTTCCTTAAAAGACGGGAGATAATTTACATCCACAATGACATGATCACAGTGCCTTCCTGAATCTGAAATTTCCACGCAACAAAGAAGATTACTTTTATGGTAAGCAACGGACAAGTTTGCCTTAAGTAGCAAGATATATATATATATATATATATTTAAATATATCAATCACATGCTTGGAACAGATCTTAAGAATGGAATACTGGTTAAATTATCATACTCATATATCATTATTAAGTGAAATCTCAAGTGAACGGTTAACCTATCAAACATACATCTAAAATAATATTCACTTTTGTTTGTTCCAACTAGATCTGGTTGATGCAGGTTTTTGTTTTTTTGTTTTTTTTGTTTTCCTTTAAATAGTAATTTGGTTGGTGCAAAAAATACTGAGGAAAGTGACCCATCGGCCATCAGAGAGCTAAGTCTAGGAAGCCAAACTCACCTATATGAAAGGCCAAGGTATTCACAACAATCACATGTAAAGCTTCTCCATAGATTGTAAGCCACCTTCTTATCCACTACTTTTTCCTTTTCCTTGTTTTTTCTTTTTTATATATATATATTGATTAGCTTTTGACCAGCTTTTAAAGATTTCATGGATTGTTCAAACATAAGTTAAGGTAATTTCAGTTTCACTCAGTGTATATAAATTGATTATAGACAACTTTTAAGTGATAGCTCCTGCTAAATTAACCAATGTACTAGAATGGATACAAGAAAACTCAAAGGCAAGTCAGTCAAGATGGAATATAGTGTCTGAGATGACCTGCTTTCAACTAGGAGGTTTTAAGGAATATAAGAAAATCTAGGGATTCCAGTTTTGGATTATATTGTGCAGGATTGGTCATCATTACTATCATCATTACTAATAATGGAAACATTTAGTATTATATTTTGTGTTAATCTACATGGTTCAGCAATAAAGAAAATCAATTATAACATATTCATGGAAAATACAATCATTATAAGGAGAAATGAGTGCAAACTACTGTAGAATATGTATTCAAGAAAACTCGACTTGGCTACTTACAACAACATCAAAGCCAAAGATGGTAAGATCAAGCACTCCCCTAAGCCAATTTGCTGCGTCTGTAACCAGATCAAGATCAACACAACTATTAGTGGCCTTGGAACAATTACCATCGCCATAATGCTGGTCTTCTTTGGCAGTGGGAAGAGATTTTAAGCTGCAGAGAGAAATTATCAAATTATGGGTTATCAAATATATGCTCTTGAACATATATCATCAAAGCAAAAACCAAAAGAAGAGGGGTTTTTAGAGGTAGACAAAACTCATACACCCACAAGGGTGCGTTTGAAACTTACCTATAAATAATTAATCTAAAAAAGAAGAAGGAAAAAACCCTTCACACACCCACAATGTGAGTAAAACCACCACCCCACCCACCCTCACCCATTATCTACAGGAAATGCCAATTGGTCCAAAAAACCACTATCAAAAAGGAAGAAGCAAAGCAGAAGCAATAAACACATACCTGTCAAAGACTAGAGGTTTGAGTTCATTACTTTCTGATAATTTCATCAAGACATCAGCATTTGGTGTAGACTTCTTAACTGCATAGAAAACTTTTTCACCCAAGACATAAAATTTGTACAAAGTAGATGAATGATCCGCATATTCCTGCAGTTCCAATAACTTCAAAGTCTCATTCCCAAGGAGTAATCCATTATACCAGAGAATCAACATACCCACACATGCACGCACTTGACAGACACTTCCATAACTATGTCACATATAGTTGGAGTTAATCCAGTTTCCAACTTTCCATATTGAAATTTTTTAAAGAGAGAAATTCGAGAGTACTAATTCCACAATAAGGATAACAGAAGTACTCCAAAGTCTTCATAATAAAAGTTGTTTCTTGCTCACCTGCACAACAGCTGGAAGAGGAACACTCAAGTCCTTAAAATCTTCATTTCTGAATATGATTGCCTGTTTATATAAAACATAAGCTATTTAATTCAAATAATGAAAAAAAAAGGAATTCAGATCATTATAGCTTAACATAATAGACCAAGGACAATTTCTAAATAAGGAACAGGCAAAATGAATGCTTTAAAATGACTGGGCAAGCTGAAGAGATGAGCTACAAAGTCGCTTGCATGCTTGCATAGAAATCATCACAGCCAATTAACAACTTTGAACCAGCAATACAGGAACTTGAATGGTGATTTACTTTTACAATGACTTTAGTCACATTAAGTGCCCAGCAAGAAGTATAAAGGCAGATCACTTGTCAGTAATGCATGCCAATTAGAATTCAAGCAAAACAACAAAAACGTCATTTTAAGGCAAGAGCTGGCACTAAAACTGGGGTGCAGGTAATGAATAAAAAAGGAAGAGCTATCAACAACCTGAAACAGAAAGATGACATATTCAAACTAAAAATTGAAGAAAAGGATAACAAGCTTGTTATGCATATGTTGAAGTTGTTTGTTTATCAAAAAATGTTGAAGTTGTTTGTATATTGCAACTGTATATTTTCATGGTCAAGACGAAACCCTCTTTAATTTTGTTAAGTGGTTGCTTGAAAAGGGTAGAGAACGAAAACGAGTTGATATTTTTGATTCTTTAAATTTGTCTAATAATTCAGTTTCAAGAGAATGAACATTCAACTGGCATGAGGTTAGAACAACAAAAGCTATAAGATTTTCTTCATCGATTTGAATAAGTGTAACTCTTCTCTGTTCAAAAAAATTGTTTTCATATTGCCACCATATATTTTCATGGTAAAGATGAAACCCAAAAAAGAATAAAAATTAAATGACATTATATCTGCATTAAACATCAATGCCCATATTTGTGCCCTAGCCAAAAATATTTTTTAAGAAATGTCAATTTGTTCAAACAGTCAGAAAATTACTAGATAATGTGCAGCAAATACATGAAGTTTTGTAATACTATACTGCTTCTTTCATTCTTTTTTTTTTTTTGGTGAAATGGAATGTATTAAACAAACTAAGAAGAATAAAACAACTCAGGGCAAAGCCTGTTCAGATACAACCCTTTAAAGTCAGAATCTAACAACTTAACTAAGTCCACAGGCGGACACATAAACATAACAAAATCCGTGTCTTGGAGACCACCCAGACGAGCAAGGCCATCAGCGCACCTATTGGCTTCACGATAATAATGCAAGGAACCTTTCTAAAGAAAAGCCCTTTGGAATTGTCTCTAGCTAGTAAAACCTACGGGCAACTAACTGCACCCGCCATAACCGGTTGCTGGGTAATACTATACTGCTTTACTGAAGCATACGTGATGCTTTGTAATACCATACAGAATGGTATGGACTCGTCTCTAGCCAGTCCATCTGTCCTTAATATGTCTATCAATTTCAGTCATTTGTACCTTCTAGAAATAAGAAAGTCCAAGGTAATTGGCCTAGATAAACAGTGGCTTCAACTTCTTCTTCTTCCTCTTCATACAAGTGATAAAGGGAGAGAATTTGAAATTTTAATTAATAATACATAAATCCAGAATGAAACTAGATAAAGTCAGTACCATCTTGTGAGCATTAGCTTCAGACATCCTTTGCAGCAAATCAGGTTCTTTGAAACTATCAACCTGCATATAAAAGATCCAGACTTACTAAATTTGGGGAGAAATTTGATCAATTTTAAAATGGATCACTATTCCAACTTAAACCTTAAGTCGAGTTTCGTTAAACATGATCAGAATTACTTCAAACATTCAAATCACCCAAGGATTAAATAATTGAGATTTATCTTTGTGTATAGCAACTAACACAGGTAAATCCCAATTAATCATTCCCTCAAAAGAATACCATGGTTGAATTGAAAGGAAAAAAAAAAACTTGATATAGCAATACCATAACCAAAAAACCATGAAGACATAAGACCTTCAGAAAATGGGGGCCCCTGATTGTAGAGTGGCCTTCAGTTTTGAGATCCTCCAAGCGATATAGAATTTCTTAAATTTCCAGCCGATCTAGCACAGGGTAGATGTTGTTAAATGAATCAATCACACAGCAATTAGGGCGATACTCCAAATATCTGTGCAAGAACAAGTTTTTTATTAAAGAAAACTTAAAGAATGTTCATTATTTTTGTTGTGACTTCCGGATAGAATAAATGAATACAAAGAGACATGTAAAAACAAACTACTGATTATGTTATCAGCTAAAATCAGAACAAAAATTTCCTCAATTTTATTTTAATCAAATATCAAAGATTTCCTCAATTATCAGAATTTCTAATAAAATGCCCCTTCAATTTCTAATAAAATGCTCATGTCTAATTGCCTACAGAAACACTGCAACATAAAAAAAATTATAAAAAAATAAAAAATAAAAGCTCAAAATTAACCTATGGATCTACAAATCATTACAAGATTATCACTTGTCAATACCTGCTTACATACGTATACTGTAAGTTTACATGCATATATATGTGTAGGAATTTTTAGTTTTTAACACTAAAATTAACTATATTGATTCAATTTATAGTATGAGAATTTTTATTATAACAAATTACAGGGAAAAATGTTTCGAATATTTATAGTTCAAAAAATAAGTGAGTTTTCCACGCATTTTCGATGCATTTCGACGAGTCTGATGAATATATGGACTTACAAATTATCACTGTATTTTTATTGGGTTCATTACCAAGGCGAGCATTCGACTTTGGCCAAGACCAAACCTTGACAAGATTCATGTTGGCATAATCACAAAACAATTCCACCAAAAAAATAAATGATAGAGATTCATGTGAGGCTAAACATAAAAAACTGGCATTGGCATGTTCATTTTTTCCCTGATTACCTAGTTCATACCAGATCGTGAAACATATAGTTTTATGGACCTGAAAAGTCACCTTTGTAAGTCTTGCATGCCGCTGGTGTAAACTATTCTGTTAGAGAAGTTTGTATGGCTCTTCAATTCAATGGATATAATTTCATCAGTTGCTTTATGGAGAACTACGTCAAGCTCTTGTAATTGAGGTGATAAAGGAAGCTCAAAGGTGAGGGGCATGAATATCAACCCATTCTGAGTAGGATACAAAGGAAATGCACCCCTCTGCAAAAATCAGGACAACTTATAAGTTTCTAATGGCATGAATCAAACAGTACAACTAGAAAACTAAAATTTATCATGAGCATAACTGCATACATGACCAACCAAAGTGCCAGTAACATTCATTAAATCAAATCAAACAAGATCCCTTAGGCCAAAAGCCATGTGATCAGATGATAATACATTCCAATGCATCATATTTCTTACAACTACCGATGATAATACATTCCTATGCATCAATACTTTTCTTTCAAGGAAAAAAAAGCAATGGACTGGAGTCAAAACCACTTTGAAGCATACAATTCCACATACCAAATTCTGTTTGTTTACAATATCACCTTAACATGACACCTTGATTAGGGACATTTGCAATTTTGTGTTAACTTCATATATGTATATGTATCAAATGAGGGGGAAAAAACTCACAAAGTTTTAATTCTTGCTTTTTTCCCCACTAAAAATACCTACATTTATTCATATAGGGCTCACCTTAGCAAAATCTTCTTCAAGAGTTACATAGCCAACAGTCACGACACTGTTACCAGTTGCCTGCTTGCAATGCAAAACATATAAATAAATAAAAAAGAGTCATGAATATGTGCAACAAAAGAAGGGTTCCGTTCCAACACCCACTTCTGTCATCTTCAATGACCAATAAGAAGCCATTGAAGCTCACCACTGTTCTCCTCCTTGGTCCAATAAGGCTTTATTAAAAGTACACAATTTACAGATCCTCAAACCTCCCCTCCTTTAATGAAGAACATTTTTTTACCCAATCTACTAAATAAAACTTGACTTATCACCCATCTCTCCTTACAAGAAGTATCTTTGGACAATAATATAAAGCTAAGGTAGCCCCAAGACATTTATAATAAAAAAAACCTAAACCCTTCAAGAACAATGATATAAAAACCTATTCTTAAAAAATATAGACTTATCTATTTCTCCAAGTTATTTTTAAACATTAAAACTAAAAATTAATAAACACACAAATAAGATCTTCCACAATTGGAACAGTGATATAGGGACAAAAGTTACTTTTGAAACCTTTCTATTTATGTGGCATATGGTTGAAGGCAACTCTTCTAGCTTGTTGATAAAAATCATGCTTGAGTTCTCACATGCACTGCCACCTTCAGTAACTGTAAAAACATGACCAAATAGACTAAGCTACTAGTTTAACTTTAATTGGTTATGCAGTCAAGAGAGCCTATCAAATTCCGGCCAAATAAAAAGCACATATAAGTAGCAACATGAATACGAAAGACAGAAAATGACTAGGCTCAAAACATAATTATGACTAAAAATAGCACCCTATGCAGTATGAACACAGAAGAGGGAAGTGCACACCTTCTGCTGATTCTCGACCACGAGATCCTGCAATAGAACACGAAGCCAATTAGATGTTTGCAGTTTTCTTTCTGGTAGACACAAGAAAAACAGATTACAAGGTCCAAAGAAGTTAAAAAATTTATAGGTCACTGTCATCCCATCAAGATAACTGATTTCCAGAATAGGACACCCCTGTACCATTGTCATTTGTACCTATCATGGCCACCGCAGTCCCTAACCCAATTTATGCATCCATCATAAAACCAAAAACTTCTCCTAAATCGCATATTTTTTTCTAAATAAGATCCCAAAGATCTCACACTGTGGTAACTTAAACTACTTTTATCAGTATTCACCTTAAGTATCTAAACATAGAGTACTTTAATTTATCATTCCTCCTTATAAGTCACAAATCCAAATTTTATTAAAAATAGGCGTAAATACACTTTTGGTCCCTATATTTTGGGCTATTTCTCGATTTGGTCCCTAAATTGATTTTGCTCCTAGGTCAGTCCCGGATTTTTTTAAATCGTTTTTAAACTGGTCCCTACCGTCATCCAAGTAACGAAACCTTATTACGTGGCAGACGGTTATTGACGTGGCGTTGACATGACATTAAAATATTATTAAAAAAATTTATTTGGCATTTTTCAATGCTAGGATAACATTTTTAAATTTTGATAAAAAATTTCAATTTAAACTGAAAAAATTCAAAAAACAAAAAAAAAAAACTTTACAGTTTTAAAGATTGAGGAAAAAAAATTTAGAGTAATTAACACTGTTCACGCTCTATGTTGGCATTTTTGTGTTTGTATCTATTTCATTTTCTTCTTTCTTTTAAGATAAACCAAAAAAGTAAAATCAAAACAAAAATAAATTAATGAATATCCCAAACAACATCAACCAGTGATGCGTATTTATAGTGCTAAAAAACCCAAATTAGTTTGTGTGTTTGTGCGGCATTTGTCTCTCTTAGTCTCTATCTCTCTCGATCTGAGACGACTTGCTCTCAAATTGGGTTGGTTGAAAAATATCCCAAAGCATGGCTGAGAAAAAGAAGAGGGAAGAAGATCGGCCCAGAAGAATTAGAAGAGCAGATCAGCCTGAGAAAAAAGAAGAAGAAGAGGCAGAGGAGATTAGTAACATGGGCACGGCATGCAATCTCTGACTTTTGCTTGTTTGTGTTTGTATCGTTCTTTTGCTTCTTTCTTTGTCAATCTCCCACTTTTTTTCTCTCTCTAAACCTGAATCCCTCTTCCTCTCTCTTTTGATTCATGGGTTTTGATTCATAGGTTTGATTTTTCATGGATTTGATTCATGGGTTCATGGGTTCATGCAATCTCTCGACTTTTGATTTTTCTGGGTTCATGGGTTTGATTTTTCTGGTTTCGGGTTGTTGATGATTTTTCTAGGTTCATGGATTTGATTATTTGCTAAGAAAATCAATAAAAGAAAAGAAAATATTGATTATTTTAATTTTCTGGGCAAGTTTTCATCTTCTTTTCTGTAGAACATGAAGAACAGTTCTAGGTTCACCTGCACTCTTCTGGGTTTGCATTTGTTCTAGGTTTGCTCTTGATTCTGGGTTTTATTTCTTGTTTTTCTGGATTTGATGGAGATTAGATTTGGTTGCTGGGTTTATTTCTTGAATTTGGGAAGAACATGAAGAACATGTTGTTATGGTCTTACGGAAAAAAATAATGAAAGTAATAATAATAATAATAATAATAATAGATTTAAGGCCAAAAAAAATAATAATAATAATCATCATAATAATAATAATAATAATATGAAAGTAAAATTTAAAAATGCTGACCTGGCATTGAAAAATGCCAAATAATTTTTTTAATAATATTTTAATGTCATGTCAGCACCACGTCAGCAACCGTCTGCCACGTAATAGGGTTCCGTTACTTGGATGACGGCAAAGACCAGTTTAAAAATGATTTAAAAAAATCAAGAACTGACCTAGGAGCAAAATCAATTTAGGGACCAAATCAAGAAATAGTCTAAAATGTAAGGTCCAAAAGTGTATTTACGCCTTAAAAATAATGAATAGTATACAATCTGTGTTAGTTTATACAAAAAGATCCATCACCTTATGCTTAAGATATTGGGAACTATCCTCTGACCATTTGCCTGATCTAGAGAAACCACCAGAATGTCTCCTGTTGAGAGAGACAATAATGTAAAGGTTCATGAAAAAAAAAAAAAAAAACCAGAAGAGATGGAAAACCCCAATCAATGCTAGTATTTTTAAATTTTCTAATAGAGAGGTGTGCAAATGATTTTTAGTTAAATACTTTTTAATGACATCCAACAAGTAAAAAGACTAACTATAGGTGTCTACCTTACAATCCAATAAGCTGTTGAAGTCACCGGCATTAAATTTTCAAGTTAGGGAACCATAACAAACAACATTAAAATAATTTATGTCATCAATTATTTCTCAAGTTTGAAAATAGCATCAAAATAATTCATGACATTAACAAACTACGAGGGAGTTTAAAATTCCAGGTTCACTTAAAGTAATGTCAGAGGCCATACTCATATATTCAACATTTTCTCTCATATGGGTGAACATGATACTGACCTTTAAAATTTGTATAAATAAAAAGCCTAATTATTAGAGAATGGACAAGTCAAAACATTACAGTGAAGTCAATGCAATGGTAACAAGTAGAAGAGAATATTATACATAAAACTAATAAAAAAAACAAAGGAGAAATTACATTTTACCACCCTAATCTATACCACAGATTACACTTCACCCTAAACTTTTCGAATGCACATTTTGCACCCTAAACTATGACCATTGTTACACTTTGCATCTTGACGTTAAGTTTTCCGTTAATTTGGATCGAAAAGTATGATATCATGTAAAAAGGTCCAATTGCCCCTATTCTCAATCTCTTAAAAACAAAAAAAAAAATTACAATTTACCACCCTAAACTATACTCTTGATTACACTTTGTACCCTAAATTTAGATTTCCATTCAAGTTAACAGCAAATTTAACGTTGAGGTGCAAAGTATAACAAGGGTCATAGTTTAGGGTGCAAAACATGCATTCGAAAAGATTAGGGTGCAAAGTGTAATCTAGGGTATAATTTAGGGTGGTAAAGCATAATTTTCCTATAAAAAAAAATTAAGGGATTGAATTAAACAAAAATTTGAAGGTCTACATACACAATACAGCAAAATATGTTGCACACTCGCACTACATTAAAATACAAGTTTGAAACAAAATAAAAGTGATATCACAATAAAATAAGTGAACAAGAAATATGGTAAGTGAAAAAAAGAAAAACTAGTCTATTCCAAAGTGACAAGTTAAGAAAAAGAACATTTGAGAGAAAATACCAATTTTAGATTATTTTGAGCTAGCTTAGAATAGGAACCAAAAGTTTTTCTGGATATTTGGAACAGGGTGAATCCTGGACCACTCTTCTTTCCCTTTCCTGAAGTACATGGCCACTACTTTGGAAATGAAGGATAACCAAAACCTATAAAGTATATGAACAACAAATTTAGTAAATAGCAAAAGAAATTGAAAGTAAGAAAAAGAACCGAAAAGAAAGGATTCATAATAGGGTTGTGAAAGAAAGAAATCAAATGAGAAGAAGATGAGATTGAAAGAACTCACAAAGTTCAATGAAACAATCGCATTGGAACCAAGTGCTACCTGTGGCTTACAACATTGATACAATGATATCGACATGTGAAAACTACATATATCATAATATCAAGATGGAACATATACCAAGTAAAAAGTTAGAAAATGTTGAAGGAAAAGTGAGAGGGATGAGTGGATAATTGGCATGAATGATATATACTTATTGGATTGAATTAGTACTTCATATATTAGAAGAGAAGAGAGGATTTGAGAAAACTTAACAATCTTATATACTTCCATTATCTTGGGATTAGATAAAAAATCCCTAAATTAATTAATTTTTTCCTTCAGCTGAACATAATAGACGTGTTGTCCCTAGTGACTACACATTGAGGAAACAAATTTATTGATTTATAAGATAGCCAAAAACAAATATATTTGCGGAAACTGAAGAGACAAAGGTAGAAATTTGGAGAAATTATGAAAATACTCCAATGTTTTAGGAAAGGAGAGCATAAGAGAAGAAATGAGGATAAGGTCGGAGAAAACTTACTGGTCATCCATCTTAATAATATACATGATCTTCAAACTGTTTCATGTTTAATACATTCATCAAAATAGATATTTGGAATGTGGGAAATCCTAGACCACTCAGCACCACTCCCCTTTGCACATTTTTCCATTAATTTGGGGAAATGACAGATATTCAGCTCTTCGGTTGGCTTGAAAGTGGGTTAAAGCTCCATGAAAAAAAATTTCCTCTAGCTGAACAAAATAGATATGCTAGTACCTGCGTATTGAGGCAAGATATTTAACTTATTGAATAATCTTTTAGTTCTTTGAATAATGAGAATCCATGTGTTGTTAGTTTTGTACTTTTGTTAGCTTTCTAACATCCTAACTTTTTAGTTCTTTGAACTTTTAGTTAGTTCGTCATATCCATGCTAAAAGTGTCAAAGCAAAGGACATTCCACACTGCTCAAGCTAAGCTATCAATGACTTTCTTAGCAAAAGGTGTCAAACTACAATTCATCAATCTGACTGGATTCAATCCATACATTGTTTGGTTACATATGAACATGCATTTCGAGTTGACATTGCATGCCTTTACATAGACTAAAAGTTTTGCTTATATAGATATGCACATTGGCTACAAACGCAGTGACTCTATAACACACACACACACACACACACCAGTTTGATATACAAATCCCAAACGGTAAAAGAGAAAACATATTTAAGTACCTTGGCATTAGTTCTAATCAAGTTGGTTATTTTTCCCAAACACAAACATTAGCTTCATGAGTTTGCCTTAAAATTCTAATTTTGGCAGGTCCCTTCAAAAGGTAAAAAGAACGTAAATAGAAATATATTAGAATAATAAAACACCTTCAGTGCTGTCTGAAACTTTATAAGAAAGTGAGTTAAACTTTGCTTACACTAGTAGAACAGGGAATCACATAACTTCATGGACCAGTAAAACTGACCTCCCAATATGAAAATAAAAATCAGTAAGACATTCACCCACTTAATTTCTCATTCTTATACAACTCAACTCTATTTTCCAACAATAAATTTTCCCTAATAAATATAGCAATTATTACCCAGCCCAAATCATCAAAATCTATTGCCAAGAACTGATTCATGAACTATCACAGTATCAGTTCAAGAAACCAGGTGTAGCTATTTGACAACAAAAAGTGAAGGTTTCAAGAAACACAGAGGCCAAGAATTAGCATGTGGACTTCAGGCTCTAATAGTGATGAATCCAATATTTAAAAATTCCAAATTTACAGAAATTTTCAATTTTGAAAAATAATAAGGTAATAATTTGATGAAAGAAAATAGGCTGGTAAATAGAAATTTGAAAAGAAGCAAGACAATTGCTAACAATCAGGAAAAAAATTTAATTACTATACTTTTAACAACTTTTTAAGTGTTTGTGATAATTTGCAGAGACAAAAATTTAAGTAGAACCAAGCCAAATGACAGCAATCACAAAATTTTTAATTATATTATGCTTTTAGTGACTTTTTGCAAATAATTGCAGAAAATTTCAAAGATTAAAGAAGAAGAGTAGAGTTTTTCATACTAGGAATACTACCACCCATTACAAATATAAGAGAATAGAAGAGGATATAGGGTAGTATGAATAGACTTACTCAGCATTGAACTGAATTAGGTTTTGTAAATGACCAATTATGAAGTAAATTATGTACACATAATGCAAATGGTAAGAGAGAAAACCTGAAGTGCCGGGGCATCAGTTGTCATCAAGTTAATTATTTCCAAATGCAAACTTCTTGCCATGTTTCTAAGTTAGTCGTCGTCGTCGTCGTCGTCGTCGTCTTTAAAATCTTTGCAATATGGGTACCTTCAAAAGGTAAAAACCATATATAGATATATTAGAACCACACCTTCAGTGCTGCCTGAAATTTTAATTTTAATTTAACTTGCACTAGTAGGACTGGGGATCACATAATTTCATGGTCTCTTGTAAAACTGACCCCCCAACCGAAACATGAAACGAAAATTCAGCAAGACCTTCACCCACCCAATTTCTCATTCTTATGCAACTAAGCTCCATTTTCCACAATAAATCCACCCTCATAAACAGAGCAATTATGACCCAGTGCAAATCAATAAAATCTACTGTCAAGTTTTAGATAGCTGTAAGTAAAAGAATTGATCCATGAACTCTTACAGTATCAAAATGCTGATCGAAATAATGAGTATGTGGACAGCTCTAACAGTGATTGATTCAATATTCCAAATTTCCCAATGTCCAGAAAAATTCAGTATTGAAAAATTTGTAGAAAGAAAATAGGCTAGCAAACAGAAATTCAATAGTAGCAAGACAATAGGTAACAATCAAAAAATTGTTAAATAGAATATGCTTGTTATTATTTTGGTAATTTGCAGCAACAAAAATTTGAACAGCAGCAAGCCAATTTGAATAGTAGACATCACAAAATTTATAATTAAACTCTTGTTTTAAAAGCTTTTCTCAAATGATTGCAAATAATTTCATAAATTGAAAAAAAAAAAAAAAACAGATTTGGATTTATTAAGTGTAAGCAGAAGGGTTAGTGAGATTAATTTGTACTATTTATCTGAAGAACCATTAACCCAAATTGTAGTATTTATATATATTTTCTTAATCGGGTCCAATTAAGTATTTATACCGGAATACTCTCACCCATTACGAATATAAGAGAATAAAAGAAGAGGAAATAGTAGGGTAGTATGAGTAGACTTACTCATCATCATTGATTTTAACCCATGGAACGTGGCTAATCTTGATCCGCTCATTGTCTTCAAATTTGGGGCATTCATAAATGATCAGCGTTTTCAATTGGGTGAGGCGTCGCATGGCTTCCTCCGTGGGCAGATGCACCAGGTTCCAGCAATTCACAATATACAGCTGTTGAAGAGAGGAAAGATTGCCCAACCACTCTGGCAAAGCTACCATCTCATAAGATCCCTCTATCCATAGAATTTTAAGGGCAATGAAGTATTGAATTTGGTCCAGGAGAGAGTGGGGGTCACACAATTTGAGCTTTTGGAGGGGGGGGTGAATGGAGGAAGTAGAAGGCAGACGACAATCCTCATTCTCCAAATATTCAACACACTGTAACCCACTGGGTGGGTCTTCAATACCACACCTTATTATGGACCGGACACCTGGCAATGACCTCAGCTTAGGACAATCCTGTACTACCAACTTCTGAAGGGAAACGCAAGTGCGCAGTGAGTCTGGCAAATATCTCAGTTTATTACAGTATCTAATAATCAACTCCTCAAGGCAAGGAAACACAAACAACACCTCATCTGCGGTTGTCAACTCCTTTGCATCCTTCCACTCTTCTAGGGTTTCCATCCTCTCCAATTTGAGTATTCTCAATGCCGGAAATAATGTAGTAGTATTTCTGTAACTCCCATCACTGTAAAAGTATAACTCACTTCCTATACATCTTACCTTCCACATTCCTGTTATTTCAAGAACCCTAAGACAGGGTAATTGCCCCAGAGTAGGAACTTCTTCACATTTCCTGCAAAACTGTAAATTGATCTCAATCAAATTGTGATATAGCGACGAACCAACCCATGATGGGAATTTCTTTCCTCCATACCCACTGATTGTTAAGCTTTTCAAATATCGGTGATGCTGGAGGCCTTCTAACACCTCTTCATCTTTATCATATATTTGCCACTGTCTACTATATGAAGGAATCTTCCAGTGTAATCCCAACTTGAATATTTCCTTTTCTTTTAATTTTGCACTTTTGGCTTCTTCCTCATCTTCCACCCTCTCTAGACAGTATATGTTTATTTCTCCTCCGAGATTCTTCAAACATCCCAATTCTTTAATTCGATAACCTTCATCTGGACCCACACAAAAAAATTGCAATGTTTGAAGGCAAGTCAATCGCCCCATATTTTTAGGTGTTTTTATACAATCACCTTCCCACATATAATTATTATGAATATATCTTAAGTTTATCAAATTGCTTAGGTGTTCCGGAAGCACTCTTACAAGGCTGCCTTCAATTCTTAAAGTTTGCAAATTGTATAGTTTGGTGATGGATTTTGGTAATTCCTTAATTGTAGTTTGAAAGATGTGAAGAAGCCTCAAATGTATTAATTGCTCAATTGAATCTGGCAACTCCATTATACTATCCCCGAATAATTTTAAAACGCGTAAGCATTTAAAATTCGATAACATGATGTCAAAGTTGAAATTTTCTGAAATTAACGTGCGCAATTTTGTAAAATCAACTCCACTAAGTGCTGTTTTGCCATCAATTCGGGCAAATAAATGTTGTATGCTACTACCATCATCCACTGAATCTCCCTCCAAGATTAGAGTTTCAAATTTTGAATTTGAGAGTGCAAAGTCGTGCACCAAATCATGCATTTTGCAACTAATAATATTACCGTAGGCATCCTTTCTAGCATTTTGGAAAAACGAAGTGGCCAACAAAATATTGAAATACATGTTACCAATATCTTCCATCTCCATATTAGCTTCTTTAGCTAGTAGGAACCCTTCAGCCATCCAATACTGAATTACTTCATCCTTTTTCATGTCATAATCTTTAGGGAATATTGCACAATATGACAAACATCGTTTTAAAGATGGTGTTGGAAGATGATCAAAGCATAACTTAAGCACAGGAAACATATCACTATTATCTTCATCCAACAAATCCCAAATTTTATTATTTTGAATCTCCAGCCAGTTGTTTTTATCAAATTGAAAGCACATTGTTCCCCCTAAAACTCTTGCAACCCATGGAACCCCTCCACATCTTTTAGCAATTTCCCTACCAATAACCTCCAAATCTAAAGTTAATGGAGTTCTTCCATCTATGAATGTTCTTTTTTTCATTATAGACCAACAATCATCTTCTGATAACTTCTCTAAGTGATGTGGGGGATGTGTCTTCATGATTTGCCCCACATTATCACTACGGGTTGTAACAACAATATTATTTCCTGTATTAGAATTAAACTCTAATAAGTAACCCTTTAAAGTATCCCATTTCTTAGAATCTTCATTCTGCACATCATCAAATATGAGAAGATATTTTTTCCCCCCCAAAATTTCTGCACATATTTGTACTCTTTCATATGCTAAATGATAACTAAAGTCTTCTCTAAGAGATTTAAGAATCTTTCTTAATATCTCTTCAACATCAAAATTTTTTCCGACATTTACCCATGCTAGTTCATCAAAATGTTCTTTTATCCGTCCATGGTTATACACAAGTTTTGCTAAAGTTGTCTTTCCAAGACCTGCCATACCCACTATAGGGAGAACCGAGATAACCTGTTGATTGTTTGAATTGATAAGTAAGTTTACTATTTTTTCAATATTGTGTTTTCTTCCTACGACTTCCAAATCATCAAGGAGGGAGTCTATATTCATGTCCAAGCTAATTTTGGGGATTGAATTCACCAACTCCATTCTAAGACCAGAGTCAGCTACATCATTCACAATTTTATCCAATGATTGTTTGGTGACCTTAACTTCATCAGGAGTGCATAATGAAAAGTTACATACCTGATCCATCATTTGATTTTGAATTTGTACCTTTCGCCAAAAACTCTCATAGCTAAACTTGTCTAGCACATTATTGGCATCATAAGCTACATCTCTAAGATTCTTTAACCATATCCTCATAGACCCATCACTTGATTGCCTCTTTTGAGCATCACCTAACACAAATTTAATCTTGAATAATGTTTCAAGAAGATCCTCCTTGAAACTCAACTCAAAATTGATATGCTCAATGGCAAGTGCTATTAGTCTGTCCACAACATCATTGAGTATAATTTCAGCCATATATTCTTCCTCACCCTACAAAGAGAAATTAGTATGAAAATATTTGCAAAGGGTTAAAAAGTAGAGCAATGTTTATTTCACACCTGTTGTTGCGCACACACTTTTTGCACTGAAATCTAAAGTCACAATTTCAGTGCAAAAAGTGTTTGTAGGGTGGTGTGCAACCACCCGTGTGTACTAATATTTATCCTAAAAAGTATTGGAATTGTTAGAAATAAACAACTATGTATAGAGTTGGGACTAGATAATCATTTGAGAGACAATTTTTCTCACCTTAGTTTTTAATTTTGAAGCTGAGGTTGATGCACTTTTAATTTTTTTGCTGGTCCCTTGAGTTACTTGAGCTTCTCTCTTTTTTTGAGTTATTGCTTGAGCTTTTACTTTAACTTCTTGAGGCACAGCATTACATGCCTTAATGTCATGACCTGGAACTCCGGCCAAGTGTGCTTTAATCCTTGATGCACCTCCGGGAAAATCTCGTCCACAATAATTACATTTGAAACGGTCATTTAATTTCTTAGCATGATCCCAAAATTGATCTCTCTGTCTACCCATATTTCTTTTTCCTTGCAATAAATAAATAGCACATCAAAATTAGATATAAATTAGTTTGGATAAAAATTAGTGATATAATATAGTAATCCTATTTGCAAACTCTGTATCAAGTATCAGTTCTCAACAATTCTGTATCACAGGCTACAGAATTGGACCTAATATATTAATCCTAGAAGAGCCAGTTCCTTCTTTTCAGCGAGAAATTATAAGATCCTTTGATGGACTATGTCATTTGTCCACCATTCCACTAAAAAAACTTCCATTTGTTTAAAATTGCTGAGTCAGTAATTAATTTCTGTTTAAAAAAACTTTCTAACTTACAATTTTAAACAAGTGGCAGTTTTTTAGTGGAATGGTGGACAAGTGATGTGATCCACCATGTGGACCTTATAATTTCTCCTATTCAGCAACTTCTCCGAAATGGTCTATCCTCTTGATATCAAACTAAATTTATCCTTATAATTTTTTTTAATCTTTCTCATGTTCGATCATGTTAACAAATAGTATAGCCCTCCTCAGTCTTTGTTAGTTGAGGAGATTGAATTAGATGGAAGGGGTTCTGTTGCCTTTCATTGTGTTAATCAAAATATTAATTCAGCCAAGAAATAAAATAGAAAAGCGAAAAAGAAAATAAAAAATAAATAACAATACAGGTTTCTAGAAACTATTTTCTGAAAAGTCCTTAGTTTTGTGCTTCGTCTCTCGTTAAGTTGTAATTTTTTTTTTCTTATTAATTCACAACTGTTTCCTCCAAATTTATATTTGTTATCAATTTGATCTTTATAGTTTAAATTTAGCCAAATTTCGATCTTCTTGTTTAAGATTAGTTCAATTTGGTCGTTGGTACTTAGTACTGACATTGTCACTATTATATATTAAATTAAACAACATTGCAAATGTTTAAAGCCTAAATAAATCAATCTCAAACTCAGAGCAAGTGGTGCTCAACGTCAGAACTGATTTTTTATTTTGCTCCAGTTTAAGAAAAAATAAAAACATTAAAGAAATCTCATTTTGTTAATTTTCTTTTTATTCCAAGTTTTTAATTTTTTTATTGCAAACATAACAAAATTAAGTCCTTGATTTTATTCTTTGTTTCCCAACTTCTAATTACTTTGATTTATTTTTAAAATTTTATTTCTTGTTAACACATATTTGGATTAAGAAAAAATCCATAATTTTTAAATTAATATAATTAAAATATATTTATAAAAGATAAAAAAAAATATTTTTATTCTATTTGTTTAAATGTTTTTTTTTTTTTAAAAAGAAGAAAGAGAGTTCACATCATATAAAATGTTAAAACCAATTTATCAATATAATATTCACTTAGTGATAAGATAAACAACTCAGATCTATATCAGCATCAGTTCTCAACCATTGTTTCCTTCCTTCATGTTACTATAGTCACAATTGAGCGTGTATAACTTTTTGGTTTGAATAAGGTAGGAATCTAGTCATCTCCTCCCTCCCTTATTAGCACAGTGTGCGCTAATTGAGGAGGAGACAGAAGATGGAGGAGGTTCTTCCCTGTGAAGAATAAAAGAAAGAGAAGAGAAGAGGAGCGGTCTAGCAATTTACATTGCCTTTATACTCTTATATTTTAATCACTATTTGTTTTAAACGGTCATATTTTCAGAAATCCTTTCTCTAACGGCTATATTTAAAAAAAAAAAAAAATTCATCTCTTTCTTCTTTCCAACGGTCAAATCTTCGGGTGAAAAGGGAAGTTTCCAACGGTCAAGTCTTTTATTTTTTAATTATTTTTTTGAACCCACCGCCACTGGCCGAAAGAAAGAATAGGCTCAATTATTAGAAGAAGTAGGACCCATCACTTGCCGAAAGAAGATGGGTTGTGGATTCAACTTGTCCATAAATAGTTGAAGATGGGTTCCAGGCTTGTACAAGCAGGACCAGCAGTCATAGAATACAGGATTTTTTAAGAAAGAATAACCTTTTACAAATGATTGATATTGCAAAATTTTGCTAATTCTAATTAAAGCTCTTAAAGCTCACAACTGATATCATCTTATATCACATTTTTATTTAATAGTTATTTGAAAAGTACTAAAACTGTATTGTAAAAATATTATAAAATAGTTTGTATTTATAGCATTATTCTGTTTAGAAATTGTATACCAAAACATGAGAAAACAAAAAGTCCTTAGTTTTGTGCTTCTATTTTTTATTTCTTATTGACTCACAAGTTAATTTTGTTATCATTTTAAATATTTAACAGAAAATAATTTACATCAAGGCAAATGTTAAACAACATCGCAAATAATTTTTTATTAGACTGTACTATGTCTAACTATTGGATTGCATGTTCTTTACGCTTTTAATACACATGTCAATTTTTGTGCCAATCAAATATTATTTATTATATGATCTATAAAACTTATATTTTATACATAATTTTAAATTAGAAAAACTTACAATTTATTGATGACATGACTATTAATCTTTAATTTTCTATAAATTTTGCAAGCATGAGGCTATAAGAAGAAAATAAAATCTAATGATGGATTTGTCAAAACTCAACTTCAATAAAAAGATATTGAAAAATATTACTTTTGCACACACTGATTTAAATTTTTTTTTGAGAGACCCTGATTTAAATTTTATACACCCTTATTACAAATATTTCCAGCTCTAAGAGTAAGAATAAGTGTTTGTGGATTGTAAATGTCACTCTTTATCATATATTTATATTAGAATAATGCTACAGCTGCAAACTATTTCACAATATTTTTACAAAGTATTGATGTGGCTAACCTCTTATTAGTTTTTATCTAAGCTCACCATTAATATTACTTTTTCATTTACCAATAATCACTCACCACATTAGTAGTTTGTAAAAAATTTTGTAAAATAGTTTGTATCTCTAGCATTATTCATTATATTATATGTGTATGAGTGTATCTAATATTGATTATGTACATTACTTTTTGTTATAATGTTATTTGTGTAAATAATGATGTGTGTGGAAGTTTGTGTGTACAGTATAAATACAAGAGAAATGTTTTAACGCTACTTTTATGAGAAATATAACAATTGGCCTAAAGGTATCCGTTAACATGACCCTAAATATAATATAACTTTATATAATTTAGTAATTAGGAAATATGCATGTGTGTGCATTGTTATCATGTTATAATAACTTTTTGTTATAAAGTCAGAAAAATTCAAGAAAAAAAAATTGTAAAGTTAGGGATTGTTCAAGTATATGATTGGTTAAGTAGACACGTAGTGTATTATTTATGTATGAATGAGTGTGGTTGTGTGCGTCAATAATTAATACAAAACTGATGAGTTGAGTTTATTCATTTAGTTTAAAATATTTTTATAAAAACAAAGACAAATAGATAATAACAACTGCTTAAAAATAAAAATGTTAGACAAACTTAACAAAATAAAATGGTCATACCTACCCATAATGGCAATAAATACTTATAATGAACTATCATATAACAATTCAAAATTTGAAAACTTGTAGAAGGAAATTTTAAAACTTCAAAAAAAAAAAATTTTTGTCAATAACTCGATATATTCAAGTTCTCTTTTTATTATTTATTTTTTTTCATTTAAGTTTTTTAATGACCGCCCTAAACAAAATTTCTGGAGCCGCCACTAATTTGAAATTATAATGATTAATTAAAATATTTATTCAGTCAAGGAAAAAAAAAAGTGACAGCATAATTTAGATTGAACAAGGTTGATATATTCAAGAATCAAGAGCAAGTTTAGATTCGAGGTTTTCTAATTTCAATTCTAAGAAAAAGCATGACTTGGATAATGCTCTTAAAAGGTCTGTATATCACTATATGACTACATGTCATGAAACAAGTTGCAAAAGAGATAAGTCTGTTAAGTAAATAAACCAAGTTAACAAAAATAATAATAATAAATAAACCACAAAATTGTTCCATATGTTAAGGGTTTACCAAATAGGGTGATATTTGCAATTTACTCAAAAAATAAAGATTTGGATTTTGGAGTTCAAACTTCTTGTACAAATAACTTGAATAAAGTAGACTTGAATTTATTTATTTTTTTCTATTTAATATATGAATTGAAATGATTAAGAATTAATTAAACTATTTATTGAGCTAATTAAAAAAGAAAGGGAAACGGTCTATATCCCAATTAGGACTGGAAACTCTGTAGACTATCTCACCAAAGCATAGCAAGCAACTTGTGAAAGACACTTCTTTGAATAATGGATCGGTGGGGGTGGTGGACCACTCTTACCGGGACCAATGAGGCTTTTTAAGTTGGACCTGTCAAAGGCTTGGAAACTCTTGAACAGTTCGTGACCTTCACAAGATAGTGAGGGAACAAGATCCTACGGTGTGTTTTCTTATGGATACTCCAATGTTTAGAGAGGATTTTAAAAAGCTTTGTAAGGATACAAATCTACCTCACTGATTCATTGTGAAAAAGCTAGGTTTGGGTGGTGGATTGGCTTTTCTTTAGAAGGAGGGTGTTGATGTTAGGGTCATTAATGGTTCAGATAACTATATTTTGGCAACGGTTGTTGAAGAGGATGGATCTGAATGGTTCTTAACAAGTTTTTATGATTGACCTGAAGTGTCTCAGAAGCCGAATTCTTGGACGTTGTTAAACCATATTAAGTCCTTTGTGTATGGTCCTTGGGTTCGTATTAGAGATTTTAATGCTATTCTCAGTTCTATTGAATGCTTGCCTTGATCAACTCGTGGTTAATGTAAATTGTGATCTCATATTGAAGATTCCCACAATCAAAATGAATTGTGATGTCTAACTAGCCAAATTGTGAAATTGATATTAATCAACTTGCGGGTGGTCAAGATTGTGATCAAAAGTTGAAGATTTGTATAATCTAAACAAATCAAGATGCCTCAAAGGCCAAACTAGTCAACACCCAAGTGGTTCATTTCCTCGGACACAAATGCTCAAAATTAGATAAAGAAGAAATTCATTTTACCAGTTATCATTTTGGAGTAGGAAGCGTTCTTATGGTACTAGTTATTCAAGAAGAAGGAAGGTGGCAGCTAGACGAGGATCCAAAAATTAGCATCATGACAAGTTTGAAGGTGGTAAAAAAAAAAAGAAAAAAAAGGAGGGAATGATATGTGCCTCATTTAAAATAAAAATTGAATTTCAAGGGCGGGTGAAAATTGTAGATTAGTTGAAAAGAGTGAACATATAAAAATACATCAAAATGGCTACACATTGACAAACACAACCAAAAAAAGCCTAGGTTGATAGCTACCCATACATGTGTCTGTCTGCACCTATGCTTCCACATACGTATGTTTTTGATTGTCTATATTTGCACGTAACAAATACATATATAGAAATGATCCTATTAAATAATTTAAAAAAAGAAAAATAAATGTAATGCAATATATTTTTCATGTTTATCATAATAATGCAAATAATATAAATGGCTAAAACACAATATTTTCACCTAAAACCTCATCAATGGTATATCAAAACCACCTAAAGACAGCCTCTTGTCATCTTGGTACAACATTATTATCTTTTAGCAGTTTTGGATCATTTCAGCTTTCCCAGAAAATATTTATTGGATTTCAATAGTTGGTACAACAGAAGGAGTTTATTTATTCAAGAAAAAGAAAAGTACAATCTTGTTATTTTCTGTAGTACCATACAGCATCAAGACTGAGGCAGTGACCAAATCAGAGTTACACATTTTTTGGACTATTGATTTGTATTAGATTTAAAGGTGAAAAAAACACTCATAGTCATGTATTTATTATTCCCTAGAAATTAGTAACTAAGTCATTAATTCTTCTTATTAAAAATAGAAAAATAAAAAACAGCATTAACTCTCTGCTCTCCATCATCATCTTCATCTTCTCTCCCTCTCTCACATGGTTTTTTGTTCTATCTTCTATGCACTTTCACCCTCAACAATGGAAAAACTCAAAGCCTTAAGTCAAGTTGTGCCAGATCTTGGAAGGCTACTCAGAATCACATCTTTGGGCTGAAGCTTGAAATGGTCTTGAGCTAACAAGAGTCCTTCCAAAGGTCGTAAAGGGAACCAAAAACCTTCATACTGGTAGAGATCAACTATCCAATTACGTCTATTACTTCTTGGGAGGGTTGCAATGATCTCTTTGTATTTTGATATGGGTTTCTGAATCAGCCCTATCGTCTTTTTTCTCATTACTTTATGTACCATGGTTCATTTTGGAAGGATAGGACTCCATTGACAGAAAGCAAAACCATCTTAAAATATATTAGGAAATGGGAATGCATACAACTAGTTGGGAAGGAGAACTATTATATAAACAAGAAGTTGATTTCATTGCGCATTTCTTGTCAATCTACTTTTTTGATGTTGTTGACCACTTGCCGATAATGTGCTACGCATTTCTAGGGAACAATAAATACATGACCATGAGTTTTTTTTCACCCTTAAATCTAATACAAATCAAAGGTCCAAAAAATGTGTAACTCTTGTGAAGTTATACCAGATCTAACTTGAACCCATCTTTATAAGTTGCATTCAAATTTGATGGCTTGATTGGTTTGACTCTTTAAATTAATTAAATAACAGCGGTAAATTACATTACATATATGTATTTGACTTAACTAGTGTTTTTCGTAGAATTATTCATGTGAAACTGGAAGTTTCCAATGGTCGATCCATGCCTTTTAATTTCCTTCATTCTCTCTCTATAATGGCTAACGAGTGTGAAACTTCACTGAAATTTTCATTTTTTACATTGCACAGTAGTATAGTATAATGTAATTTATATTGTAAACACACAAAAAATGGTAAATGTTATATATACACATTTACAAAATATGGTAAATATTGTACACTTTTTCCAAATATACATTTGCTACTTTTTGAGTGTTTACATTGCAAATACAACCTAAACATAGGGTTTCAGGCTTGAACGTGGACAACTGGACATCATAACTTAGTGAATGTCATAGTTGTTGAGGCTAGCATGTTACACGCCTATCATTTTTGGATTCTATAGGTTATATTCCTTCCTATGTTGAAAATTTTAGAAGAGTTCCAACTATAATTAATTTGGTAGATATTTGCCTATAATTTGAATTATTAGATTTGATTTCCATAAAGTATAATCTATTTACTAGATTTAAAATAAACAAAAGAAAAAAATAACATCATTTGAAATTGATAATTATTGGAAAAAAAAATAGTAATGATTTTTGTCCCACCCCACCTCTTCTGGAACTTGATAACATGTAGCGTCCGTTTGGATACAGCTTATTTTGCTGAACTGAACTGAACTGAAAACTGAAAACACTGTAGTAAAATAATTTTTAAATGTGTGAATAGTGCTGTGGGACCCATTTTTAATATTTTTTTTTAATAAAGTGTGCGTGAACAGTGCGCGCACAATGCGTGAACAGTGCGCGCATTGTTTATGGACAGTGCACTTTGTCTCTAGACAGTCTGAAAACGCGTGTGAAAAAAAAAAAAAAAAAAAAAAAAAAAAAAAAAAAAAACAGCAAAACACAAACGCCAAACGCAACTTCCTATCCAAACCCAGCCGTAATGAACTTGTATAAAAGATGAACTCACTCTCTAAATAGAAACTGTGTTTTATTGATAATGAATGAATGAATTAAAATTTTCTTCTAATCGTAGCTTATAACAGAAAAATAACTATTTCCGTATCATCAGGTAAAGTTGTTACAATCAACTTCCCACTTATTCTTACACGTGTACATAGATCAAACCATAGAACTAATAATCTAATCATAGTGTGGAATTGATTCTATCACATCCTCTATAATCTCACGTGTCAATCCTGTTGTAACCATCCTTTTAGTCTCTTCCTGATGATGCAATATAGGTTGTGCTGCACTGGATTGCATCTGTCCTTGTATTGTACATGACAGCACACTGCCTTGATGATGTAGTGCACTCTGTGCTGCACTTGATTGCTGCTTGTCCTAATGACTAGTGCATGCCACGCGCCCTGTACTCTATTGCTGCATTAGACTTGCAGCTTTAACACTCCCCCTCAAGAGCAAAGCTCTTGGTTGATTTTCTTTGCTTTCATCAGCTTCCTTTGCAGTATTAGGAAACTGAATATGATGACTAAAAATGTTAATAACTCCCAACTTGTTAACCAGCCTTAGAAAATTCTCAACACCTAGTGCTTTAGTAAAAATGTCTGCCAATTGTGATCTTGATGAAACATAGAAAGTTTTAATTGTTCCATCCAAGATTTTATTCCTTACTATGTGACAATCAGCTTCAATGTGCTTTGATCGCTCATGAAACACTGGATTGGCTGATATATGCAGTGCTGCCTGGTTATCACAGTAAAATAGCACTGGTTTGTGATGTGGAACACATAAATCTCTTAACAAATACAATATCCAAGTCAGCTCACACGTAGTTGTAGCCATGGATCTGTACTCTGCCTCTGCAGAAGATCTAGATACTATATCTTGTTTCTTTGATCTCTAAGAGATCAAAGCATCACCAAGGAACACACAATAACCTGTCAAAGATTTTCTGGTATCAGGGCAGCCTGCCCAATCTGCATCACAGAATGCTTTAAGTTGCAAGTCTGAGTCTATGGGAAAGAACACTCCTTGACCATGTGTGCCTTTGATGTATTGGAGAATCCTAATTGCAGCCTTCATGTGTGGTACTTTAGGTTGAGCTAAGAATTGACTAAGCCTATGCACAGAATAGGTTATGTCTGGTCTGCTCAAGGTTAGGTACATTAGTTTCCCAATTAATCTCTAATACTGTCCTGCATCTTTGAGCACCTCTCCATTAGACTTAGACAACTTTAGTTGCTGCTCCATTAGTGTTTTGACTAGTTTTCATCCAAGCACACCTGCTTCCTTGAGCACATCAAGTGCATATTTTCTTTGGTTTATACTAATTCCTTTAGCACCTCTAGCAATCTCAAGTCTTAGAAAATACTTGAGTGAACCAAGATCCTTGATACCAAATTTTTGATCCAATACCTGTTTTAGATTAACCACACAAGCTGCATCATTTCCTGTGATTATCATGTCATCAACATATATCAACAAGGTAGTAAAATTAGAACCATTAGAATGAACAAATAGAGAGTGGTCTGCCTGTGATTGCTCGAAACCAAGTTCTAAAATAGTGGCAGAGAGTTTAGCATTCTACTGCCTTGATACTTGCTTCAAACCATAAAGTGATTTTACCAATTTGCAAACCCTAGGAACTGATGAAGTGCACTCCCCCTTACCGTGATAACCAGGTGGTAAATCTATGTAGACCTCCTCCTCAAGATCTCCATGAAGGAATGCATTATTGATATCAAGCTGATGTAAAGGCCATTTCTGAGCTGAGGTAAGAGCAATGAGAACCCTCACAGATACTGTTTTGGCAACAGGAGAAAAAGTCTCCAAAAAATCAAGCCCTTCCCTTTGAGTGTATCCTTTAGCCACTAACCTAACTTTATACCTTTCCACACTGCCATCAAGATTAAACTTCACCCTATACACCCATTTACAACCAATTGATCTTTTGCCAGGTGGTAGAGGAGTAAGCACCCAAGTCTTAGTTGTTTCTAAGGCTTGAATCTCTTTATCCATTGCTGCCCTCTACAAGGGATCTTGGACAGCTTGAGAAAAATACTGAGGAGTAGAATGACCTTGGCTAACAATCATGAGGTAGGATTTGTATTGAGGATCCAAATGGCAATATGTGAGGCAAGTTGATAGATCATAAGGAGACCCTAGAGGGTGAGTAGCTACAGAAGCAAGTGATGAACCAGAGATTGCATTGCAAGAATAATCTTGCAAGTAGATTGGTGGTCTATGAACTCTAGTGGATTTTCTGAGTGGTTGATCTTCAGCTGTAAGGTTAGTACTAACAGAAGGTATAGAATCCAGCAAAACAGAAGTAGAATCAAATGGCAAAGAATCAGGTAAAGGAACATGATGTGTAAATATAGGAACAGATGAAGGAGAAGGAGTAATGTTAGAACAAGAAGTAGATTGGTCATTGTGCATATCAGGAACACTATAAGGAGTGACTAAGGCTCCGTTTGTTTTGGTGGTAAATGATTTCAGGAAATCATTTACCACCAGGCCCATGTGTTTGGCTGGCAAGGAAAATTCATTTTCCGGAAAATATGCATAAAATTTGACCAAATTTTCACCCTTGACCCGGAAATGGTTTTACGCTTGTATTTTACCTTCAAACCATTTCCGGGTCTCGCACGCGAACACAGAAAAGAGAAAAGAGCAGAGAGCCTCTGAGAGAGAACGAGTGAAGCCGAAAAACTCAGCAACCAAAACCAAAGAAAAAAATAGAGATCATAGCAGTCCGTTGAACCAAAAAAGGAGAGAAACCCAGAAATGCTTACCGATCCACCGAAAAAATAGACAAACCCAGAACAAACGGACCGATCCACGCAGTCCAATCCAGTCCCAAACCCAGTCCGATCTGCGCAGTCCGAGCCAAATCCCACAACCCAGTCCGATCCACGCAGTCCGACGAAGAACGCAGATCCATTTCGACGCCGTTCGACGCAGTCCCAGCACCATTCCGACGCCGTTCCACCACCAGCAGTCACCGGCGACTCCGATCCACTCAAGCCGTTCCACCACCTCGCCGATTTCAGCGCCGTTCGACCACCACACTTAACGGTGAGTCCGATCGGTTTTTTTTTTAGTAAAGCTTTGGACTGTTTGAGTTGTTTTAGATCAGTAATAAATTTTTTTTTAGTGGATCGGACTGGGTTACAGAAGATTGCATTGTTGGGATTATATATTTATTTATTTATATATTTATTTATTTATATATTTATTAAACTTATCAATTTGAACTATCAAATTTTATTGATAAGTTTGATTGTAAAATATTATATATGTATTTATATATTATTGATAACTACATATTTACAATATTAATAAGTTTGAACTATCAATAAACTATATATTGTAAAATTGTATTTATATATTTATACACAAACTTATGAATTTGTGTAAAATTGTATTTATATATATTTACAATTTTACACCAATTCACTACACTATCAACATCAAATACATGAAATACCTACAATATGCTCAGACTCACAGATTGGTAATAGAAATAAATACATAAATATATGCATATTTATTTATAAATAAATATTTATATATTTAGTTATATATTGACATAAATATTTATATATATTTATTTATAAATAAATATTTTTATAAATATTTAGTTATTTGTATTTAGTTATTTGTAACATTATGTAAATATTTGTACATATGTATATTTGTATACTGTGAGCAATGTACACTGTGAGCAATGTACATATTGTTGTGAGCATTAATGTTTACACTTGCATATGTTATACTGTTTTGAACATTGCATTGTTGTTCCTATAATTTTACAGTGAGCAATTTGCATGCATTTTCCAGGGGTTGCTTTAGAAGTAGTCACAGAAGCTTGTGGACACTGTATTTCCAAGTTCTTTTTTTTTTTTTTTTATAGAATTTGACTAGTTGGGTTTGTGTAAAATTTGGCTAGTTGGGTTTTGTGTATACAGTTTTGGAGCTTGATATGTATACTTTGATATAGCAAATGTTATTATGTTGCCTATTGGGTTATGTATACTTTCAAGCTTGAGACATGACAAATTGTATGAAATTTTTCAGCATTTGGTTTTATTATTTTTGATCGGTAGAATATGTGTGTGTTTAAATTGTATTATGATGACTAATAATGCAAGACATGATGGTATTGTGATGATATCAATGTGCAGTTATTAATGTGATGGTTTTGTGATGGTGTAAACATTCATTGTAAATAGAATGCAATGTGATTTCGTACTCGTTATAAATGTGGTTTGGATGTTTTTTGTTTGTAGTTCTTTTTATTTACATACCTCTTAGACCACAGTGTTTGTGATTTTGTTAGATGAAGAAAAAAACCAAAGCCGCAATTCTTGCCTCAGTTGCATCTGTCCTCCTTGTGGGGGTTACATTGTTAAGGAAATTGCGATGTAGACATAGACGATTGCCTAGGGCGCCTTATGTTAATCATGCAGCCGAGAGAGAGGAATACATAAATAGTATTCTGCATGGAAGTGAGATAAATTGTGTGAATCAACTTAGGATGAAGCCTAGAGCTTTTCACCAGTTATGTCACATCCTCACTGAGGGGGAGCACGTACGCCCGACTGTTCACATGCCTGTTACGGAACAAGTGTTCATTTTCTTACACATTATAGGTCATAATGTGAGGTTCCGTGTAATGGGTAGTCGGATCTATAGATCAACTGAGACTGTTCATAGATATTTCAAGGTTGTCCTTAGGGGGGTCCTGAAATTATATAGAGCTCTAATAAGACTGCGTAGCGAAGATACACCCCCAGAGATAAGGAATAGCAGAAGGTTCTACCCATATTTTAAGGTAAATATTGCGACTTGTGTATTTTTGTAAATTGTGTAGATTTATGCAATTTTAAACCATTATGTGTGTCAAAAAATAGGATTGTGTTGCAGCAATAGATGGTACACATGTTCGTGCATCTGTGCCAACTGAAATACAAGGAAGATTTCGTGGTCGCAAAGATGGAACCACGCAAAATGTGTTAGCTGCCATTGCTTTTGACTTAAAGTTCACATATGTATTGGCTGGATGGGAAGGCAGTGCACATGATTCACGTGTGTTAACTGATGCATTTGCTAGGCCAGGGGGATTTTCAATTCCCAACGGTATTATACAATTACTTGACATTTTTGGTTTATTAGTTTAATAAATATTGTGCATTTTCCTAAGCATAGTAGTGATTGAGTTTTATTTTTGAATATATGTAGGTAAATATTATCTTGGTGATGCTGGGTATGGTAATAAAAATGGAATATTGTCACCTTATCGGAGTGTGCGATATCACTTGAAAGAGTTTAGTGATCGTCCTCCTGAGAATGACAAAGAATTGTTCAACCTCCGACACTCTTCATTGAGAACTACCATTGAGCGAGGGTTTGGTGTGTTGAAAAAACGTTTTCGAGTGTTGGATGCAGAACCATTTTGGTCTTTTCAAACCCAAGTCAAAGTAGTGTTAGCATGTTGTGTGGTTCATAATCACATTATGGGGGTTGAACCAAATGACCATATTATGGAAGATGCAATGAACGAAGTAGAGTCTAGTGACCCCCAGCAAGAAAGACAATCACGTCGGGAGTCCATTGAAGACAGTAGAATATGGAATGCTAAGAGAGATGAGATATGCCAAGCTATGTGGTCTGATTATATGAGGAGTGGAGAGTAGTACTTTATTTACATTTTTATAATTGTAATATGTGTTTTTATGTTTCGTAAAGACAATGTATTTACTATAGACTTCTAGTGGCGTAATGAACCTGTATTTTCAGCATTACATTATTACTTGATGGTATTACATTGTTATTTTCCGTGTTAGCGTGTTTCGTTCTGTTGTACACATTTTATAAGCGTGGTTGTATGTGTGTTTGATTTGTTGTTCATATTCCGATCTCCATTAATAAATACTACTCTGACTATACAATTTTCATATGTAGTAATGTCAAAGGGTAAAGAAAAAATGAGCACCAGCAAGCAATTTAGGTGGCTGCCGCCTATGCATGAAATGATGCTGAGGATACTTGCACAGGAGGCAGCAAAGGGCAACAAGCCCTCTAGCACCTTTAGGGCAGGCTCCTTTGCTCTTGTAGCGAAGGAGATAAGTGCCCAATTTGGGGTTGAGTGCCACCCCTCCTACGTAGACAATCGGTTGCGTACTCTAAGGACCATGTGGTCCACTATTGAGAAACTGCGAAAGAAGAGTGGCTTCGGTTGGGATGATAATCTCAAGATGATAACATGCGATGCCAAGACGTACCAAGAAGAAGTCATGGTATGCCTTACAATTATATTTTCTTAATATAAATGATAATATATATTTTTGTCCAGAAATTGAAATTTTAGTTTGGAAATTGAAGGCAAAGAATTTATTTGAAAAGATATTCATAGTTTTAAAGAAGACATCTATGAATAAATGTTAGAGGTTAGATGAAGTTTTAGTAAATTATATACTGGTGTGAAGTAAACTTTATCATGATTTATTAAGTTTTAATCCTAGAGTAATGTCACACTACCATAGCTAGATGTTTAAATGCAGCATCTATTCCACACCATGCTTTTATGTTTAATTTGACAAGGATGGACACCCACTTTATGTTTCATGTAGTAACAGATTTTTTTGTTTACTGGCATCATTAATGCGTTGAATATTGAATTTATGAGTGAAGTAATTATTGCATTGTTATTATACGTTCCTTTCTCCCTTACAGGCACATCGCAAGCATGCAGATTTTCTAAACAAGAAAATAGAGATGTATGATGAGTTAGCTCTTGTCGTGGGCAAGGACACAGCTACTGGTGGCTTTTCAAAGTCCTATATAGATTATGAAAATGAGCCAGATAATGGCGACAGTGCTGAATTTGTTGCTGATAATGTGGAGGAAGATGTGGTCGAAAAAGGTAAGAATGTAGTCGAGTCCTCCACAACTGGGTCGGGAATTTCCAAGTCCCGGAAAAGAGGTCGTGCACCTTCTACTGCTGATGATAGCGTGTTGACTGAGCTGTCTGATCAGTTGAAGGATATAGCTACAGCTCTGAAAGAAATCAATCGGGGCCCGGTAGATTACACATCTCTTTATAATGAGGTTATGGCTATGATGGCAGATGGGTATAGTGAAGAAATGCTTGCAACTGCGTTTGACCATCTGTGTGAAATTGAGAAGGTAGCACGGGGATTTCTGGCCAAGAATGCTAGGCTGCGAAAGATTTGGCTGGATAGTTTTCTTTTCTCACAACTTTGACTTGCCTGTTTCATGTAGAATGTGATGGTAGCTTTATGAATTCACTTTTGTTGTAGAACTAGTATTAACCTAACATTGTATTATATATATAGTACTTTGTATTATTGGGACAATACAGTTGCCGAAATTATGTATTTGTACTATTCAGATACCACGAGTAGGTATCATTTTTGTACATCATGGAGGTGTAATGACAATGGTGAACGATGAATGTGGCTATTTTTATATTAATATTATCGGCATATTTAAATGATTATTTTTGATGTTGAAGTGGATGATTATTTTTGTACTGTTACAGATATATATATGCAATGCAGGTGTATGTTGAAGTGGATGATTAGTTTGTAATTATTACAGGTTTGTCTAGATAATGCAGGAGTCTCAATTTGTAAGGCATTTTAATATTTTCCGTAAAATTAATTCACAAACCAAACATGAAAATTGATTTTCCGGAAAAAATGGATTTCATTTTCCGTAAAATGTTTACCTGAACCAAACATAAAAATCGATTTTCCGTAAAACAAAAAGCATTTTCCGTAAAATATTTGATCGAACCAAACACCGGAATTGATTTTCCGTAAAACGATTTCCGAGACAGCCAAACAACCTTAAAACATTTTCCTTTTCCGGAAAATAGCATTTCCGGAAAATATATATTTTCCGGAAAACGTTTTACGCGAACCAAACGCAGCCTAAAGGTCCTAAACAACCTTCAGAAGTGCTATCAACCTCAGAAATAAAAGGATCTGCAGCAGGAGGTTTAGCAGTACCAAAAGGAAAAATAGTTTCATGAAAAATAACATCTCTAGATATGAAAATAGTCCTAGTACCTAAATCCAACAGTTTGTACCCCTTAACACCAAAAGGATATCCTAAGAAAACAAATTTCCTTGCCCTTGGGGAAAATTTGGATCTATTATGTGAAAGAGTGGATGCATAACAAAGACATCCAAAAACCTTTAAGTGACAATAATTTGGAGCATGACCAAAAAGAACCTCAAAAGGAGTTTTATGATCTAAGCATGATGAAGGTGTTCTATTTATCAAATAAACTGATGTAAGAATGCAGTGTCCCCAAAAATACAAAGGCATGTTGGATTGGAACATAAGAGCTCTTGCCACATTTAAGATGTGTTGATGCTTTCTTTCCACAATGGCATTTTGTTGTGGAGTTTCAACACAACTTAATTGATGCAAGGTACCCCTTTTAACAAAGAAATCAACCATTATAAACTCAGTGCCATTATCTGTTCTGACGGTTTTGACCTTTTTTAAAAATTTGTTTCAATCATAGTGCAAAATTGTTCCAAAATAGGTTGTGTTTGAGATTTATGCTTGAGTAGGTAAACCCAAGTACACATTGAGTAATCATCTACAATGTTTAGAAAATATCTACAACCATCAATAGTAGGAGTAGAAAAAGGACCCCACAAATCACAATGGATCAAATCAAAACATTCAAGTGAAACATGAGTACTAGGTGGAAAAGGAAGCCTTTTCTGTTTAGCCAAAGGATAGATTTCACAATGAACATCTTTATTAATGGTTGAAAGATGTACATTATTATTTCTTATCAAAGCCAATTTGGCATTTGACAAATGCCCCAACCTAAGATGCCAAATATTTGGCTGAACAACAAGATTATTTACAAACATAGTACTAGGCTGATCAGCAAAGCTATGTACAGAACCAGCTGCAGAAAAACAAGTTCTTGAGGTTGATAAACTCTCTTCCAGCAAGTATAGGCCTTTGAACTCTCTACCCAGACCAACTGTGCTCCAATGAGCAAGGTCCTGGATGAAACACATAGTCCCAAAGAAAATGAGACAACAAAGTGTGGTCTTAGCTAGTTGACTAACTAAAAGAAGATTAAAACTAAAAGAGGGAACACACAGGACATTGGTAAGCATAAGAGTTTCGGACACTTTAACAGCTCCTACATGTGTTACCAATGCTGTTTCACCATTTGGAAGATTAACAAAGGTATTAAGAATGGCAGTAATAGAAGTAAAATAGGATATATAATGGACCATATGGTCAGTGGCCCCTGTGTCTATAATCCAATATGTTTCCCTAAAGTTTTGCCTATCAACAGTTTTAGCAGAAAAAATAGAATGCTCTAAAGTGGGAACAAAAGGCACAATAGAATTGATACCTAACATTAGAGCTGAATTGAAGTTGAGATTGTTTTGTGCAGAAGTTCCAACCATATCAGAAGTTGCACTAGAAATTCCTTCACCACCAGTGACTAAACAAGAAGTGCTCACACTTGCAGCATGATGTCCATCACCAGCAGCAGCACCTGATTTGAGAAAAGTCAGCAACTGCTCACATTGTGCCTTAGAGATAGGGCACAGATTGGATGGTACTAAGGCATGCTCTGCACTATTGACAAAATTGCAAGAAGCTTGATTGACATTGGCCTTCCCTCTCGGTTTATAACTTGGAGGATATCCATGCAACTTGTATCACTTATCAATTGTGTGCCCTTGCATGTTGCAATGAGTGCAATAAGGCTTGTCTTTCTTAGCATTTCCTTTATTCCAATTGGAATTTCCTTTTGAAATGGTAAACATAGCCATTGAATCGGATTGTGAGGCAGTTGAGTTTCCATGTCCAATGTTCTTGTGTGATTCTTCTTGAAGTACCAAAGAATAAACCTTGTTCATTGAGGGAAAAGGATCATACATGAGAATCTGACTTCGTAAAGTCTCAAAATTTTCATTCAAACCCATTAGAAACTTCATCACATAGCCTTCTCATGTGAAGCCCTCAAGATCCTCATCGCACCACAAGAACACTCTAGTAGTGGCTCAAAATTCAGCAATTGATCCCACAATCGCTTGAATTTAGTGTAGTATTCACTAATTGTCATATGATTATGTGAAATGTGAGAGATTTCCCTCTGCAAATTGTAAAGTTTAGGTCCATTTCCTTGTGAGTACAGGCGCTTCAATTCCAGCCACATCTCCCTTGCTGTCTCAAAGTACATGATGTTACTAGAGACATCAACATGCATAGAATTAATCAACCATGAAAGTACCATGGTGTTGCAGCTCTCCCAATCCTCATATAAAGGTGAATCATCCCCTGGTTTTGAGATCTTGCCATTCATAAAGCCAATTTTCTTCTTGGCGGTGAGAGCAAGCACCATTGCTCGTGACTAAGAGTGATAATTTCGCATACCAAGCAAAGGTTGAGTGACTAGAATATTACCTGGATTTTCATTGGAATTGAGGAAATATGGATTAGGACCATTGGATTCACTGGCAGAATGTGTATTTGTGTGTGTGGATTGGATGTTGTGAGTTGCAGTAGAAGCATCAGTTTCTAAGGAAGCCATTGAAGGACCTCGAAGATGAGAGAAAGAACAGAGTAGAAAATTCTAGAAGATGAAATGCTCTGATACCATATAAAAGATGAACTCCCTCTCTAAATAGAAACTATGCTTTATTGATAATGAATGAATGAATTGCAATTTTCTTCTAATCGTAGCTTATATACAAGTTAAAGCTAAGAATAGAAAAATAACTATTTCCGAATCATCAAGTAAAGTTGTTACAATCAACTTCCCACTTATTCTTACACGTGTACATAGATCAAACCATAGAACTAATAATCTGATCATAGTGTGGAATTGATTCTATCACATCCTCTATAATCCCACGTGTCAATCCTGTTGTAACCATCCTTTTAGTCTCTTCCTGATGATGCAATATAGGTTGTGCTGCACTGGATTGCATCTGTCCTTGTGTTGTACATGACAGCACACTGCCCTGATGATGTAGTGCACTCTGTGCTGCACTTGATTGCTGCTTGTCCTGATGACTGGTGCATGCCACGCGCAATGTACTTTGTTGCTGCATTGGACTTGCAGCTTTAACAACTTGTGATACTCTCGGGGGAATTCGAATTTTTCAAATGGAAGAATTTTTCCAAACCCACCCCATAAATACGTACCTCACTCCTCTCTTGACTCTCACTACCAATCTAAATATTGGGTTGTGCGACTGAGAAAAAATTCCTTCAAATGAGTGTTCATTTGTATTGTACTTGTTTTAAAACTTCTAAAATTTGAGTTGTTAATTTCACTTTTTAATTTTCTGTTTTGGCTGTGGTTTGAACTTTGAACCTGATAAATGCAATAATATTCCATGCTATCTCCTTTGGTTGTGTTAATAAACTATTTTTTCCTCAACCAAAAAAAGAAAAGAAAAGAAGTGAATAACATAGAGACATGTCAAAGAGGCAAAGAGAACTTACTTAAATAGCTTGCAGATAGTTAGATGCAGTGAACCTTGGGAAGAATAAGAGAAAGAAAAAGAACCAGACCTCAATCGGTAGATTAGCAGCAATGGATGTGAAAGGAAGATCTGAACCCAACAATGAAAAGAGGAACAATATATTCATATCTAAATCATAAATAATAAAATAGGAAGAACAAAGAAGCAACCAGTTAGTAGTTACAGGATGTCATTGAAACTCACCGGAGATGAGAATGGAAGGGGCACCTTATCTCTTTATCTCTCTACAAAAGTTTGTATTTTCAGTTCTGTTTGTTCCTGTCAGCGCAAAATTGTTTCATGGGTCATGACTTATCAGATGGACAAACTCCAATTCTTATTTCTTACCTAGTCCACCAAATCTAAAATTTCTCCACTCTAAATATTCGTTTTAGTCTTATTTGCCAGCATGACTGCGAGAAATTTATAAATTAGCAAATAAAACTTCCCTCTTAAATCTTGATTTACGTTCACGTTGGTATCACAAGATAAAGACAACACTCCAAAGACAAGCATTGCTCATTCAAAGGTAACTATTTAATTTCTCGGTTAGTATGTAGTGTCAGATATGATATAAATATGAATATGATGCAGGTCTGAAGATAAAAAATTAGAGTTGCACTCTATTTTAAGTTTTTAACTCTTCTAATCCACCTAACCTAGAATCCCCTTAAATAAAAAAAGAGTAAAATATGTGTTTTAGTCAAAATTTTGACCTTGCCTTTTGATAAAATTTTAAATTAGGAGACCTACCGCCCTCTAATTTCCTTTCTGTACAGTACTTCATGTGCTATGAGGCCCATGACGGGAAGAAAAAGACAAAATTAAGAAAATAAGCAAATAAAAAAAATGTAAGAAGAAAAGCATTTATTATTCAAAATTTATCTCTCACTGACTTTATATCTAAAAATTCGAATTCTTTTTTTTTTTTTGGGTCAGCTAATATGTATATGCCTCATTTTACAGGATTTCTCAAATCTTATCTTCACCTGAATATCTTGGATTCTTAGCCCTTAAAGTTTGTAATTATTTTCATTTTAGCCTTTTATATATCAAAATTTTCATTTTGAGTGCCATTCATTTTTTTTTTAATTTTATGTTTAGTCCTTAATGAATATGAATATTTTGAAATGTAAAAAGCCAAATAGAAAACTGAATCAACTATAAAAGGCTAAAAGAAAAATATTAGAACATAAAGGGCCATTATGGAAACAATTCTAGACTTTAAAAGCTTAGGACTGGTTTGGTAGGAGAATTTTTGTTTTTGCTTTCAAAATAGTATGAAAACAATTTTCAAAAAATTGATAAATTTCAAATTTGAAGTGTGTTTTTTTTTTTTTTTTTTTTTTTTTTTTTTGTGATAAAGATAAGCTCTTTAATTTAAGAGATAGAAAAGTTTGGACAAAACTATGAAGTCTACTATTTTCAGTTTATTTACAACTATATCATTAAAAACATTTACTGTATCTTGAAAACACCAACTCAGCCATTTTCAAAATCTTTGTTCTAAACAAGGAAAATAGGATACAATTTTTTGTAAACTGTATTTAGAAAATATCAGCCAAACAATAGATTCAAGTGTGGAACCCATCATTTTTTGGATTGCAAAACAAATAATTATATTTAAATACTCTTACCAAACAGAACATTATAGTCTACTTTACTCAATTTCTTATATTCCAATATGATCAAGACTCTCCCAATTTTTCCTATCTTGAAGTTTTGGCCTGAAAATCTCACTAGTCCACAGTCAAATAATGGGCATAGGGCCTAGGCTCACTCAGATTGGGTTAGCTCTTGGGCTTAGGAGATTTCTCATTTCCAATTAGAAAAGAAAAAAGAAAAAAGAAAAATAGAATAGGAAAGAATTAAAGAAACAAACATACAAAGGCAAGATGAACCAATTTATATTCCAATATATATGAATAATGATTAATACTAGGTGACATGGAAAAAAGTTGTGTATAAAAAGTATGAAAAACATAATATTATAATAAATACCAAAAAATGTTAGAAAACAAATTACAATATAAGATATTTATTGTCTGTGGTATATATATGTATTAGATTCTAAAAGTTTAAAACAATTGGCAAATCGTAAACACAAACTTGTCTAAATATAGATCCTAGAGTTTATAGGTATTATTAGACAATACTTATGGTGATACAAGTCAAGATTCAAGAATATACAAGCTGCGCAGAAAAAAGAATTCGAAAACTGCCTGGTTCAATCGATCGAAAGACAAGCTCGACCGATCGAAACACGTATCTGTAGAATTCTATTTCAGCCCAAACTCTACTTAAACATATTGGGTTTCAAGTAAAACACTACTAATATATAAAGGAAACCCTAAGCACATTTTTATAAGGCTTTTTAGAGAGAGAAGAGTGTGCTTCTTTTGTATCTAGAGTTTTGTACCCAAAAGCTCTCACATATCTTCTAGCGGTGTTATTCCTTGAAAAATCTCAAGATCCGGTAGATCTGAAGTTGCTGCATCAAGATCAACAATAGTTGAAGATCTAAACCTTCAAGGGTGGTCTTAGAGTCACAAACAAGAGAGTTTGTGTTGCTAAACCTTTGAGTGGAGTCTTAAAAAGCGTGGGTGCTTGTGTTGCAAAAGCCTAATAGAGAAGGAGTCTGTGAATTCGAAGCTTGCACGTGATCGTATCAATAAATTCTACATGTGGTAGCAATAAGATGTTAGTGGTTTAAGTCTTATGGTAAACTTTGATTCTCTATAATAGATTTGCTTTTTATCTTGAGGATAGTTAGGTAAAATCCTCCTTAAGTTTTTTTACTGGTTTGATTTTCCTAGGTGATCATATCATTGTGTTTTTTATTTTCCGCTACTTTACATTATATGACTTTATTGTTTTAACCTAGACCTAAATAATAAACCTAAGTATTCACTTGGTTAATCGAATCATGGCTTGGCCACTAAAGAGCAAGTTTAGATTCAAATGAGATTTCTAATTTCAATTATAAGAAAAAGCTTGACTTGGATAGAACTCTAACAAGGTCCGTATACCTCATAAAAAAAATTTAAAAAAAAAAAAATTTATAAAGAAGGTAAGTGTCATGATATGAACCATATAATAATTCCATATTTTCAAGGGTATACCACAGATGAATTTACCCAAAAATATAAAGATTTGGAGTTCAAACTTAATAGTTTAAATGACTTGAATAAATTAGTTTAAAAATGAACAACATGAAAGTCAAGTTAGAGTGCACTTACTGTAGTAGGTTGCAAATAGGTAGACGATCCCTTCAATGGACGTCCGGAAAAGTAAGAGAAAGAGAGAAGGTAAATAGTCTGAGAAAAATAAGAGGAAGAGAAGAGAATAGAAGTAATATATGGTCAAGCAATGTATAGCGCGTTTCTGAAACTTTGCTAATTAACAGTTATTGGAAAAGGCACCACTTGCAGAAAGAAGATGCATTTATTTGTATATTTGTAAGGTAGGACTAGGAAATCCACCACTCTCCGAAAGACTCCAAATTCTCCAATTTATTAGAGCGAGTAAGACCATACCACTCAGCCGAAAGAAGATGGGTTTATTTGTATATAAGAAAACACAACTCAATAATGCTCGGTTGGATTCCTTGTACTCAATAAAATATATACATATAGATGAGCATCACTGTCAGCAATTTGTTCGAGGGGATTTAAATAGCAATATGTTTCAACTCCAATGCTCACTTTCCTTACAAGTTCCTAGAAAGTTACTAGGCCACTAGCATATAAATCGAACACTGCATTGATTTTAATTTATTTTATAATATGGTAACTAAGTTTATTGAAGGGTCATCAATGATCTTTTCTTTCTTACTCATCATCACACCTACAAGTAGTCCCAGCGTGCATCTCTGATTATCAGCAGCACTCCTGCTTCCTCCTTGTCCTTGAAGATTTCTCTCTCAATATTAAATTTTATACATTCCTCTAGTGTTCATTATCTTCATCAACTTGCAATTATAATAATAAGAATGAAAGGGGCACGTTATCTCTCTCGAGACGTTCAAAAAACCTGGAATTTATCTCACGACTCATGCCAAACATAGTGTTGGTGCAAATACAATGATAATAGAAATAACACAAAGAGAAACTGAATAATACTTCTGAATTTTATTACTTTAAAGAGAGAAATTACACAACACTATTTGGACTGAGGCGCGGCACTAATGGGCTGTCAAGTAGGAGGATCCAAGAGGCTGATTTATTTCCAATTTTGATACCTCCACTCTTCACCTTCCCCTTGCGCACGTATCTAGCCCAATATCTGAGTCAATACATTTTAGCACATTAATCACCACAATTAAAAAGAATAAAAAAGTCTCTCTCCTTTTCAATGTGGAATTAAACATTTTCACTAACTCCTCATCTTCCATATTCACTCTTATATCTTTTCATTTATGTTATTACATTTATTCATTTTATTTATTTAATATTAAAATGCTCCAACACATAGTATATAATTGCTATAAAGCAGAGCCTTAAGATCACGCTAGTAAAGGCCTAAATTTTTTAAAATTAATTTGTCGGGCGTGGATGATTCTTTGAAGCAATAATTCCATAAGCAAATACATAAGGTTCTTTTACTCATAGAGTTATAGGTGTGAAGGGTGAAACTGACCCCACTTTCATTGACTAGTAAGTGATAGCTGTCAGGTTCGCAGTTGTAACATGGTCGAAGTTTGATCCACCACTTTGAGGAAAGAGATGAGATGATCTATGTTATGATCCTAGTGTCTCACATAAATTAAATATAAGTTTAATCATGTATTTATAAGCTCTTGGGCACCATCCCCTTGCAAGCCGGTTTTCAAGAATGAGTTCAAACCATGAGTTTGTAACATTTGGTATCAGAGTCACGTAGCATGGTGGTATGTTATGATCTTAGTGTCCCACATGGATTAAATATAAGTTTAATAATCATGTGTTTATAAACTCTTGGGCACTCTCACTTTACAAGCCGGTTTTCAATGGTGAGTTTTATTTATAAGTTTGTAACATTTGGTGGTATGCTATGATTTTAGTGTCCTACATTGATTAAATATCAGTTTAACCATATCCTTATAAGCTCTTAGGCACCCTTCCCTTGCAAGACAATTTTCAAGGGTGAGTTGCTGCCAAAAGAGAAATAGTTACCATCGGGTCAATGTTGCTAGAGTGAGCTGTTGTGGACATCGACTGCAGAGCGTGGTGGTATGTTATGATCCTAGTGTCCCACATGGATTAAGTATAAGCTTAATTGCATGTTTATAAGCTCTTAAGCACCCTCCCTTGCAAGCCGGTTAAGTATAAGCTTCCCACATGATTAAGTATAAGCTTAATTACAAGTTTATAAGCTCTTAAGCACCCTTCCTTGCAAGTCGGTTAAGTATAAGCTTAATTACATGTTTTCAAGGGTGAATTCTGATCATTTTCAGTTCTCTGTTGTTCCTGGCACCACAAAACTCTTTCATGGGAGGAGTATATCATGCATTCAAGAGGCCCATTTTTGTATTTTCAGTTCTGTATTTTCAGTTCTCTGTTGTTCTCGAAACCACATAACTCTTTCATGGGAGGAGTATATCATGTATTCGAGAGGCCCATCTTCATATGAGTGGAAGAAAACATGCATCCAATGCATGGTGTATTTTCTCCTAATTTCATGGGCCATAACAAAGATGGCCAAACTCCAATTCTTGTTTCTTAACTAATCCACTGATGGAATCTACAATTTCTTAACACTAACTAAATATTCGTTTTATTCTTATTTACTAGTTTGACTATGAGAAATTTATAAATTAGAAAATAAAACCTCCCTTTTATTAAATCTTAATTTACGTTCACGTACGTATCCTTCATGAGCCATGATCAACTAAAGATTAATACTAGGTGACATCATAAAAAGGTAACTGTTTAATTTCTCGGCTAGTATGTAGCGTCGGATATGATATAAATATGATGAAGGTTTGAAGATAAATGATAAGCCCTACGAAAAGGTTCGTTCAGAAACGGCTAAGAACGAGGGTAAAGCAATGAATGTTGCCATTATTGCCAAAACCGTTACGGATCGGACGAGGCCAGGCGACAGCTCAGAAGCTCTTATACTCACACATTAAGTGTCAGGAGATTCCATTTCCCTCCGCTTTGAATACTAAAAACGTTACTCAGAACTAAGACCACCATTAATGGTGGTTCCAACGACTAGAAGGAGGATGGCCTACAAATAGCATGCTCTACCAAAGGTAAAAGGTACAAACACTGAGTTATTATTATCAGCTGAATACATTCCAACTCGCTCTCTCTCTCTTTCTCTCTGACTTTGCCATCGGAGGCTACCCGGCAAGCACCACACTGGTGACCTGTCTTTGCGATCTTCTCTTGTGTTCTTGTAGGTTGCACCAGGATCATCTAGACGACTTGAACGACTAACGACTTTAGCTTCATCAGTTTGGCGTCGTCTGAGGGAAACGTTTCTTTCTCTTAATCCTAAGGACATGAAATGTTGCTCTACCCTATTGTCATCCAGATGAAGTCCAACGCACAACCAGAGTCAGCCACCCTAGCGTTGCAAGTCCAAGCTCTCATGGCCAGTGTGGAGGAACTAACAAAGCAAAACTAGGAGATGAGACAATGATTGCAGCAAGAAGAAAACCACTCGCCAAAAGGATCGAAAACAATAGGAATGAGGACGAAGTGCAAGATCCGGAAAGGGAGAGATGGCTCAAGGCGTACAGAGCGGTCCAACAAGGCCAACAATGACCTCCTGAGGAGTATGAGAAAAGAGATGGACGAGCTCAAAAATGCCATGAAAGGAAAAATGGCCAAGAACTTGGACGGGATGGTGAGAAGGACAGACTCTCCATTCACACAGCGGGTACTTGATCACCCACTCCTGCCGAAATTTCGGCTTCCACAGCAGGAATCGTATGATGGGTTGAAAGACCTATTGGATCACATCACTACCTTTAAGATGACTTTAAGCCTGCAACAGACCCCGGATGAAATAGTGTGTTGATCATTCTCGACCACCCTTAAAGGGGCAGCTCGAGTGTGGTTCAGCAAGTTGGCGCAGTCTTCCATCAATGATTTTGACCAACTCAACAGCCTGTTTGTGTGTCACTTCGTTGGAGGATAGCATCAGAAAAGACCAGCGAATCATTTACTGATGATCAGACAAAGAGAATGAGAGTCCTTAAGATCCTACGTGAAGCGATTTAATAGGGAAGTATTGGAAGTAGATGAGGCAGATGACCAAGTGCAGCTGACCACGTTCAAAGCAGGATTGAGGTCTAAGGAGTTTGTAGTGGCACTTGCTAAGAGTCCTCCAGCATTAATGATAAATTTGCTCAAGAAGGCTCAAAAATACATGAACACGGAGGATGCTCTGGCAGCAATATAGGTAGGTGGACCTCAAAGAGAAAGAAGAGACCATTCTTCCAGCAACGACAAAGGCAAGCGAAGGGACGACAAAGCTCACAAAATGGTAAATTTCACACCCCTAGTAATGCCCATTAACCAGATCTTAATGCAAATTAAGGATGATCACCAGCTAAAATGGCCAAAGCTGTTAAGTGGTTCACCCAATGTTCGAAACAAGAAAAAATGTTGTCGTTTCCACCGAGACCACAGGCACTATACTGACGAATGTAGGGATCTCAAGGAGCAGATAAAGGAGTTGATCCAGAAAGGGAAACTGCAGAAGTTCGTCAAGAAAAATACGTACAAACAACCAAAGCAAGAAGACTGAACCAGGTCAGAAGAAAAGCCTAGGGACGATGACAAACCACGAGAAGGACCATAGAATGTAATAGGCGAAATAAGGATGATCAACGGCGGTCCAACGACGGGGGGCTCCTTCAAATCCCTCAAGAAATTGCAGCAAAGATAGGTTAACAGTGTCCATATGATACCACCAATAAAACACTAAAGAAGAGAAGCTACAGACATGATCTTCTCGGAGAAAAATGCCTAAGGAGTAAAGCAGCCACATGACGACCCCTTGGTCATCATGTTGATGATAGAAGGGTTCAACACTATAAGAATCCTAGTAGACAATGGGAGCTTCATTGACATCATTTAACTCTTCGCCTTCCAGCAATTGAAAGTGGACCCGAGTAGGCTTCGTCCATTTGAATCTCCCCTTGTCAGCTTCAGCGGGGACAAGGTGTACCCAAAAGGGATAGTGACTCTTACTGTAATTGTAGGCACATACCCCCAACAATTAACGAAGCAACTTAATTTCCTGGTGGTAGATTTTCTATCGTCCTACAATGTTATCATTGGACGACCCACACTTAACCATTGGAAAGCTACAACCTCGACGTACTATTTGAAGGTAAAATTCCCAACAAAAAACAAAGTAGGAGTAATCAAAAGGGACCAAGTTCTGGCTAGAGAGTGTTATCAGGCAGTACTGGCGTCAAAAGAAAACCACACATGGATCATCGAAGAAAAAAGCATTGGAGATGGTAGAACTGGTAGAAGGAGAGCCTACGAAAGTAAAGAATGTTGGGGCGAATCTTAGCCCAGATATAAAGAAAGGGATAGTGGAGTTCCTGAAAAGAAACCTGGGCTTATTTGCATGGAGCCACAAGGACATGCCTGGTATCTCAGAGAATGTCATCCAACACCGGCTGAATGTGGATCCGAGGAAAAAGCTCGTCCAATAGAGAAGAAGAGTCTTTACACCTAAGAGGAACAAGGCCATCATGGACAAAGTAAACAAACTCCTAACCGCCAAGTTCATCTGTGAAGTATACTGCCCGGAGTGGTTGGCTATCATCGTCATGGTGAAGAAAGCAAATGGGAAATGGAGGATGTGTGTGGATTTCACGGATCTAAATTAAGCTTGCCCAAAAGATAGCCTCCCTTTGTCAAGAATCGACCAACTCGTTGATTCCACGCCAGGACACAAGTTGTTAACATTTATGGACATGTTCTCGGGGTACAGCTAGATCCATATGTCAGAAGAAGATCAAGAAAAGATGGTCTTCATCACCAGTTAGGGACTCTACTGTTACAAAGTCATGCCATTTGGGTTGAAGAACGCAGGAGCTACCTACCAGAGGTTAGTAAACTAGATGTTTAGTGAACAAATTGGGAGAAACATGGAGATGTACGTAGATGATATGCTCATTAAGAGCAAAGAAGCAGAAAGTCATTTGGACGACTTGGAGGAAACGTTCGAAACTCTGAGACGGTACTAGATGAAGTTGAACCCAGCGAAGTTTGCATTTGGGGTTTCTTCGGGGAAGTTCCTCGGCTTTTTGGTCTCACAACGAGGCATAGAAGCTAATTCGGAGAAAGCGAAAGCTATACTGGAGATGACCTCACCAAGGAAGGTTAAGCAGGTACAAAGGTTGACAGGAAGAGTAGCAGCATTGAACCATTTCGTCTCAAGAGTGACGGATAAGTGCCTTCTGTTCTTAAAGACCCTCAAGTAAGCCTTCACATGGACAGATGAATGCGAAGCGGCGTTCCAGGAGCTAAAATGCTATTTGAGCAACCCACCATGATTGAGCCTGTCAAAAGAGGGCGAAGACCTGTTCCTCTACCTAGCTGTCTTCACCACGGTAGTGAGTGCAGCACTTATTTAAGAAGAAGTAAGGATCCAATGCCTCGTGTACTATGTAAGCTAGGCCTTTCAAGAAGCAGAGGCAAAGTACCCGCGCATTGAGAAGATCACTTTTGCTTTGATCGTTTCCTCTCAGAAGTTTTGTCCATATTTCCAGGCAAACCCCATTCTCGCCATGATAGACCATCCCATTAGGAAGACAATGAGCAAACCAGATGCCGCTGGACGAATGGTACAATGGGCAATTAAGCTAAGCCAATTCAACATTGAATACAAACCACGAATAGCAATAAAGGCCCAAGTCCTAGCTGACTTCATCGCCGAAGTCATGATCCCTAAAGACAGCCCGACAGATGTAGCAGAGTTATGGATAGTCCAAACCGATGGATTGTCAGCCAAAGGTAAAGGCAGAGTCGGAGTCATCATAACCTCACTAGAAGGGGACGCCTTAAAGTATGAGGTCCAACTCCAGTTCCTAGCCACCAACAACGAGGCTGAGTATGAAGCAATACTAACGGGGCTGAGATTGGCTAAGTCCATGGAAGCCAAAACAATACTCCTAAAAAGTGACTCCAGGTTTGTAATCGGGCAGATCAAAGGGGATTAGAAAGCAAAAGATCAGAGGATGCAAAAGTAATTAAAGTCGATGAACCAGCCAGCTAGAGATTTGGAACAAGTAAAGTTCATGCAAGTTCCACAAAGCTTGAACATGGAAGTAGATGAAGTGGCAAGACAAGCATCGTCAGAAGCTAAAGACGACCCACTGAGGATCAGTGTTCCATGCATTTATGATACAAGGGGGCACGAGTTGGATGACACCCATCATTTGCTACCTGAAAGATGGCCACCTACCATTAGATCCAGACAAGGCAAGGAAGATAAAGAAATGAGCCACCAAATTCATGCTTCTGAATGACGTACTCTACAAAAGGGGATATTCTCTCCCCTACTTAAGTTGTGTCAAAGAGGATGAAGTAAGGTACATATTGGAAGAAGTCCACGAAGGCATTTGTGGAGATCATGTGGGATCAAGATCTTTGATATCCAAGATTACTAGAACAGGGTACTTTTGGCCAACAATGAGGAAGGAAGTGAAGAACTTCATTAAGAGGTGTGATAAGTGTCAGAAATATGGGAACGTCCACAGAATCCCAGGAGTTAAAATGACGATCATAACCTCCCTATGGCCATTCGCACAATAGGGGATCGGCATAGTAGGCCCCCTGCCCCAAGGTAAAAAGCAGGTAAAATTCTTACTTGTAGCAATTGACTATTTACAAAGTGGGTAGAAGTAGAGGCCTTGGCAATGATCACAGAGGCAAAAGTACAAGGTTTCGTATGGAAGAACATTGTTTACAGGTTTGGCATTCCGAGGACGATCGTATTAGACAATGGCAGACATTTTGACAACTAGGCGTTTAGATCTTTCTGCTTGGGACTTAGGATAAAAAACCACTTCTCATCACCTGGACACCCACAGGCCAATGGATAGACAAAAGTAACCAATCGAACCTTGCTGAAGGCCATTAAAGTTTGACTGGAGGGGGCAAAAGGTGCATGGCTTGAAGAATTGCCAAGCATCCTCTGGGCCTATAGAACCACAATTAGAACCCCGATGGGAGAGACACTGTTCAACCTTACATACGCACGGAAGCTGTAATCCCCGTTGAAGTGGGGGCACCAACATAAGGAGAGAATTCTTCAATGAAGAAGCCAACAACAAACAGCTGAGGACGAACCTGGATTGCCTAAACGAGATAAGAGATGACATGTCCAAAAGAATGACGAGGTACCAGTAGAAGATGTCAGGATACTACAACCAGAGAGTAAAGCTCAAGAGATTCAACATAGGGGGCCTCGTCCTCAGGAAAGTTATGCCTACAACGAAGAACCCAACTCATGGAAAACTTGGCCCCACCTGGGAAGGCCCCTACAAAGTCACCCACTATTCCTGACAAGGAAGCTACCACCTGGAGTCGTTGGACGACGACAAGTTACCACGTCCCTAGAACGTCGAACACCTGAAGAGGTATCACCAGTAGGAGAATAATCATTTGTAATTGTTGATTAAGTTCTTGTTTTACTCTAGAGCAATGCAATGAAGAAATCAATCAGAAGTTATTCAGCCCATAATGTGTCCTCTAAAGTACCAACAGCTCACAAAGACATAAATCCTTCAAAGGATATAAGTCTATTGACAAGGCCAAAGACGTAAATCCTTTAAAGGATATAAGTCTATCTTAGAAGCATGTACGACGAAGCAAAATTGAAATTTCCAAAAAAAAAAAAAAAAAGAAAGATAAAGTTTTGCAAAGTCAAATGAAGGTGTAGTTATTTGAACTAGATGAGGATGCAATGTTCAGAAAGCGTAATATAAAAGCCCAAAAACAATAGGGCATTCGAAACCTTCCAAGTGTTCAACAATAAATTTAAAAGGCCCCAAAACAGACGGAGCCACAAAAAAAAAAAAAAAAAAAAAAAAAGGGATAGAGTAAACTTTCTCTAAGGAATCAGGCAGTCCAATCATCACCACCTCCATTAGCCCTTCATCAGTAGCATCTCCAGCTGTGGCTTCCTCAACTTCCATTTCCTTTTCAACGGCCTCAAGGTCCAGGTTATCTAGGTCGACCCCAGGGTTGTGCTTGGCCAGGTACCTCTTCAGCAACTCAAAGCCTTTGAAGTACTAGCCAAGAAGGATGCCGTTGTACTCATCAGTTTGTTGAAAAGCCTGCACAGCCTCGCCTTTAGCCTTGGAAGCCTCATGCTTAGCTGCCTGAAGCTGTTCGTCCTTCTGCCCCGTCGCTAGCTTCTTTGCCTTTAACTCGTCAGTTAAAGCCTTGATCTGTTCCCTCATATGGTTCCTACTGTCCATCGCTGCTATCAGATCCTTCCTTAAGGTAGAACCTTCAACTTCTAGGGCATTAACCTTGGAGTTGGCCATGACGACCTTCTCTTTACTGGTCATGTACTCAGTGGTCAGATGAATGGCTTCTCCCAGGACCTTGATCAGAAAACACAGCTACTATAAAATACAAAACGGGAAGAGGAAAAAATTCTTATGACAAGAATAAAGTTCAAGAGTGTACCTGGATGAGCTTATGAATGTGACGGCTCATAAGTTTGTGAGAAATGACGGACTTCAGACCCTTCAGTTCCTCATGAGTGACGATGTTATGAGCTCTCCCCATGGCTGTGGCAGCATCGTCTTAGATGCTAGAGTCGACCTTACTTTTCCTTTTGTCGCCTTCACGAGCCCTCTTTGGACGAGGAGTGATCTCCTCGACAGAAGCAGCAGGAGAAGTAGCCTTGGGATCAAAAGCCATGAGAGAGGACACGATGGTCTCCACGACCTTCTTCACCCCCTGGGACATTTCTAAGCAAGGCTAGATAAGGGTTCGTTCTTCTTGGCCCTTAACTTAGCATACAATTCTTAGTTGAACCTGGTCACCATTTCTGCAAAGGACCACCACGAATAGGATATTAGTAACAAAACTGGAAGAAGAAGGAGAAAAGAGCTAAAATGACAAGCACTTACTTTTCTCTTCTCTGGCTATTACTCGCCAGATGTAGGAAGAAGGCTCAGGACCTAAGAAATGGCGAGCCAATGTCCTGGGATCAATCAGTTCGTCAAAATCGTCAATGGTGCGTGCATACTCTGTAGCACTCTTGACATGGTTCTTGTACCTACTCTTTAACTTTGGATGAGTCTTGGCTGCAAGAAGCAAACGAGTACAAGGCGTTAGAGTTAGATAAACCAAAGGCAACCAAAAAAAAAAAAAAAAAAATGGAAAGAGAAGAGCAAGACAAGAATGAAGGAAGACGCACCAAGCTTGGGTGTCCCCCACCTACGCAACAACCTAGGAACGTCTCTCCAAAGGTCGTTCGAGAGAGTTTCCCAGCTATCTCTAGAGACGAAGAAGTACCTAGACTTCCAATAGCAAAATGACAAGGGTAGACTCGCGATAAGATGAGCCTTCCTATCCTAAGGCACCAACTTATAGTACCCGAACTCTTTTGACTCTTTTAGACGATATAGAAAAAGGAGTCCGTCCGTCCTGATCATATCTCCCTCCATTACAACCATCTATATCTCTATCAAACTAATGACGATCCTCCAAAAATTCGGCATAAGTTGCCCCGGTGCTATACCTAGGTGGTGGAGGAGCTCCATGATGAAAAGATGGATGAGGAATCTGAGGCCGCTCGAAAAGGTAGCCTCATAAAAACACACCTCTCCAGGATTAAAGGCGCGAGCCTTCTCACCTTTTCGAGGGAGACAGATCCTAGTTTCGTCAGGGATTTGGAACCTATCCCTAAATCTAAAAAGTGTGTCCTCATCCAGAGAACACACTTCCTTAAGGGCATGGAAAGCCCTCAGTACAGTAGGAGAGGAAAGTGAAGGGTGTGAAGACGAGGGGGCCGAGATGGCAGTATCAACTTCTACGACTTTGTCACTAGATGACAAATCAATATCCAACTTACTTGATCTCTTCTCCGTTGACATCACTCTCACAAACCTAAACCAATCTAAAGATTGACTTAGCAATGGGATAAGATCAGCCAAAACTAAACCTAAAGCACTACTCTCAGAAACAAAGGACCCAACCACCAAACCCAAGAAGTGCCCCTAAATGAGCAAAAAGAAAAGAGACGAAGGGGCAATGGCGCCTAACCTCAGAATACTCGTACATTAAAAAGGAAAGAAAGAAAAATACTCCTAGTTGAAGCAAAACGAAGTGAAGTCAGGGAAAGAAGAGTGTCGTACCTGAAGAAGGAAAACAGGGAGGTAGGAGCTCAGAGAAGAAAGAAATCTGAGCTTGGAGAAGAGAGGAATCTCAAAGAAGTTGCAAAAAATGGAGATAGCACAAAAGTAAGGGAAGAAATCAAAGTGGAGAAGAAAAGAAGAAAGAAAGAAGAGGCTTTAAATACCCACCTAAGAAAAAAGGAGAGGAGGAAAACCCAAAGCTCTCATCGAGGAACATGCCCACGTCTAGCCAACTAGAGCGTAACACGTGGCCACCAAGCGTGCCACACCGTCACGTCACCATAAATGTGATGGAAACAGAATCTTTAGGGGAACACGAAACGTTGGGTGACTCTCCGAACTCCTAGGCTTGTCAAGAGACTTGACAACCAAGGAATGGAGGGCAACTGATAAGCACAACGAAAAGGTTCGTCCAGACACGGCTAAGGACAAGGGTAAAGCAATAAATGTTGCCATTATTGCTAGAACTGTTACGGTTCAGAGGAGGCCAGGCGATAGCTCAGAAGCTCTTATACTCACATGTTAAGTGTCAGGAGATTCCATTTCCCTCCGCTTTGGATACTAAAAATGTTACCTAGAATTAAGACCACTACTAATGGTGGTTCCAACCGCTAGAAGGAGGATGGCCTATAAGTAGCATGCTCCACTAAAGGTAAAAGGTACAAACACTGAGTTATTATTATCAGCTGAATACATTCCAACTCTCTCTCTCTTTGCCATTGGAGGCTTGCCGGTAGGCACCACACCGATGACCCATCTTTACGATCTTCTCCTGTGTTCTTGCAGGTTGCACCAGGATTATCTGGACAAACCAAATGACTAATGACTTTAGCTTCATCAATAAATATTAGATTCATCCCCAAAAAAAAAAAAAAAAAGAAGATAAAAAAACTTGGAGTTGCACAGGAGTATTTATTTTTAACTCTTCTAATCCACCTAACCTACAATCCCCGTAATAAAAAAGAGTAAAATATCTGTTTTTTTTTTTTTTTTTTTTTTTTAAATAAATTGTCACCTTGCGTTTGATTAACCCTCTTAAAACTAAATTTACGTTCGCCAAGGTATTATCAATGGTTAAACAACTTTCATTTGTATACACTTTTCAAGTGCCATGACTGAAAGAAAAAGACAAAGTTAAGAAAATAGGCGAATAATAATAAATAAATAAACAAAAAAGAAAAGAATTTGTTATCTAAAATGTATTTCTCAGTGATTTTATATCTAATATTAATTCTAATGCTTTTTTTTTTTAGAAAAACAACTTTAAAATTAGGTCACACGATACTATTCACACATTTAAAAATTATTTTGTTATAGTGTTTTTAGTTTTCAGTTTTCAGTAATAAGTGGTATCCAAACAGATTCTCAATGCTCGGGTGAGTTCCTTGTACTCAATAAAATATACAATATAGATGAGCACTACTGTCAGCAATTTGTTCAAGAGGATTTAAATAGCGATATGTTTCAACTCCAATGTTCACTTTCCTTACAAGTTCTTAGAAAGGTACTAGGCCACTAGTATATACATCATTGCATTGATTTTTAATCACTCCAATGTTCACTTCTCTTTCTTACTCATCATCACAACTATAAGTAGTCCTAGGGTGCATCTCTGATTATCAGCACCATTCTAGCTTTCTCCTTGCCCTTGAAGATTGCTCTCTCAATTAATATTAAATTTTAGGTAGAAATACTTTTTTGGTCTCTACATTTTGGTTACATTCCTATTTTGGTTCATATTTTTTTTATTTTACGATTTTTTGTTCCAAAATGAAAAACGCATTCTATTTTAGTCCCTACCACCATCTCACTAATAGAAAATATGTTATGTGGCAAATAGAGTGCACATTTGGCAAATAAAATGCCTACGTGGCGATTAAAATAATAATAAAATTTATTATTTGGCATTTAAATAATGCGATGTCAACATTTTAAATATTTAAAAAAAGGCACATCATTATTTTTTTCTTTTCTTCAATTATTTTAAAATAAAATAAAATCTTAGTTATTATATAATTATTTTAATAATAATTAAAACAAAATTTTCTTTCTATTATTTTTTCTTTTCAGGAAGAACATAAGAACTACATTATGTTCTTCCCCAAATCCAAAACATGAAGAATCAAAGGTACCCCTCTCTCTCTCTCTCTTGATGAGAGAGGTTTGAGATCCAACTTGACAAAGGAGATAAAGCGAGAGGACGGGTTAGAGAGAAAAAGGTAAGAAGATATTCAAAATACCAAGTTGGTTCGAAGAGAAGTCATTACTAAGTGGTGGCTACGAGCAGTAAAGTGCAGGTCTTCTTCTCCAAAGACACAAATTTGGGAACAAAAAGTATTTTGGTTTGGTCTCTCTCTCTCTCTCACTCAACTCAAAATGGCCGATGTGGGCACAAGAACCCACGACATATTTTCGATTTCCCCAAATCCGTGGAAAGTACGCCTTGGCCTAGGGTGGACCATGACGGAGGGTGTAATTGGAGTTGCCACCTAGATTAGGTCTAAGAACCATAAATGTAGCACCCTTGTAGAATGACTGATCTTTACCAAAGCACGTGTCCAAAGTTTAGGTATGGGGATGGGAAGGCGTTAGGCACCCAAGCCCACCTGACCCGTAGATCGGCCTCCACTCATTGTATTCCAAATCCTAATCCCATCAAAAGATCTTTTAATATGTTATTCGATACTCACACACACTAACATGCATCTAACATCCAAAACATGGCATATGTCCTACACTCATCTATAGCATAACAACCCTACCATTCATCTAACACATATATATGCAAGAGCAACAAATAGATCCAAGGCAATGTCATCAATCAAGAGAATTAATCAATCATATTCATCATGTTCATCAATCAAGAAAGTTCACCATGTTCAACAACCAAATCAAATCAAATGCATGTTCATGTATAATTATGCATGACTTACCTCACTTACCTCGTTGCACCATAACACTTTAGTACCTATGCATCAATGCATGTCCAAGTTCTCATGAATGTTCATGCGGTTCATCAAAGCATAAACCCTAATCATCAATCCAAGCATGTGAAACATGTTATTCTACTGACCCTAATGCTAAACCCTAATCCAAGCATGCACATACACGAAGTATGCGTACACATACCTCGAGTATGCGTACGCATACATAAAGCATGTGCAAAATTCTTTCATGGGTCATGACTCATCAGATGGACAAACTCCAATTCTTATTTCTTACCCAATCCACCAAATCTACAATTTCTTAACACTAAATATTCGTTTTAGTCTTATTTGCCAGCTTGATTGTGACAAATTTATAAATTAGCAAATAAAACGTCCTTCTTAAATCTTGATTTACATTCACGTTGGTATCAAAAGATAAAGACAACACTCTAAAGATAAGCATTGATTATTCAAAGGTAAGTATTTAATTTCTTGGTTAGTGTGTAGTGTTGGATATATGAATATAAATGTGAACATGATGCAGGTGTGAAGATAAAAAATTAGAGTTGCACACGTTTTTATGGAACCTACGTTATATATTTAGGGCACGTTTGGTACACTGTAATGATTATTACATAGGAATAAGAATAAGTATTACAAAGAATACATGGAATGTAATAAGTATTACAATTCATTAGTTTGTTGACTATTTAGCAATAGAATTCTTAATATGCATCAACAATTTAGTAGAGTATAAAAAGAATGTGTAATTAAATCATTTTTAAGTCAAATTTCCTAAAATACACTTATTTTAGGGTGTTCAAAATAGAGTTAATAATTAATAACAAGGAAAATTTATTGGCAACTAATGGCTTTTTAGGAATTTTTTTTTAAAAGTTATTACATAAGGTGAAGGAATAGATATTCAGTACTTTTGATAAGGAATAGTTATTCCTCATTTTGAAGAATAGCTATTCATAAGGAATAACAATTCATTATAATAAAAACATAACCAAACAACCGAATAATTGTGCCATAAGAATATCTATTACATTACAGTGTCTATTACAGTCTACCAAACATGCCATTATTTTTAGCTCTTCTAATCCACCTAACCTAACAAGAGAATACGAGGTGGTATATCTTGTATCTGGCATATATGCCGGGTATAGGATATACAAAATCACAGAATACACCCCGTTTTCGGTGTAAATTTCCTCACATTCACATGGGTTGGATTCACTTAGCTGTGAGTAAGAAGAAGTATACACCCGAAACAGTTATATATTTCCTCCTAACCTACAATCCCCCCTTAATAAAAAAGAGTAAAATATCTGTTTTAGTCAAAATTGTCACCTTGCCTTTTGATAAAATTTTAAATTAATAGATCTACCGCCCTCTTAAAAGATAAAACTAAATTTACGTTCAGCAAGAGCAAGGTATTATCCATGGTTAAACTAATTTCCTTTGTGTACACTTCATGTGTAATGAGCCCCATAAGTGAATTATAAATAAAATTAAATTTAAAAAAAAAACACTAAGAAGAAAAGCATTGATTATTCAAAATGTATTTCTCACTGATTTTATATCTAAAAATTCGTATATTTTTTTTTTTGGTCGTGTTGATGCTTGTTGGCTAAAAAATTTATATATATATATATATATATATATATATATTATAATAATAATATTTGCCTGATTTTATAGGAATTTTCTCAAATCTTCTTCACTTGAATTACTTGGATTCTTAGCTTTTAAGGTTGGTGGTTATTTTCATTTTAGCCTTTTATATATCATAATTTTCATTTTGACTATTCATTTTTTATTTAGTTTTATATTTAGTCCTTTATGAATATGACTAATTTTAAATGTAAAGAGTCAACTAGAAAACTGAATCAACTATAAAAGGCTAAAATAAAACTATTAGTGTTAGAAATAAAGTCTGATTGGAATGTGTAAAGTTTGGGCAATGAAAAAGTTATTTAGGATGTGTAAAGGCTGAAATGTGTAAAGCCTATAGGGGAGATGTATGTCCATAATTGTACTCATTATTACAACTTTATCCCATAAACTCTACAAGCATTCTAAGGTCCTATATATATGTGAGATTTCTTTACTACACATCTAAGAGAGACCAAAAGAATTGTGGATGACCATTTGAATATAAGAGTTTATCAATATATATTTTTTATTCCTTTTACTTTGTTTTATATATTTCTATCATTTCACAACATGTTATCAGTATGAGTCTCTACCCAATTTCAAAAGGAAGTTGTAATCCAATTGTTCTTCAAACATCAAAGATTATTTGTGTAGTTCTCTCAACTCACTGTAAGTTTTCTTTTTAAGGAATTAGTAATTATCCAATTTGTTTATATTTACGTTTTATGCTCATAATTTTAGTGATTTTTAATTGATTAAAAATTTTATGAGATTCACGTTACCCTATTGTTGTATATTGCTATGAGATTCACGTTTAATTGATTAAAAATATATTGTTAAAAATGGTTAGTGATAAAACAACTCAATCATACCTATAGTTATATGTAATGTGTTTTGATAAACTTTAAATATGTAAGTATTGTTTCATTACAATCAAATTTTGAATATGTATGTGTAGTATTGTTTCATTGAAAATTGTGTATGAGAAAAAAAATTTAGTTATTTAATTTCTTTTGTAATTATATATTTGATATAGATGTCAAATCTTACAAAGCTTAAATTTGTTGCCCTTGACATCTTAGGCAATAATTCTTTATCATGGATCCTTGATACTAAGATTCATCTAGAAGTAATGAATCTTGATGAGATCTATGTTGATGTAATAAATCCTTAAGATATTATTATGGCAACAGAGTATCCTAGAAGGATTGTTCAAAAGCAATAATTTTTATTTGTTATTATTTACATAAAAACTGAGTAATTTAATATAAAAGACCCCTTAGGAGAATTACAAGTTCTAGAAGAACTTGATCATCCTAAAAGCTCAATATGACTAAAGTTGCAATAAACTAAAAGTCCAAGTGAGTTAATCTGGCACTTTAAAATTAGCCCACAATTAAAATTATATAATAGAAGACACATATATCATGTTTCGAATGTGCTCATGCAGTAGCAATATCGAATGCATATGTTCATAAAGTGTTATGAATTAATGTTTAATCTTCTAATAACTGAACTAAATAATGAGCTGTTGCTGAAAATCATCGAAGGGTCATGAAAGTAAGTGTTAAAGGCATGGTATGGAAGGTCATTGGTCATGTACCTATAGTACTCCTAAACATTTGGTAGATCTGTACCAAGCCTCCATAAAAGAAAAGGAAAAGGAAATTGAAACAAACTTTGCTAATCATAATGATTCTGAAGATCCTATGAATTCTCTTGACCTTTCAAATGGAGTGGATATGACTTATCTTGATGTCTCTGATTTCTTTGAGGATGTTGATGGAAAATTTGATATTTTGATTGGTGATGGAAATGTCCATACCAATTAATTATTTTCTTTTATTATATTATCGCATTCTAATAAGTATGATTGGTGACAGAAATGTCCATACCAATTAATTAATTTTATTTTATTATATTATGGCATTCTAATAAATATTTTTATCTTGATATGTTTTATTTACGTTTAAAGTAATAAAGTTTAATTTATGTTTTGCATATATGAAGATGCATGGGTCTTACTGGTAAAATCAATTCCAAGATGACTAGGGAAGATTTTTGTCTAGCAGACAGTGCAACAACTCATACGATCCTTAAAGAAAAAAAATATTTTCAAAACTTAAAATTATGCAAAGCCAATGTCAATACCATATCAGGTTCATTGAACTTAATTGAAGGCTCTGGAAGAGCGATTATCATGTTGCCAAAGGGCATAAAACTTTGTATTGATGATGCTTTGTATTCTTCTAAATCAAGTAGAAATTTACTTAGCTTTAAGATATACGTTATAATGGTTATCATATTGAAACCAATAACGAAGGCAGTGAAGAATTTCTTTATATTACTTCAATAGTATCGGGCCAGAAGCTCATATTAGAAAAACTGCCTATTTTCTCTTCTGGGTTATATTATACTACAATGAGAACAATTGAAACAAATGTTGTAATACACCAGAAGTGTTCGAACGTAATGGTTTTTATGCTTTGGAAAGATCATCTTGGACATCTAAGATCAATAATGATGCGTCCAATTATTGAAACTCTCACAGACATCCCTTAAAGAACCAGAAGATTCTTTTACCTAGTGATTATCCATGTAGTGCATGTTCTCAAGGGAAATTAATTACCAAACCATCACATTCAAAGATTGTTGTTGAGTATCCATCCTTCTTAGAAAGAATTCAATGTGATATATGTGGACCTATACATCCACCATGTGTTCCATTCAAGTATTTTATGGTTTTAATTGATGCATCAACCAGATGGTCACATGTGTGTCTACTTTCTACTAGGAATATTGCATTTGCTAGGCTTCTTGCTCAAATAATTAGATTGCGAGCACAATTTTCTAATTATCCATTGGGAAAATTCATTTAGATAATGATGATGAATTCACATCTCAAGATTTTGATAACTATTGTATGTCAATTGGTATTGATGTTGAACATCCTGTTGCCCATACACATACTCAAAATGGTTTAGCTGAATCACTTATCAAAAGAGTTCAAATTATTGCTAGATCTTTGCTTATGAAATCAAAATTACCCTTTTCTGCTTGGGGTCATGCTATATTACATGCTGCATCATTAGCTTGCATTAGGCTAACTGCTTATCATAAATTCTCACCATTGTAACTTGTACTTGGCCAACAACCAGATATTTTTCACTTGCGCACATTTGGTTGTGCTGTATATGTACCTATTGTACCCCTAAAATGCACTAAGATGGGTCCTTAACGTAGACTTGGAATTTATACGAGTTTTGATTCCCCATCTATCATTAGATATCTTGAACCTCTAACTGGTGATGTTTTTAAGGCACGTTTTAAGGATTGTCATTTTAATGAAACAATCTTCCCACCATTAAGGGGAGAAAAGTCATCGCCTAAAGCACAATGTGAAATTACTTGGAATGTTTCGACGCTATCTCATCTTGATCCTTGTACAAATCAATGTGAACTGGAAGTTTAAAGGATTATTCATTTGCAAGGAATTGCAAATCAATTACCGAATGTATTCACTGACAATAAGAAAATAGTAAAATCTCACATTCTAGCTGCTAATACTCCAGCACAGATTGAAGTCTCGGTAGGACAATTAGTTAATACAGCAGCAAATGAATCAAAGCCACACTTGAAGTGTGGAAGACCTATCGGTGTTAAAGATAAAATTCCTCAGAAGAGAAAAGTACAAGAAAAACAAGTTGCAGTCTATAAAGAGGCTCTACCGAGGAAACAGGTCACAAAAATAATTTATCTATCCAAAACTTATGAACAAAAATCTACTAAAAATGAACCTCTTAAAGAGTTATCCCCTGAAGAGGATCAGGTACCTGAAAATAACGAGATCTTGATACATTATCTACATACAGGAGAAATATGGGATAGAAATAAAATTGTTGTCGACAACATATTTTCATATAAAGTTGCCCTTGATATTACCAGAAGTAATGATAATGAATATGAACCACAAATCGTTGATGAATGTCAACGTAGAAATGATTGGCCAATGTAGAAAGAGGCAATTCAAGTAGAATTAAATTCACTAAGTAAACGTGAAGTTTTTGGACTTGCAGGCCGAACACCTAAAGGTGTAAGGCCTGTTGGATACAAATGGGAATTTGTACGTAAACGAAATGAGAAAAATGAAATTATAAGGTACAAAGCGCGACTTGTAGCACAAGGTTTCTCGCAGAGACCTGGTATTGATTATGACGAAACATATGCTCCTGTAATGGATGCAATTACATTCAGATTTTTGATTAGTTTGGTAGCAAAAGAAAATTTGGATATGCGATTAATGGATGTTGTTACAGCATATCTGTATGGATCATTAGATAATGATATCTATATGAAAATCCCTGAAGGATATAAAATGCCTAAAATATATAATCCTACATCCCGAAGTATGTATTCTATTAAGTTACAAAGATCCTTATATGGGTTAAAGCAATTCGGACGCATATGGTATAATCGCCTCAGTGAATATCTTTTGAAAGAAGGATTTGAGAATAATCCAATTTGTCCATGTGTTTTTATGAAAAAATCAGAATCCAGATTTACTATTGTTGCAGTATATGTTGATAATTTAAATCTTATAGGAACTCTAGAAAAGTTAACAAAAACAACAAATTGTTTAAAGAATGAATTTGGGATGAAAGATCTTGGTAAGACAAAATTTTGTCTTGGCCTGCAAATTGAACATCTTCCAAATGGAATTCTTGTTCATCAATCAACGTACACAGAAAAAGTCCTGAAACAATTTTTCATGGATAAAGCTCATCCTTTGAGTACTCCAATGGTGGGTCAGTCACTTGATGTCAAGAAAAATCCATTTCGACCACAAGAAGATGATGAAGAAACTCTTGGTCCTAAAGTACCATATCTTAGTGCAATCGGTACTTTGATGTATCTTACAAATTACACACGACCTGATATAGCATTTGCAGTTAACTTACTAGCAAGGTATAGTTCTGTACCAACTCGAAGACATTGGAATGGAATTAAACATATTTTACGTTATATTCATGGGACTACTGATTTGGGATTATTTTATCCAAATGGCTCAAAACCATAGTTTGTTGGATACGCTGATGCATGTTATCTTTCTGATCCACACAAAGGCCGATCACAAACAGGATATTTATTTACTTATGAAAATACTGCTATTTCATGGAGATCTGTTAAGCAAACAATTTCTGCTACTTCCTCAAATCATGCAGAGATTATCGCAATTCATGAAGCAAGTCGTGAATGTATTTGGTTGAGATCGGTAATTCAACATATTCATAAAAACTGTGGATTATCATCAATCATAAAAAGACCAACGATATTATACGAAGATAATGCCGCTTGTATCACTCAAATTAGGGGATGATATATCAAGAGTGATAGAAACAAGCATATTGCACTAAAATTCTTTTATACACATGAGCTCCAGAAGAGTGGTGATATTGATGTCAAGCAGATACGATCATGTGATAATTTGACAGATATGTTCACTAAGCCATTACCAACTGCGAATTTTAAGAAGATGGTGCACAACATTGATATGCGTCGACTTAAGGATATTCGATATACTCATGAGGGGGAGTAAAGTTTCTAAAATATGTGTGCTGATTGTACTCTTTTTTCTTTGCTAAGGTTTTTTCCCACTGGGTTTTCCTTTGCAAGGTTTTAATGAGGCAATCCTAAGGCACTAAAAGATAAACAAGAATATTGTACTCTTTTTCCTTAGCCAATTTTTTTTTTCCCACAAGATTTTTATTTGGCAAGGTTTTAATAAGGCATATTCTTAGAAAGTGGTCATCCAAGGGGGACTGTTAGAAATAAAGTCTGATTAGAATGTGTAAAGTTTGGCAATGAAAAGGTTATTTGGGATGTGTAAAGGCTGAAATGTGTAAAGCCTATAGGGGAGATGTATGTCCATAATTGTATTCATTATTACAACCTTATCCCATAAACTCTACTAGCATTCTAAGGTCCTATATATATGTGAGATTTCTTTACTACACATCTAAGAGAGACCAAAAGAATTGTGGATGACCACTTGAATATAAAAGTTTATCAATATATATTTCTTATTCTTTTTACTTTGTTTTATATATTTCTATCATTTCACAACAATTAGAACATAAAGGGCTTTCATGAAAACAATCTCAGACTTGAAAGGCTAAGAGTCAATATAATTCAATTTCTTATATTCAAATCTAATCAAGACTCTCCCAATTTTCCCTAACTCCAAGTTTTGGCCTGAAAATCTCTCTAGTATTACAAACTTTGCTTTCTCCTAGCTCTTACATTTTTTTTCCTCATTATTTTTTGATCTCTTCATTTTCAGTTTCTTAATTTCTAAGTATCCCTATCTATATACTTCTACACTTTGGTTGCCCACTCCGCTTTTGACCAAAAAAAAATCCTACTATATCAAATAGAGACCAAAAAAACAAAAGTCAGTCAGAGCATCCGTAGCAGATGTTTTATAAAAAAATCAGTTTGACACACCAAAAGCCTACTTTATTATTTTACCACATCATTTTACAACATTCCATTTATTAGATGTTTTATCATTCAATTCTATACATTAAAATAATATTTACTATACATTAAAATAATATATTATCTCCTCCCTCATCACCATCAACAACAACGGCACATCTACCACTGCCGCAACAACAGCCACCAACAGCAACAACACTGACCAGCCACCACCGGCATAAACCCACATCAACTAATGCCACTTTTTAAAAAAAACCACACACACACACACACACACACACACACACACACACACACACAACCAGAGCGATCGGCACAACCACAAATCTCAAACCCATCGGCACCATCCCAAATCTCAAATCCACAGCACCATCCCAAAATCAACCAACCACCGCTCAAATTAGCCAACCACGACTCAACCAACTCCACCACCCAAACCCAAAACTCAACCAACAACCAGCCAAAAACCCCAACCCAATTGACCCATCTACTGTCTCAAACAATCACAACCAGTCCATAGCTTTGTCGCTCGATAAAGAGAGAAGAAAGAAGATTTTTGGGTTTGATTTAAGGTGCAAAGACAGAGAAAGACGTTTGAGGTTGAAGGAGGAGCTGTGAATCTGATCTGAAGAGGAAAGAACATTGGTTGGGAGAGAGAGACAGATTGTGAGGCGAGAGAAAAAATAAATTAAAGTAGTGAGAGGAGAGAGAAAAGTCGAATAAAAAAATAATAAACACAAATGCCATTCTCGTCCGTACCGTGTCAAAATTGCAATGGTACTGTTCAATGTTGCAAAAGTTAGACACATTTAACACATCTGATAAAGCCTCGATTTGTGTTTGGTGTGCCAAATGTGCCAAATATTTGGTGTGGGGCCAGAAAGAGTCGGCAACCCCAGCCCACTTTGAACTAGGCCCAAAGGCCCAGGCCGAGGACCACCTGGGGTCCGAGGACGCGTCTAAGGTCCGAGGGCAAAGCGAGAAGGCCTTGTGGTCCAAGAAGCCATGCTGAGGATGATTACATCCTCGGAAGTCCGAAGTCAGGGAATACGCAAGCGGCAGTCCCTCAAGGAGAATCTCCCAGGGTATCCAAGGAGCATATAGTAGGTGCCAAGTACCGGACATGGAGGCATGGTGGAGGAGCAAGTCCCAGACGAACTGTCATCTCCACATTAAATGCCCTCAACTAACGCCCTGGCCGTATTAATGAGGATAGGACCTCTGAACAGTGCCATCTTGGGCGCTGCAACCCACAGAGGGATGGGAATGCGGCTGATAGGACAGGCACTCAAGTGGAGACCGGATTGATCAATAAATGTAGGGCTAAGATCAGCTGAGAGAGGGATATATAATGTAAGAAGTCCCCCTTAAGAGGGGGACGGACGAAGAACCAAAGAGAAATGTATGCTGTAATAGTGTGTTTCCTTTCAACGATTGTAAACTGACTTGAGAGAAATAGGAACAACTTCAACGTCTATAATCTCGTCCGAGAAGCCTTACTGTGCCCCCTAACCCACATTTAGATCACCACAGCCCACGAATAACCATGCATGGCCGTTGCATTCTTTACTAGGGCCTAGCTCTTGAGCCCATACTCTACAAATTCATTGCAGGGTTAACTGGGCTTGGGTCCACTCTCCCAATCTGCGGAGGGCGCTCAAAACCGGTCCCTACAATTGGCGCCATCTGTGGGAAGAACTTGTGCGCTAGTAAGGACGATAGTCAAGCATGGTAGGATCGGGCCCTCACCAAAAAACTCCCAATCGACCTGAACCGGCGAAGTCGCGGCACCAGGGCAACTATGGCGATCCTGGGGGCAGTCAGAACGACAACGAGCGATTTCGGGAAGGAAGCGTGCATACTTCAACAGCGGGCGGAAGCCTAGCCCGCCGGGACGGGCACGTTCCCCAGAAGCGCGACGATGGCCAGGCCGCGCGATCACAAGAGGCCCACAGCCACACTTCCCAGAGAAAGGATGATAAGGTGGCCATGCAACGCGAGATAGATGATCTGAAGAGGAAGCTGCGCCGTGCGCAGCGTAGACGGTCCGAACCCAGCCCTGACCCGCTCTTCGACGACGAAAGCGATGAAGAATACAGGCAGAGGTCGAGGACGCCCCCCAGCGAGACTTTCTCCCACGAGGAGGAGTGCTACCAGAGGCGTAGGCGTGCCAACCCAACCCCCAGGGGCTTAGGAGGCGACGCCATGAGCAAAGCGCTTGACCAGTTCTCTAAGTCGCCCTTCACGCGTCGTATAGAGGAGGCAGAGCTTTCTCGGCGGTTCCAGCAGCCGACCTTCATTGCTTACAACGGCAAAACAGACCCTGTGGAGCACGTGAGCCAGTTCAACCAAAGAATGGCTGTTCACTCCAAAAATGAAGCGCTGATGTGCAAAGTCTTCCCATCCAGCCTGGGACCTGTGGCAATGAGGTGGTTCAACGGTCTAAGGACGAGCTCCATAGACTCGTATAGGCAGCTGACCCAGGCTTTCGGTTCCCGCTTTGTCACAAACAGCAGGTCTCCTCGGCCCATGAGCGCATTGCTGTCCCTGTCCATGCGCGAGGGGGAGACCCTCAAAGCTTACTCGGACAAGTACTGGGAGATTTACAATGACCTGGACGGCAAGTACGACGCTGTCGCAATCAATACCTTCCAGAATGGACTACCAATGGGGCACGGCCTGAGGAAGTCCTTAACTGGTAAGCCCGCCACCAGCGTGCGGCAACTGATGGACCGGATCGATAAGTACAAGCGGGTAGAGGAAGACCTACTGCAGGGCAAGGGGAAGGAGAAGGCTATCCCTCAGGAGAGAAGGGATTTCAGGTCGGACCGTTATGACAACGCCCGTCCGATGAGGGATTTCGGTGGGCAAGCTGGAGCAACCAACACGCAGACAGTCGGCGCTGTGTTCCGAGAACCCGTACACAAGGTGCTGGAGAAGATAAAGGGCGAACCGTACTTCAGGTGGTCGACCAAGATGGCTGGAGAGCCTGATAGGCGCAATCAGAACCGCTACTGCCAGTACCACCAGGACCACGGACATAATACAGAGGACTGCAGGAACCTCTGGAACCACCTGGACCAGCTAGTCCGGGAGGGAAGGTTGAAGCACCTCCTCCACCATTCCAGCAGCTAGCAAAACCAGGCCTACCAGGAGCCTCGGAGGGACCTCGCCATAGGTCAGCCCACAGGGACGATCAATGTCATCTTGGCAGCACTAGGAAGGACAGGCACGCACCCTTCGCGGGTGCTGTCTATAGTCCGACAGCCCGCCGAGGACTCCCGGACAGAGCCAAAGAGGGCCAGGAAGAGTATTCCACCAGTCTTGAGTTTCTCGGAGGAGGACAAGATTGGGACCATTCAGCCCCATGATGACGCTCTAATCGTTACCCTCAGGATTAGGGGCTACGACGTAAGAAGAGTGATAGTGGATGGTGGCAGCGCGGCCGAGGTCATGTACCCAGACCTCTACAAGGGGCTGGGGCTGAAACCGGAGGACCTGACGCCCTATAGCTCCCCCCTAATGACTTTCGACGGAAAGCTTGTCACCCCAAAGGGCATGATCAGGCTGCCCATCCAGACGGGCCCAGAAGTGGTGGAGGTGAACTTTGTGGTGGTGGACACGTACGCCCCCTACACAGCCATCGTGGGAAGGCCCTGGCTCCACACCTTAGGGGGAGTTGCCTCCACCTTGCACCAGAAGGTGAAATTCCCATCCGGAGATCAGGTCCTAGAGATCCGAGGTTGCCAGTCCACGGCGAGGCAGTGCACGGTGGCTGCCGTATCCTATCGGCTTGATGCACAGCCCTCGGCCCCCGCCGAGGAAGGTTTATAGCAGTCAAAGACCCCGGCGGTGCCTCCTGGTGCACCTGCCGAGGATGCGAGATGTGAGGACCTGGAGAAAGCGGTAATTGGCGATAGCCCGGAGAAGTTCTTCCAGGTTGGAACCCAACTGCCTCCACAGGAAAAGGAGGAGTTACTTGAGTTCCTCAAAAGGAACCTTGATGTGTTCGCGTGGGACCCCTGCGAGGCCCCTGGGATTGACCCATCCTTCATCTGTCATCACCTTAACGTCAACCCATCCGTGATCCCGAGGCAACAACCACCTCGGCGCCCGTCGAAGGAGCACGCTGAGGCGATCAAGGAAGAGGTCAATAGGCTTAAGCGTGCGGGGGCCATCAAAGAGATCTTTTACCCCAAATGGTTGGCCAACACTGTGGTGGTCAAGAAAAAGAGCGGAAAGTGGAGGGTTTGTGTGGACTTCATAGACCTGAACAAAGCATGCCCGAAGGACCCCTTCCCAATGCCACGGATAGACCAGCTAGTAGACGCCACGGCGGGCCATCCTCGGATGAGCTTCCTCGATGCCTTTCAGGGCTACCATCAAATCCCACTAGCCTTGGAGGACCAGGAGAAGACAGCCTTTGTGACGCCCATCGGGAACTACCACTACAAGGTCATGCCGTTTGGCCTGAAAAACACCGGATCCACCTACCAAAGAATGATGACAAGAATGTTCGAGCCGATGTTGGGCAAGAGCATCGAGGTCTATGTCGACGATATGGTGGTCAAGAGCAAGCTGGTGTCCAAGCACTTAGAGGACCTCGGCCTCACGTTTGACGTCCTAAGGAAGCACAAGCTGCGCCTTAATGCCTTAAAATGCTCCTTTGGCGTTAGCTCTGGCAAATTCTTGGGGTACATGATCACCCACCGCGGGATCGAGGTCGACCCTGACCAAATCAAGGCCATCCACAACCTGAAGCCTCCGCAGAACCCTAAAGAGATACAAAAGCTTGCTGGGATGATCGCAGCGCTGAACCGATTTATTTCCAGGTCGGCTGACAGATGCAGGCCCTTCTACCGCCTGATCAACAAATGGAAAGGATTTGAGTGGTCCGAGGAATGTGTCGAAGCTTTCCGGCAACTCAAGGAGTATCTATCCCGGCCGCCTATCATGTCCCATCCAGAGGCTGACGAGGTCCTATACGCGTACCTCGCGGTGGCGCCCCATGCGATGAGCCTAGTACTGATACGGGAAGACAATGGCGTTCAAAAGCCAGTTTACTACGTCAGCAAGTCGCTGCACGAAGCGGAGGTGAGATATCTACCCCTAGAGAAGGCCATCCTGGCTGTGGTCCACGCCACGAGAAAGCTCCCCCATTACTTCCAAGCTCACATCGTGGTTGTCCTGACCCAATTGCCTTTGAAATCTGTGCTCCGAACCACTGACTACACGGGAAGAATTGCGAAGTGGAATACGATTCTAGGGGCTTTCGACGTCAGATACATGCCTCGGACCTCAATAAAAGGCCAGGTTCTGGCAGATTTGACAGCCGAGTTCGCTGAACCAGCTGTAGAGGTTATGGCCGAGGAGGAGAGTCGCGGTGAGAAGTTAGTTGGGGCAATCTCCATCCCAGAGTCACCATGTTGGAAGGTGCATGTCGATGGCGCGGCTAACCAACGGGGGTCTGGAGTGGGACTGGTCCATGTATCCCCCGAAGGTCACGTCATAGAGAAGTCCCTAAGGCTCGGATTCACGGCCACAAATAACGAGGCCGAGTATGAGGCATTACTACAAGGGATGATCATGGTGCAAAAGATGGGAGAAAAATCGATAGAGATGTTCTCAGACTCGGGATTGGTGGTAGGACAGGTGAATGGGGAGATGGAGGCCAGGGAGCCACGAATGCAAGAATACCTGGGCCGAGTTAAGTGCTTGCGATTGGGGTTCAGCCCTTACAGCTTGTCCCATATCCCCAGAAGCGGGAACAACCATGCCGACTCGTTGGCCACGCTCGCAACCTCCTCGGCGGGGTCTCTGCCTCGGATAATACTTGTGGAGCACTTGGGGAGGGCAAGTGAAGCGCCAAGGGGAGGGATCCCCGTCCATCAGATTGAGGCGGGTTCCAGCTGGATGGACCCCATAGTGAGATTCCTCAAAGATGACATCCTGCCCGAGGACAAGTCAGAGGCTGAGAAAATTAGAAGGAAAGCCACTCGGTTCTAGTTGTCCGAGGATCACAAGCTATATAAGCGCTCCTACTCTGGGCCATACCTGCTGTGCGTCCACCCCGGAGCGGCAGAATTGCTACTCGAGGAGCTGCACGAAGGAATATGCGGAAGTCACACAGGGGGGAGGTCTTTGTCCCACCGAGCCATCACACAAGGCTACTGGTGGCCAGGAATGCAACAGAAGGCCCAAGAATATGTCAAGAAATGTGACCAGTGCCAAAGATTCGCCCCGAGTATTCATCAGCCGGGAGGGGTCCTCAACCCCTTGTCCAGCCCATGGCCATTCGCCCAATGGGGCTTGGACATTGTGGGACCCTTCCCCAAGGCGCCGGGGAACAAGAAGTATCTGCTGGTGGCCACGGATTACTTCACCAAGTGGGTCGAGGCCGAGCCGCTTGCCAATATTAGGGACGTAGACGCAAAGAAATTTCTTTGGAGGAACATCGTCACGCGGTTCGGGGCCCCTCATACCCTCATCTCGGACAATGGGCTCCAATTCGACAGTAAGGCCTTCAGGAAGTACTGTAGCGAACTTGGGATCACAAACAGATACTCGACGCCGGCCTACCCCCAGGGAAACGGACAGGCCGAGGCTGTCAATAAGGTCATCGTCAATGGGCTAAAGAAAAGACTGGATGACGCGAAGGGGAGATGGGTAGAGGAGCTACCCCACGTGCTATGGACCTACCGAACCACGCCTCGGCGATCAACAGGGGAAACACCTTTCGCCATGACCTATGGCGCCGAAGCGGTGATCCCCCTGGAAACAAATTTCTCGACGCTAAGGACGAGCTCCTACACTCCAGCTAGCAATGATGGATTGCTAGAGCGGAGCCTGGACCTGGTGGATGAACGAAGAGAGCGAGCGATGATCCAATTAGCCCATTACCAGCAAAAGCTCAAACAAGGATATGACGCCAATGTGAAGCTCAGACCACTAGCACCAGGGGACCTGGTGCTGAGAAAAGTTGTTGGAGCTGCCAAGAACCCCTCTTGGGGAAAGCTGGGACCCAACTGGGAAGGGCCCTACCGGATTACCTCAATAGCAGGGATAGGAGCGTACTACTTGGAGGATTTAGATGACAAGCCTGTACCTCGTCCGTGGAATGTAAATAACCTGAAAAGGTACTACTATTAATAAAGGAACTACTTCGATTCATATTGTTAGCTTATTTTAGTTGTGTGCCTCGCATCCTAACCAGTTTAAAAAGAAAACTAAGTGTTAGACAGAACCAAGGAACTGCATGGTCCTCGGACTCAGTTCCTTGGGGAAACTAACCAGTTTAAAAAGAAGACTAAGTGTTAGACAGAACCAAGGAACTGCATGGTCCTCGGACTCAGTTCCTTGGGGAAACTAACCAGTTTAAAAAGAAGACTAAGTGTTAGACAGAACCAAGGAACTGCATGGTCCTCGGACTCAGTTCCTTGGGGAAACTAACCAGCTTAAAAAGAAGACTAAGTGTTAGACAGAACCAAGGAACTGCATGGTCCTCGGACCCAGTTCCATGGGGAAACTAACCAATTTAAAAAGAAAAAACTAAGTGTTAGACAGAACCAAGGAACTGTTTGGTCCTCGGACTCAGTCCTATGGGGAAACTAGCTGCTTAAGGACGCTAGGCGTTAGACAGAACCAAGGAACTGCATGGTCCACGGACTCAGTCCTATGGGGAAACTAACTGCTTCAGAAGACTTAAGTGCTAGACAGAACCAAGGAACTGTGTGGTCCTCGGACTCAGTCCTATGGGGAAACTAGCTGCTAAAAAAAAAAAAAAGACCCTAAGTGTCTGCTTCGAAAATTCCACCTGTTCCCTAGGATACGTTGCAATGATTGGTACCACGACTGGCCGAGATATAATTTAAGTTAAAGCTATACGAATAAACAAAAATGGATAATATACAAGCAAGGAAACAGCCACAACACAGGAAAAGAAACAAAACTTTCATTTCATTAAGTCCAAAAGTACTATACAAGAAGGGTCACATTACAAATAAAAAAAAGAAGGGAAGAAGGGTGCGAGGGCAAAGTAAAACAGGGAGGGCCCTTCAACTTAGTTGCCCGCTTCGCTGGGGGGCTGGCCCGTAACTGCCTCGGGGCCCTCCAGGCCCTGACTGAGGGGGATGGCCTGCGGAGGCACGGCAGGAACAACTGTCCCCTCGGTAGAGGGAACCTGAGTGCCAGGGGAGGACTCTTCAACCTGCTGGGGCTTGTCCTCATCAGAGCCGCCACTCAATTCGATCACCGGGGAGGGACCACTCCCTTGGACTGGCTCATCAGTGGCTCCAGCATCCGGGGCTCCCTCACCTGGAGTTGCGACAGTTTCCACAGCGGCCTCTTCGGCCTCGGGGCCATCTGTGGCAGCCTCACGGATGACGGGGGGGTAGTAGATGCTCTCCTCCTTCCACAGGGCAGAAGAGGCCTCCACCCCAGCTTGTCTGAGGGCCTCACTCCAAGTTTCAGAGCAGTAGCACCTACATAACCCTAGGACTTGGGATTTGTAAGCAGCTGCTATCTCAGTTGCCCCAGCGGCATAGGCTGCCTCCTCGGCATCCTCCTTGCTGGCCAAGGCCCTCTCCCTTCCTTTCTTCGCCTCAAGTTTGGCCTCCTCGGCAGCAGCCTTCTCCTTCTTGAGGTCATCTATCAGCTCTTTGGCGATCCTGAGCTGATCCTCAGCCTCACCCAGGCACCTCATCTGATCCACGGCCTGCCTCTGGGCACCCTCAAGGCCAGATAGCGCGCTGTCCCGTTCTTGGGTCATCGCCTTCAGCTGCTCCCTGGCCTTGGCAAGGTCTGACTCGGAGGTCTTGAGGACCTCAGTGGCCTGCAAACGCTTCTCTCGTTCAGCGTCCATGGCCTTCCCATGGTCGCGGGCCGCCTCTTTCAACCTGTAAGTGGCCTGGACAGCCTGCCACGCAAAGCAGGTACAAGGTTAGCCGAGCTCAAAAAGGAAAGTAACGCAAAACTGAAGGCAGACAAAACACAAGTGCAAAAGATCTTACCATCCCCAAGTACGCTTGAGGCAGAGGAAGACATCCCTGCTTCTCATGGTCCCCAGCTGCGTCATGTCCGCAGGAAGCAGTAGGCACCTCTCTACCGCGTCGGCCACGAATGCGCCCTCGCCCTCCCTGAAATCCCTAAGGGAGGCGTCATCCCTCAAGGGACTCCCACGGAGCATTGGGGCTGGGAGCCATGCCTGAGCCTCGGGCTGGTCCTCTACCTGCTTGTCCTGGTCTTTGGGGCCAATCTTCAGTTGCTTTGATGGCCGCCGGGCATCATCGCCCTCCCGCGTGGGCCCAAACTTCTCCTCCACAGGCCTCTTGCCTTTATCCTTTTTTTGCTTAGGATCGGCAGGTTCGTGCCTTGATGGCGGGGTCGTCTGAGGCGGAGAAGGGGGCAGCCGAGACTGGGATGAGCTCGACCGGGTATGGGCAGTACGAGTCTTAGGGGGGGGAGGAGGCAGCTTCGGCTTGGACTTCCCCGGCTGTCCCTCAATCAACTCGGACAGACTGGGTTGGAACTTCTTTTTGTAACCCATCTTAGGCCGAGAAGATGTCCCTGACTCTAGTAGTTCTGCTTCGGACAGACGAGGATCACCCAAGTCTCCAGAGGGGTCCTCGGACTGGAGGAGTTGCTCGAAAACGCCGAAATCGTCCTCGGCAAAACCAGGATCTGCAGCTTCCCCTTCCCTCTCTATATTCTCTCCCGCGGCCTCTGAGAATGTGTGGGAAGAGGAGGGGACTGCTACTGTGACGCCTTCGGAAGTGGAGGAATCCTCGGGAAACGTGAACCCGTCCTCGGTCACTTCTATTTTCGGTAGCCGAGGATCCTTTGCTCTAATCACGTACTTGGAGGCCGCAAATGACTTCTGGATCGGAGTGTACCCCAAGATCTTGTGAGCAGCTCTGACCTGGTGGTCTGCCTCGTTTTCAAAAGCCGCAGACCTGATCGCCTTCTGCAAATCTTCCCGGTTAACCAAACTGAAGTTGGGCACGAGGGCGTGCGGATCTGCAAAAGGAAAACACATCCACATTAGTAACCGAACAGTACAAAAAGGAACAACGCAGGAAACAAGTCGGATTCTTTGAACCCCCTCCTATTCCCACCGCCCCACCTGGTGTCCCCTCTGTCGTCGGACAATGAAGGCCATCGTGCCACGCTCCAGACACGATGAGAAAATCCTTGTTCATCCCCTTGTTGGACTCGGGGAGGCACTGGATGAGCCGGAACCTGTCGTCCCTCGTCCTCATGTAGTAGGACTTGCCCTTCAGATGTTGAAGGTTGTAGCAGTAATTCACATCATGATGAGTCAGCCTTAGACCCATCTTCTCATTAAGGGCATCCACACTGCCCAGAATTCTGAACATGTTGGAGGCACATTGGGTGGGGGTTAACCGAAAGTATGTAAGGTAACCCCTCATCACCGGCCCCATGGGGATCCTCATCCCCCCTTCAAGGAAGGCGATGACGGGTATCACCACCTCGCCCGTTCGCCTCCGGAGCAGCCACTCCCCCTCCTCACAATACCTTAAGCCTACGTTGGCCGGTATCTTGTAATCGGCGATGAATTTCTCCATCGCCTCCTCAGTAAAGACATACTTCTTAAGTCTACCCATCCCAAATGACGCCTTAGGGAACTAAAGGGAAAGCAAATCAAAGAAGGAGGAATAGAAAGGAAAAAGCTCAGAGAGGGATAGAGCGACTTACAGGAATGAGGAGGGGCTCCTCGGACTGGCTTTTTGTGCTGGATGTATAGGTGGAGATTTGGCTGAACTCTGATTGGAGGCGCAAGAGCTCTTGATTGTGAATGAGAAGGGAAAAAGCGGTTCGAGTGGGTATTTATACCCTAGGCGGAAAAACCGCGCGAGTTTTCCCGCCCATAAATGCCAGATACATCCCCACCGTTGGATTACCATCTGCCCGTTGAACGTGGGGAGCATAAAGCCGCACGAATTTAATGCAAGGCACGATACCCACACCGAAGCGCCAGTAACGCGCCTCGAGCAGGTGAAAAGCCTCCGACGCTGACAAGGGGCAGGACTTGATGGGACGCTGACAAGGGGCAGGACTTGATGGGACGCGGAACAAATCCGGGGATGTCAAAATCCTCCTCTCTGCCCGAGGATGCGGACAGCAAGATTTTGAGGGGCTATTGTGGGGCCAGAAAGAGTCAGCAACCCCGGCCCACCTTGAACCAGGCCCAAAGGCCCACGCCGAGGACCGCCTGGGATCCGAGGACGCGTCTAAGGTCCGAGGACAAAGCGCAAAGGCCTAGTGGTCCAAGAAGCCATGCCGAGGATGATTACATCCTCGGAAGTCCGAAGTCAGGGAATACGCAAGCGGCAATCCCTCAAGGGGAATCTCCCAGAGTATCCAAGGAGCATATAGTAAGTGCCAAGCACCGAACATGGAGGCATGGCGGAGGAGCAAGTCCCAGACGAACTGTCACCTCCACATTAAATGCCCTCAACTAACGCCCTGGCCGCATTAATGAGGATAGGACCTCTGAACAGTGCTATCTTGGGCGCTGCAACCCACAGAGGGATGGGAATGCGGCTGATAGGACAGGCACTCAAGTGGAGACCGGATTGATCAACAAATGTAGGGCTAAGATCAGCTGAGAGAGGGATATATAATGTAAGAAGTCCCCCTAGAGAGGGGGACGGACGGGAAACCAAAGGGAAATATATGCTGTAACAGTGTGTTTCCGTTCAGCCATTGTAAACTCACTTGAGAGAAATAAGAACAACTTCAACCTCTATAATCCCGTCCGAGAAGCCTTACTGTGCCCCCTAACCCACATTTAGGTTATCACAACCCACGAATAACCATGCATGGCCGTTGCATTCTTTACTAGGGCCTAGCTCTTGAGCCCATACTCTACAAATTCATTGCAGGGTTAACTGGGCTTGGGTCCACTCTCCCAATCTGCGGAGGGCGCTCAAAACCGGTCCCTACATTTGGCATTTGGCACATTTGAGAGTGTTAGGACATATGTGTTTTCACTTGTTAAGAATATATGTCACTTAATTATGTAAATTGGCTAATCCTTTGACAAAACGCACTCTACTTGTAATTGGGTAGTTCTAGGTGTTTTTAATACTTCAAGAAACAAGGTTTCAAGATCAAGTATTGAAATCATCAAGTCTGTCCAAGAAAAACAAGCTGAAGTGCAAATTCATTAAAGCTCGACACCTGCTCGATAGCTCCTCAACACCTGCTATCTGTCGAGATTCATAAAATCAGATTTTCTGATCTGATTTCTTAGGATCCGTGAATGTGTCTTTGGGAATTCTTTTCTCCTAACTCTAAACATATAAAAGGATTATTTTAAGAGCCGTCAAAGAGTACACAAGTTACACAAGCATTGAGCAAACTCTATTCAAGCAATTTGTGATCAAAGACGAAGTTCTTGACCTAGTTCATCTTCTCTGAAGAAGTTACTGTATATTTGCACCATAGGGTTTTGTGACCAAGTATCTTCCTGATTTTTATCGTGTAGGATGAACTGAAGAACTTTGCAGCCAATCTCTCCTTCTAAGTTGGTGTTTGAAGTCGCGTACTAGGATTCGCGCATTGGTTAGTCACGTACTTGGTAGCCGTGCGTCAAAAGGGGGAACTGTCACTACAGATCAAGTCCAATTGGGTATTGGGATAAGGGTTCAACTGTAAGTTGGTAAGGTACTTGAGATTCTTTTACTTGTAAACGCTTGATTTGATAATAGTGGAGTTTCAGGAGTGGTGACCTGAAAATCATTCGGTGGGGTTTTTGCCGTAAGGGTTTCCCCCATTCGTAAACAAATCACCGTGTCATTTAATTTCCGCTGCATATTTAGTTTATTGGTGATTTGTTTGTGCTTCTACGTATTTGTATGATAAATTGATTAATTAATAACTAGGCTAATTAATTAATTGGTTAATTCACAAGGGGTCATTCAGTTTGTGGCCTATCAAGTGGTATCAAAGCAGACACACTCTGATTAGAGTTTAATCTTTACTGTGTTTGATCCATTGACCCCTGTTTATCATGGATAGAGGACAGTCGTTAATTATACTTCCTTTGTTTGATGGGACTAACTATGCATACTGGAAAGTACACATGAAAGCTTTTTTGCAGTCCTTAGATGAAAAGGTGTGGCAAGCTGTAGAGATTGGCTGGACTAAGCCAAAGGAAGCGCCGGCCGATTGGAATGAAGGCAAGATCAAGGCGGCAAACTTCAACAGCAGGACATTGAATGCGTTGTTCAGTGCGGTCACCAATGAGGAGTTCAAAAAGATATCCTCAACAGAAACTGCTAAAGAGGCGTGGACCATCCTCCAGACAATCTATGAAGGAAAAAAGGCTGTCAAAAATTCAAAACTTCAGAGGCTCACTACAAGTTTTGAAGAAATAAAGATGGAGGAGGATGAGTCATTTGATGAGTTCTATGCCAAGCTCAAGGACATAGTGAACTCAAGCCTTTAATCTTGGAGAAACCATCCCTGAATCCAAGATTGTAAGGAAGGTACTCAGATCTCTACCCGAGAGATTCCATGCGAAGATTACTGCTATAGAGGAATCAAAGGACATTGACAAGATTCCTTTAACTGAGCTAGTTGGAAACTTGCAGACCTACAAAATAGGATTATCTAGGATTGGCAAGTCGGGTAAAGGCAAGAGCATGGCCTTGAAGGCAAAGAGCAGTAACACAGATGAGTCTTCAGATGATGAAGATTCCAAGATGAAGTCCTACATCACCAGGTAGTTCAAGAAATTCATGAAGAATGCCGATGGAAAGGGCTTTGACAAGGATCGCAGACAATCCGGTTCTTCTTAGTTTAAGAGTCAAGACAAAGAGAAGAAGGATGCTAAGGATGACAGTCAGTACACTGTTCCCGCAGGACCTAAGTGCTTTGGTTGTCATGGGTTTGGACACATGAAACATGAGTGTCCTACATATCTTAAAAGCATTGAGAAGAGTAAGGCACTTGCTGCAACCTTGAGTCACATTGAGTCTGAAGATGATTCTGACAATAAGGATGATGGAATCTTAAATGCCTTCACTGCCATAGTCAATCCTACTGAAGGGATTGTTGATGAAGTGGAAGAAGAAGAAGAATTGGTGGACCCTAAGTGTGAGAAGATGGATGATCAAGATGATATCCATTCAGCCTATAAGAAACTATATAAGATCTCTAAGAAGCATGAAAAACTGTATAAGCTGGCCACCAAGAAGCTCAGTGATGTGGAACTCGATCGTGAAGAACTTTCCACAAAGGTTGATGAAGTTAATCAAACGATTGGTGCATTGAGGTTTGAGAACAATTACTTGGCTGAGAAGACCAAGAAACTTGAAGCAGAGCTGTTTCAAGTTAGAGCTCAACTGGAGAGGACTTCAAGTGTAAAGCTTGATGAGATGCTTAGCAATCAGAAATATGCTTCAGATCAAACAGGTTTAGGGTATGGTCTTTCTTCCTCTCATATTGCTTCTACTAGTACTACTGTTTTTGTTTCTGCTGCTAATAACACTGAAATTGAGAATACTGATGTTAAAACTGAATTAGCTAGTGAGAATTTAGACAATGGTAAATCTATCTTTGGAGCACACCCTAAGCAAGATAAGAAAGATGCTAAAAACCCTAGGGCTAAGAAGACTAACCCCCTAAGCAAGATTAGAAAGATGCTAAAAACCCTAGGGCTAAGAAGACTAACTCTCAAAAGCTTAAACAAAAGAAGTAGCTTCTTTGTCATCATTATGGAGCTGCCGGTCATACTCGACCAAATTGCTATAAGTGGCTAGCCACTCAACAGAGCAACGGCATGATAGCATCTGGAAGCTAAAATCAACTTCAATCCTCTCTTGCTTCTCTTGGAGATCTTTTGAAAGCTCTCATGTTCCTTTCGAACTTGAACGTTTCAATTCTTCCCCCTCACAGCCGGTTCAAGGGTTCAATCAAAGGAAAGGTTCTTCCAAAGTGTAGAAGAAAAAGGACTCTAAGTGATTTTATCACTTTTTTCTATCTTTTTGTTTTTGTTTATTGCATTATTTATGTGTTTTACATTTTTGAGTTAGTCTAGTTTTATGTTTTGTTTTGATAGCATGTTTTTGTGTTTTTATTTTCAGTTTTGTTTATTTTGTTTTTGATATAAAAATAAAAAAAATTGAAAAATCAGAAAAATACAAAAACAGTGTGTGTTATGTGTACATTGGTACTTGTGTACCTTGGATGGCCATTGAAACAAAGTTTTCTAAACTTTGTATCTTTTGTAACTTAGATGAGCATCTCCATGCACAACTAAGCAAGTGAGTTTTTTGGCTCTTATTTATGATGAGTAAGATTAAGTTATCTCTTAAAACTTAACACTCATATCACTCTTTTTGACGGGTAGGACTAGAAAATCCTAAGAGAAAGGCATAAATAACCATCTCACCACTGTTGCCCGCCAATCATATTATGACACCTGTATGCTTCGGCATAGCAAAAGTGCAATGTCTATGCTTAACATGTTGGGTATTTCTTTTCTCTCTTTTTATGCCCATGCATGATATGCTTAAAAGAAAATATGCAAAGAAAATAAAAAGCAAAAAGATTAAAATGCTTTAAATATGATTGCAAGTGTGTTTTCTAGGAGATGTGGGAGTTATAGGATGTACCTCGAAGGTGATAGTCCCCGTCAAAAAGTTATGATTGTGTGTGAGTTAAAGTTATTTTCTCATATTTTAGATCGTCATAACATGTATACACATCTGCAATCTTGGATGTTTTTCACACACAACACGCAATTTTCTTTGCTACTATTGATACATGTGCAGGTACAATGTGATTTGGCCATCACAAGTGTTTACATGTGCTAATGTATGCTCTCTAAACTGTCTTGACTTGTTTTTGAAAAATAAAGTTGGTTAAACTTGTTTTGTGTGTGTGTGTGTTTCTGAGGATCCATGTGCTTAAATTGTTTGATGAGAGATGCTTTTGAGAGCTTAATATGTTGATTGGATCATTGGTTGAGGTGCTTGTTGGATTGCATTCATGTCTATGTTTTTCACTTCTCGAAAAACTGCTTTTCACTGTTGGCTCGACACCTCCTCGATACCTTATTATCTGTCAAGCTTCTCAAGCTTTTTCTTATCGCAATCTCAACACCTCTTCGACACCTGATGGATCGATCGAGAAAGTTCCTGTCTCCTCAATACCTTCTCAATCGATCGAGCTTTTGTTCTTGGTTTTGGTGTTTATTCCTCGATACCTTCTCGACACCTGTAGCTGTTGACGTTCATTTTCTCGACACCTACCTCGACAGCTGTCTTGACACCCATTGACACCTTAGCTGTCGAGAATTATTGAAGCTCCTATATAAGCTTCTGTCGCGATCTGGTTCTCATTTTCTCGATCTCTCTCGATCTGTCTGCGGCTGTTCATCTCCCAAACTCCTTTTCATAACTCAAAACCTTCAACCCACGTGATTTTCGACCCTTCCTTGCTTCAAATCACTTGGTAAGATCTCTTTTTCCCTCATTATTCATGCATTTCATATTTTGAATCTTAGGTTTTAAGGTTTTTGAAAATTTTTGGGGTTTTTCAAAATTAATGAGTTTTTCTTGAAATTTTGGGTTGAGTTTTCACTTAAATGTGTTCAATGTCATACATTGCATTTCATGTGCAATAGAATGATATTTACATGCATTTAGATGTGTGTTCTATGTTTGTGTGCTGGTAGGATTGGATTAGGATGAGCCCATAATGCTTTTTACTTTGCATGTCACATGTTCATGCATTCCCCATGCGTACGTACTCATTGTTCAATATATTTGATATATGTGAACTGTTTTGGGACATTTCTGATTGTCTCCTTCTCTATCTCTTTCTCATTTTGTTTACGTTAGTAGTGTCTATGGCACCTAAGCGTAAATCCACTCCGGCTCGGAACCCTCTGCGTTCTGGAGCTTCTTCATCTTCTGATTCTGCTCCTTTCAATTTTCGGTTCCGTGATGGTGATGCCCACAAGGCATTTTCGGAGAACTTTTCTAGACGAGGTGTTCATTCGAAATGCCAAGTCATCTTGGCAGACTTCGCCAACACTGATCTTCCCTTTGTCATTCACAGTAGGGGATAGGAGTCACTGTGTGACATCCCGGTCACATGTCCTCTCGTGCTCATTCAGGAGTTTTACTCCAACATGCACGGGATTGATCATTTAGTACCTCTCTTTTTCACTCGCATTCAAGGTATGCGCATCCCTGTCACACCGTAGCTAGTTGCGAATGTGCTTAGGGTTCCTAGGATAGAGTTTCCTGACTATCCTTCTTGTGAGCGTCTGAGGACTGTGTCCAAAGATGAGCTCATCTATGCTTTTTGTGAGCGCCCCGCTGATTGGGGTGAACATCAGTATACATCATGTAGATTTTTTGCTAAAGGTCTTAGATTCCTCAACATGGTGATGACTTTTGTACTCCATCCACTCTCTCACTACAACTCCATCACAGAGCTTCGTGCTCGATTTTTTTTTTTTTTTTTTTTTTTTTTTTTTAATCTTTTCTTGAGCATCTTACTATAGATTTTCCTTCTCATTTCTTTCTTTCTATCATAGATGTTCATTTAGATTCGGCGTCTCGTGATAAGCTCATCTTTTCTTCCGCTATCATGAGGATTTTACGCCATTTTTCTATCCCTTTTCCTGTGTCTGACCACTTCACACACATTTGTGACATAGATGCCGCTACTGTAAAATGTAGTGAGGCTCAGTTTAGGTCGAGACAGCCGGATTCCACTCCTTTCTCCCATTCAACTCCATCTACATTTGCTCTTTCTTCCTCTATGGGCGATGTATCTCTTGGAGACATCATAGCGTAACTGCAGTGCATGGATGCTTGCCTTGATACACTCTCCACAGAGTTGTATCAGGTGAATGCTCGTGTTGGTCGTATTGCACGATGGCAGGCGACTATGGGTGGTTTTGCTCCTGAGGCTACTTCTTCACCACCTCCTCCAGTGGCTTCTGATTCTGAGGATAATGATGACGAGGACGATGATGCTTCAGATGATGATGATAGAGATGCTAGCTCTACTGATGAGATGTCTACTTGACACTCTACCCTTTGTCACTCGTGACAAAAAGGGGGAGTAGTTTTAGGGATATGAGAGTAGTCATCTTAGGGGGAGAGTTAGTATAGGACATTTTTGATAGGGGGAGTGTTGATTCTTGAGGGATGTAGTGAGGTTATGATGTATCTTTTCTTTTCTTTTCTATTTTTAGATACATTGTTCTTGTATATGAGGTCTTGTGACCAGTTTTACATACATTGTACTTATTTTCTCTATATATGTGGATGTATGTTTCTTTCACTTATCTCTACATGTGTTGTTTCTTTTCTATCTTTATACACATGATTCTTATATTTGTATGCAATCTATTATTTCTGTTTCACACAAGATGCCTTGATGAGTTTTGTTTAAAGTGTTTCAGAAATACAAGTTGTCAAAGTCTACTTGTCATAAACTCTTTTCTTGCAAAGTTTTTCAAGGGTTTGTGATAGGATAGATTTTATTGTATTCAACAAGTGAGTATGAGTTGAGTGATTTATGACTTCTCTCATATGTTCATTTGTTTGTTGTGGTTTTGTCACGGATTGCCAAAGGGGGAGATTGTTAGGACATATGTGTTTTCACTTGTTAAGAACATATGTCATTTGTTTATGTAAATTGGCTAATCCTTTGACAAAACGCACTCTACTTGTAATTGGGTAGTTCTAGGTGTTTTTAATACTTCAAGAAATAAGGTTTCAAGATCAAGTATTGAAGTCATCAAGTCTGTCCAAGAAAAACAAGCTGAAGTGCAAATTCATTAAAGTTCGACACCTGATAGCTCATCGACACCTGCTGTCTGTCGAGATTTATAAAATCAGATTTTCTGATATGATTTCTTGGGATCTGTGAATGTGTCTTTGAGAATTCTTTTCTCCTAACCCTAGACATATAAAAGGATTATTTTAAGAGCCGTTAAAGAGTACACAAGTTGCATAAGCATTGAGCGAACTCTGTTAAGAAATTTGTGATCAAAGACGAAGTTCTTGACCTAGTTCATCTTCTCTGAAGAAGTTGCTGTGTATTTGCACCATAGGGTATTGTGACCAAGCATCTTCCTGATCTTTATCATGTAGGATGAACTGAAAAACTTTGCAGCCAACCTCTCCTTCTAAGTTGGTGTTTGAAGTCGCGTACTAGGATCCGAGCATTGGTTAGTCACGTACTTGGGAGCCGTGCATCAAAAGGGAAACTGTCACTACAAATCAAGTCCAATTGAGTATTGGGGTAAGGGTTCAATTGTAGGTTGGTAAGGTACTTGAGATTCCTTTACTTGTAACTGCTTGATTTGATAATAGTGGAGTTTCGGGAGTGATGACCTGAAAATCACCAGGTGGGGTTTTTGTCGTAAGGGTTTTCCCTTACTACCCAATTTATTCTGATTAATTAGGTCCATTATTTTGATGTAGTGGGTGTTACAAGATTAATTATTCGATATTAATCTGATGGGCTGTCAAGTAGGAGGATCCAAGAGGCTGATTCATTTCTAATTTTGATACCTCCACTCTTCACCTCCCCCTTGCGCACGTATCTAGCCCAATATCTGAGTCAATACATTTTACCCCATTAATCACCACAATTAAAAAGAATAAAATAGTCTCTCTCTTTTTCAACGTGGGGTTAAACATTTTTTCACTAACTCCTCATCTCCCACATTCACTCTCACATCTTAACATTTATGTTATTACATTTATTCATTTTATTTATTTAATATTAAAAATGCTCCAACAATTTGTTTGTGCTTCCACGTATTTGCATGACAAATTGATTAATTAATAACTGGGCTAATTAATTAATTGGTTTAATCACAAGAGGTCATTCAGTTTGTGGCCTATAAGAGAGAGCTACTACGGATGCTAAAAAAAAAGAGAGGAGAACAACAACAACAGTAAACGAGTGCAAACAAAGTTACAGCTATGTCCTTATCAATGATCTGAAGTGCATAATTATTAGATGTGCTTGTACCCATTTTCACCTACTTTACACATTGCTTATGCTAAATTAATTAGTGGGTGTATTACTAGTCATAAAGTTTATAGATTCCACTAAAGTATTTATGCATAACACATCACGATGACATATTGATTATGAATAGAGCTTTATATATAGTTTGTCAACAAGCAACATAAAAAAAAATTCCACTAACGTATTTATCCCAAAAAAATAAAAAGTTTCCTCTAAAACAAGTAAAAAAGTTCTAAAAAAAGCTAAATAAATTGTAAACAAAACTTTATACTAGTTACCACGAATTTACACTTCTCCTCTATTTTCTTAACGGAGGAGTAAATTACTTGCATACAGCACAAATTAAGTTCATCCCATGCGACACGTTAAAGAAGAAAACAAAAAAGGCAAAGTCAAGAATAAATGCATTTAAGAATAACTAGTCAGGGTAGTGAGGATAAAAGAAAAGGTTGGAATCATATTTGAGAAGTTGTTCTATTCATTAAAGCTGTATCCAGAAGCGTTGTTTCAAGAGGTTTTAAGAGTTCTTTGTGTAATACTAGTACACCACCAACCATATATAGTGCTTCTTCTTGTTACTCTGGTTCTCCTTGTTACTCTGGTGAAAGTCAAATTTGCCTGCCATGGCAAGTAAATTCTCAAGGTTCAAAATTTTTTGGGTTGTTTCAATAAGGGATGCTTGTCCATATGTATGAACTTTTCTGCAAACTTAATATAACACTAATAAAATTTCTTTTGCTTTTGAGAAACATTTATAATGAAAGTCTTCATCCTCAAGGATTATAAACTTCTTGACCTTGATTGGGTTAAAAACTTCTTGACCTCGGTTGACAAAGTTTGGTGGCATTGAAGTAGGCTTGGCCGCCATCCATCAAGAGTCTGAACATAATAGCTAGCCCCATGGCAAATTTAGCACATGGCAACAAACTGTGTTATATTAAACCATCGGCTTTGATACCACTTGTTGTGGAGAGAAACATCTTGAGGAGACTTGCTCCTTAAATAGTTAAATAACATGTAGAGACATCATTTAACTCAAAAGGCTTAAACCCTATGAGTATAAGCTTAACTATAATATATTAACTACTCATTCTTCTCATTAATATCCAATGTAGGATTTCATTATTTAACCAATCACACTACTCAAGAAAGAAAGGTAGGGCTAGGGAGAGGAAGAAAGAGAGAACCGGTGAGAAGAAAGAAAATACAAAGCAAGAAAGAGAGAGAACTGGTGAAAGAAAAAAGAAAAGAGAGAGAATAGTGAGGGAGAGAGAGAAAGGTTATTTTAATTGACAAAAGAAGAAGTAAGAAATATAAAAATATTATTTTTTATAAGTTTTAAGTTACAGTAGACTGCTATAGATGGCAGTTTACTATAACTCATTTGCCAAAATTTTTTAAGAATAGCACCATTGTTGTAGTATGTTTTTGTGGAATGAGTTGCTAAAATTAGTTTTTTTTTTTTTTTAAGCTTTTAAGAGCTTTACTGTAAATGCTCGCATTTGACATGGATTTAAGCATTGATTTCATCGTCAAGCAAGCATGCACATTCCATGGCGAAAAAAAAAAAATCTACCTTTCATACATCCATTAAGAAAGATTGATTTTTAGTTTAAAAAATGTTTGAATGGAAAAACATGTTTTTAACTTTCATTTTTAAACAGAAAAAAAAAAAAATTGTATTCTTATCAGGTTTGGCATCTATAGATAAATATCTGGGTAATAATTAGGTATGGATAGTTAATGGGTAATAGAATTCGGGTATCCATGGGTTAAAGTTTCGAGATGGGTTTAGGTATATCCGACCCAAACCCGATTCATGGTAAAACGTTAAAATAAACAAACTGAATATATAACTACTCAATATTAATTATATCTTTATATTTGCTTGTGTCGAATATATATATATATATATATATATATATATATATATAAAAGCCAAAGTCTATTAATACGAAACTAACATAACCAACGGTATCTTCATACTTCATATGGTGGCACAAATAGTCCACTTTATGATCACACCTTCCATATCCATATGTATGTAACATAAAGAGCACAGTGAAAGTAACGTTCATGGGTGAGAGAAACTAGGATACATGTCTAAGAAATAGAAGGGAAAGAAGAAGCAAGAGTAAGTTCTGCGTAAGGACTTGAATGAAAACATCCGCACGCAAATTAATGAAAAAAAAAATAGAGAATGCGATGTAGGCTTCAAAATCATGGGTCGTTGTCAAAATCCCGATCCATATCCTATGATCCTACGATTTCACTTGCCTCAAATGATCCGGATCTTTCAAGGATCTTTGCAATTGTTCAGGATCAGTAGGATTGTACGATTCTGATGATCCCAAAACGATTCTAGTTTCTTGTAATCTTCTTTAACTTGATAAAAGGGTCAATTGGACTCAAATGAAAAATAACATCCCAATAGACCAAGTTTTGCTATTCTAACATAGAAAGATAGAATGTTAGTTGGACCCAAATGAAATATATATAACATCTCAATAGAATGTATAGTTTTGACATTTTTGGCATCTTTTACAAATGAATGGAGTGATGTATGGTAATTATATCAAATGGATGCAAATTATGAATGAATGTATCATTTATGTGATTGTTTAACATACCAATGTATTTTTTTTTTCCCTCAAATAATGTAGGATTCAACGATCCATGATCTGATTCTACGATCCATGGTCCCACTTACCTCACACAATCCTACATAAGATCCTGATTTTGACAACCTCTCGTAGGTGAGGATACTCATGGGACTGGATGTAATAACTATTAAGTTGTGTTGGCTTTGTTTATTAGCTTCTGAATATTCTCTTTTAACAATTAATTATTTTTAAATTTATTGCTAGCTTTCAGGGTTCAAAAGTTGTCTTTGATTTGAAATTCCGAGTCCAAATTTACAAAAAAAATGTGTTTTTCTTTGGCCAAACTAGTCAACACCCAAGTGTTTCCTTTTATTGAACACAAATGCTCAAAACTAGATAAAGAAGAAATTCACTTTGCCATTTATCATTTTGGAGTAGGAACACTCTTATGTTACCAGTTATTCAAGAAGAAGGAAGGCGGTAGACGAGGAAAATTGGCATCAAGACAAGTTTGAAGGTGGTAAAGAGAAAGGAGGGAGTGTTATGTGCCTCATTTAAAATAAAAATTGAAATTGAAGGGCAGGAGAAAATTGTAGATGATTCCCACTACTCTAGGTTCACATTTTCTCAATTACTGCCTTTGTACTTTGCAATTAGTTAACGCCTTCCTTTGCACATTTGAATGAACTATATATAGATCCTTTTTAAAACCCCTTACCAAGATGCATGCATTATGATAACACGAGTGAACATATAAAAAGGAGGGAATGTTGTGTGCCTCATTTAAAATAAAAATTGAATTTCAAGGGCGATTGAAAATTGTAGATGAGTGAACATATAAAAAAAAAACATCAAAATGGCTACACATTGACACACTACCAAAAAAAAAGACCTATAGGTTGATAGTTGCGCATCCACGTGTCTGTTTGCATCTATGCTTCTGCATACGTATGTTTTTGTGAGAGCGTATATTTGCACGTAACAAATACATTGAAATGATCCCATTAAATAATTTAAAAGGCACAAAACAAAGGTAATGCAATATATTTTTCATGTTTATCGTAATAATGCAAATAACAGAAATGGCTAAAACACAAAATTTTCACCTAAAACCTCATCCATGGTCTATCAAAACCACCTAAAGACAGCCTCCTTTCATCTTGGCACAGCATTATTATCTTTTTGCAGTAGTTTTGGATCATTTCAGCTTTCCCAGAAAATATTTATTGGATTTCAATAGTCGGTACACCAGAAGGAGTTTATTTATTCAAGAAAAACAAAAGTACAATCTTGTTATTTTCTGTAGTACCATACAGCATCAAGACTGAGGCAGTGACCAAATCAGATGCTCGACCATTGTTATGTGGGATATATCTGAATTGAAATCATAGGCACGTAATTGCATCACAACAGCTATGAACATCTTTGAGAACCACTAATTCTAACCACAAGATGAAGTCTCCTGAATCATCAATCAATAGGTTAAATACTTCAGGAGTCCAAAAGGCGTTCCATGACCAATTTGACTAGAGCAGGAGCATCAGCAGCGACTGCAACCTTCACTGTGGGTTTATCAGTCCATTCAGTGACTTTGCCAAACCTGGTTCATTTCAAAGAAAGTACAAATGAGTCAGTCGGAGTGCAATAGCTTTGTCTCTCTTTTTCTTTTTTCTTTTTAATGACTCTTAACCATTTTTTTAAAAGAATTTTTTTCTATACAAAAATTTCAGAATACTGAGAAACACTCTTAACTCTATACTGTTTTAATCATAAAATTCATGATTATGGTTAGAACCCCATTATCTGATACATGAAGGGGATCCTGGCAACACAAATAAAAAAAACTAACTCATTTCAGCCTATGTGGTCTGAAAAGGAAGTAAGGAACCAAAAATCAAGCAGCTGCATCTGCTGATTTTAGGTTTCCGAAAGTCCTACCTCTTCTGTTTATTGTATAATATTGTTAGTCCCTTAGTGATGCCACTTGTCTGGACTCTAACCACACCCTCTGTGTAAGTCATAAGTGAAGGATCAACAGCTGCAAGCATGGTTGCTGGATCATGAAGATAAACTCCTACATCAAGACAAAAACTGGCATCAGTAAATTAAACAATTACCTATCAACTCACTCAGTTTCATCAACTCTTTAAAAAATAAACGAACCTTTTATGTTGTATGCATCATGGTGATATAAAAAATACACATCTAAGATTTTGCACAAGTACTGAGCAAATTTTCCATCTGACCTTGACAACTTCTCTCTATCAGCATCTATAATGTATCAAAATTGATGAATCAAATTCAAAAGCAAATCCAAATGACAAAAACAAAAGATCAAAGCGAAAGAGGAAAACAAATTTCATCAAATTACAATTTTAAGTTTTCATTGCATATTCTGATTGGCAACTCTACGTACAAAGCTACAACATTGTTATAAGGTGTGCAGAACAAACATATAACCTGGATAAAAAGGTCACGGGTATATTTTTTAAATATAAAGGGTAACATCTTACAAGAAAAAAGATGGAAGATTTCTTAATTCTTACAATAAAATATGATTGACAGTTCATAATACCAATTTGCCAAAAAGTACCTGTGAAGACAACTTGATGAGTAACATTTATGCTCACAGCCACTACATCTGCTCCACTTGTGAATACAATATCTGCAGCATCTGGATCGCCAAAAATCTGGTCATCCAATTTAAGGGTTAGAGAGGGAGAGGGGGGAGAGAGTTGGAAACCACCACAGGGCAGGGAGCATGTTGGGGAAAGTGAAAATGGACCAGTGAAAGACATCAAAGATCTGCCCAAGGAAAAATTATACAGATTGCTCCATAAACTTTGTTTCCCAGGCTTCTTTATAGTCGATAAGTATTAGAAGTATGTGGTTCATATCCCAATAGCTTAAACTTTTAGGACAATCGGTAATTTAACAATAAGTTCAAGAAGAGATCAAGTTATCTGAAAAGGATTTCTAAAATTCTGAGGACAAAGGCACCCACACTCTCTATCTCCAGCTCTTACTAAGTAGGGCAGAAAAAAATTGAGCTATACAAAAGGAAAAGGCACCTCATTTGTGGGTTTGGTAGGCTTGCATGTAGAACAGCTCACTGAGCAATGTACTGAGCAATGTACATTTTGAGTTTATGAGTTGGAAATCAAAGTCTGAATACATAAATTTTGAGCAACTTACATTGGCTTCTGATGCGGGATTCACATTCCCATTTACTAAAAAAGCACCACCAAGAAGAACAATCTGCCCAATGTTCTTTGAAAATGCAGGATCTCCTTGGTAGGGCCTCGATTGGTCAAGTAGTCTTGAGCTCGACATAGTGCTTAATAACTGATGATCAATTGATGGTTGTAGTCCTGGGCTTTGCCTGCTGGGCTAGGCTTGCCCCATACACTCCTTGGATAGCCTACACCAACGGATAACATAATTCAAGATATAATGGATTATATTCAATATTAGAGACCACGCCAAATGATCAGGAACTCTAACCAGTGCAATATTTGTGAGTGGGCCTAGTGCCACAACCGTGACTTTTCCTGGATGAAGTTTTGCTTGCTCAATGAGAAAATCAGCTGCTGACTGTTCAATTGGCTTTCCTTTTGGTGGAGGGAAATTTTGGTTGCCAAGTCCATCTGTACCATGGACAAAACCAGCAATGCGCAGTTTTGTGTTATTCTGTAAAATGAATAAAGAAGAACAAGAAAATTCAAATCATACATCAATGTCTACTTGTAAATGAATGATATGTAAATAAAAACGTTATGGTGCTTCAAATTAAGAGTTGAAATTATGTGAGCAAAACTACATAATCTACAATACAATTTCTCCTAGAAAACGTTTAGCTGTTATCGTGAAAACTTGAAGTCAGCTTCTTCTGTGAGATAACCAGCTTTGTATGATGTTTCCAAAGAAAAATCATATTTATTGCAGCAAATGAAGCTTTAACAAATCGTTCAAAGAAAAAATAAATAAAGAACAAAACCTTTTTTTTGCTCTATTTACAAAATTAACAAAGGGAAATCTCAGGTTGTCCTTTCATTAGTTTTACTCATTTATGATACTATCTAGACTCTAAACACATATCATAGAGCAGTATGGGTTCAGCCTTTCAATCATTATTAGGCACATAAGCAAAGTATAATAGGTTCAAACCCCTTTTTTTTTGTGAAAATATAAGAGGATCACACCTGAATTCCCCAATAGATTTCCCCATATATGTTCCTGATGCAAGAACAAGTTTGTCTTCTAACTACCAAAACTATTATCTTTTTTTTTTTTGATAGGTCGGTATTATCTTTTATTAAAATAATTTAATAAAAAGTCCTATCAATGTATAATTTCGCACATCCTTCCTCTTTTTGAAAGTAAACATAAACAAAAAAAATCACAAAAAGACAAAAAAATGCTCAAAGATACAAATCTAAAGAGCCACTATAACATAGGATCATGGTTTTTTGTCTGTACATACAGTGACTGAGACATGAGATCCTTCAGCCACTGGGATATCAGTCCTTCCTGCAACTTCAAGCTACACCACAAACATATTGGAAGAGTTACTACAATCAGCCTCAAAGGAAAGAAAGAGGTTGGGGGGGAGAAGGTAATTCTAATAGTACACTAAAAACAAACCCCAATTCAGCTAACGAATAGTACAAAGAATAACTCATATAGATTCAAAATGCCATATATAAAATGAACCTCATTAGCTATACCAAATGCAACGCATTTCTTGTGGCCAGGGTTGTATAAACATTCCCATATATAGTTGTAAGTCCAATCACCTCCACCTCCGGAGACCGTAATGCCACAAAAATTTCCATGGCATCATCTGTATTCATCATCAACTCACATAATGTCAGAAAGATGATAAATAAAATAACATATAAATGAATGAAAGCCATTAAGACAGTTGCAAATTCTGGTAGAGCAATTTTGTTTTCTGAGTTCCCATATGGAAGCACAGCGTGTGGACATGATGGAGACACTCTCATGCATGTCCTCAATGTGTGGGGAGGAGAATATATATTTTATTATTAAAAAAATTCCTTTGATTTTAGATAAGTTTCAGAAGATTTTGATAGTTGTTATTTATATTGAAAACATAGAATATGCCTAAAAAAAGAGAGAGATATATATACACACACATAAATATATTAATCAATTAATTGTTGTATCCCTACCTAATTTTTCAAGAATTGCAGTGTCCCTTGTGTCCGTGTCTGTGCTTTTTAGTATAAAAGTCCAAAGAATTATTAAAATTTTCGGACAAATTCACTCTCAGAAATAAGATTGCAAGAAATCAGGACCACTCTTCATTGGTACAGAGTGAATTGTTAAAAAAAAAAAAAAAAAAAAAAACCATTAATTGGAACTGAACGCATTAAGCCAGTTGCCGAACTGAATGAATCTATGTGGTTCCCATATGATGTAAAGTCACTGATATTATTAAAATTCCAAGTCATACTCTGCTGCTGCACCCAACAACCAAACAGAGCATCAGGCATTACTTCTTTGATATGAAATTGCTGAATTTCATGGAATCATTGACTGATCTAAGGTTTGAAATATGCAGATAATCATTGACTGAATTACTATATGTAGTGTCCTAATTTGTCCAGAATTACAGTGTCCCGTGTTGTGTCTGCTTTTTAGTATAAAAGTCCCAAGATTTTATTAGAATTTGCAGACAATTTTTTTACTCTGAGACTCTCCGGTGGAATACAGAGTGAATTGATAAAAGTAAACGAACCCCTGAAATTCTATGTGGTTTCCTGGGTTCCCATATGATGAAAAGGTCTGTGATTTGATTAGAATTCCAATTCATACTCGGCTGCTCCATTTTCTCAGCAACCAAACAGAGCAGAGCATGACTTCTTTGATATGAAATTGTTAAATATACATGGAGTCATTGACTTCTTTTTTTTAATCTAAAATATGCAGATAAACACAATGAAATGTAGAAATCTCGGATACCCAGATACAACAAGGTCCAAAGAAACAAACTTTGAAGAAAATGGGATTGAATGAAAAGAGATAAGGTGACTTACCAATACCAGGGTCAGTATCAATGATGATCTTCTTTGGCTGAGCTGCCATGGCATCTGAGAATCAAATAGAACTGGTACACAAATTGATTGATAGGTTGTTATTAATAATGGTATTGAGTATTGACAAGGATTGGTGGTGATTTATTAAATTAATATGGAGTACATGGAAAAAAGTGAGGTGGGTGTATCGGTTTATGTAAAGGGATAAAGAAGTCAATTGCATTAAGGAAGATGGTAGCTGGAGCTTCAGACTCTCACAGTGGTCTCACTCTCGAGTCTGGAGTCTCACGTCACTTTACTGCTTCAAGCCCCATGTTTGTTTTTATGTTTGAACATTGAAGACTTTTTTGTGCCCTTGGTCTGTTGCTGTGAAATGAGAAGGTAAGAGAAAAAATAAGCAAAATATATTTATGACCCTTCTTTTGTTTATTTTTTATTATTTTTTATTATTTATTTCAGATAATATATGATAGGATAATTAGGAACCAACTTATAAAACTTCAAGTAGTTTGATTCTCAACCAAGGAAAAAAAAAAAAAAAAATTCAAATAGTTTTTAGTATGGGTGCTTAGACGGGATTCTAAGCCAAGTATTTTATTTTACCACAAGAGATTGCTTTATTGAATTGACCGGAGCTATGATGTATTTTTCATTTGGTTTGGGACTTTGGATACACCCAATTTTTTTTACAATAGGTGATATAAAATAAGATTTTTTTAGGACTAAAAATGAACAAAATTAATGGAAGGACAAAATTGTTGTGATCTAAAACTTTTGGGGACTAAATATGAACTCTAAGAAAAAAAGGGACTAAAATAAAACTTGGATCAAACATACATTGATTTTACCATGATTACATCAATAAAACATCATAACTCTTGTGTGTTTAAAATCTTGACAATTAGTAGCCTACTAGTAATATTATGGATGAGGTTGCACTTTTAGTTGATTTTTTTTGTTTTTATTGAATAAAATGGGGATGGCGTGATCAACCGTGCTACCCTAACAATGCATGGCCATAATAGCTTCTACATTAGATGAGAAACAAATGTCTGAGGGACTTAAAATAGGGAGAGAAAATTCATCAAAAAAAAGAGGGAGAGAAGTGGCAAGCGTTTTCTTAGATGAGCTTAGCCATAGTCATTGGGTTTGAAAAAGGGACTAAAATAAAACTTGGATCAAACGTACATTGATTTTACCATGATTATATCAATAAAACATCATAACTCTTGTGTGTTTAAACTCTTGACAATTAGTAGCCTACTAGTAATATTATGGATGAGGTTGCACTTTTAGTTGATTTTTTGTTTGTTTTTATTGAATAAAATGGGGATGGCGTAATCAACCGTGCTACCCTAACAATGCATGGCCATAATAGCTTCTACATTAGATGAGAAACAAATGTCTGAGAGATTTAAAATAGGGAGAGAAAATTCATCAAAAAAAAAAAAAGGGAGAGAAGTGGCAAGCATTTTTTTAGATGAGCTTAGCCATAGTCATTGGGTTTGAAGTGAACCCGTCGAGTTGATCATGTCAATTGACAAAACTTTTGCTATCAACCTTGAAATGGTCAAAATCTAAAAACCTTAATTTTTGATGGTCAGTCGAATTTCAAACGGATGATGCTTTCAACACAAGTGTCCCAAAAATGAACTAAAAAAAAATTAAAAGATCTATGAACCAAAAAAAAAAAAAAAAAAAAAAAATCTAAACATCTCAAAAGTCAAAGGAGATTCACAAAAACCAACAGATTGAAATAGTACATTACAAATCCAAGGATAATGAAAGAGGTGGAATCATGTGGATGAAGCCTCAAAAGGGTGAGCAGACAAATGAGAACTAGAAAATAAATGTGTTTGATCTCTGGTTCAAAGGGTTTGAGTTGGTGTCATGAAGTCGAAGGTGACTTAAGTGACTTTGAAGGGCGAAAGGTTTGATGCAAGATGAAGCTGTGTTGAGAGAGAGAGAGAGAGAGAGATGAAGGGAAAATGGAATATGAGAGTTTTTTTTTTTTTTTTTGAGTGACGGGATAGGAGACTATGAGAGATGGAGTATGAATTATGAAATATTTATTTTTCATAAAAATACAATGCGTGTTTTTGCATATGGTTTACGAGATGGTTTATTTAAATTTTCAATTAATATTTTTGACCGACTATTTTTGACTGATCATCAAGTCAAAACTGCTCACAAAACAAAATGTTTTTCCCGCACTTCCTTATTTTTTTTTATTTTTTTATTTTTTTTTTTCACTCAATAGTTTAGCGCCAGTATCTGATACTCTTTATATCTTTCCCTCTGCGCCTCCACTGCCTCCATCTTGCTTAGAGAAAACCTCTAGGTTGATAGCTACACATTGACACAACCAAACAAAAGACCTATAGGTTGATAGCTACCCATACATGTCTATCTGCGTCTATATGCTTCCGCATACGTATGTTTTTTCTTGTGTATATTCGCACGTAACAAAGACATAGAAATATCCTATTAAATATTAAAAGACGCAAAAATAAAGGTAATGCAATATATTTTTCATGTTTATCATAATAATGCAAATAACATAAATGGCTAAAACAAAAAATTTTCATCTAAAACCTCATCCATGGTGTATCAAAACCACCTAAAGACAGCCTCCTTTCATCTTGGTACAACATTATTTTCTTTTTGCAGTTTTGATCATTTCAGCTTTCCCAGAAAATATTTATTGGATTTCAATAGTTGTTACTAGTTACACCAGAAAGAGTTTATTTATTCAAGAAAAAGAAAATTACAATCTTGTTATTTTCTATAGTACCATACAGCATCAAGACTGAGGCAGTGACCAAATCAGATTCCCCAATACGAAGTACATTAATAGAAAAACATCAAGTGCTCGACCCTTGTTATGTGGGAGCTATTTGACTAGAGCGGGAGCATCAGAAGTGATTGCAACCTTCACTGTGGGTTTATCAGTCCATTCAGTGACTTCACCAAACCTGGTTCATTGCATAGAAAGTACAAATGAGTCAGTCGGAGCACAATAGCTTTGTCTCTCTCTCTCTCTCTCTTTTTTTAAATTTTTTTTTTTAATGACTATTTAACCATTTTTTTTTAAAGAATTTTTTTCTATACAAAAATTTCAGGATACTGGGAAACACTCTTTAACTCTACACTGTTTTAATCATAAAATTCATGATTATGGTTAGAACCCCATTATCTGATACAGGAATGGGATCCTGCAACTCAAATAAAAAACCAACTCATTTCAGCCTATGTGGTCTGCAAAGGAAGTAAGGAACCAAAAGTCAAGCAGTTGCATCTGCTGATTTTAGGTTTCCAAAAGTCCTATCTCTTCTGTTTGTTGTATAATATTGTTAGTCCCTTAATGATGCCACATGTCTGGACTCTAACCACACCCCCTGTGTAAGTCATACGTGAAGGATCAATAGCTGCAAGCATGGTTGCTGGATCATGAAGATAAACTCCATAATCAAGACAAAAACTAGCATCAGTAAATTATACAATTACCTATCAACTCTTTTAACAATAAACCAACCTTTTATGTTGTATACATCGTGGTGATATGAGAAATAAACGTCTAATATTTTGCTCTGGTACTGAGCAAATTTTCCATCTGACCTTGACAACTTCTCTCTATCAGCATCTATAATGTATCAAAATTGATGAATCAAATTGAAAGCAAATCCCAAAAAAAGAAAAAAGAAAAAAAAAGATCAAAGTGCAAGAGGAAAACAAATATAATCAAATTCAAATTTTGAAGTTTTCATTTCATATTCTGATTGGCAACTCTACATATTTCCCAAGGCTTGCACTCAAAAAGGAAAGCAAATACAACATCACTGTCATAGCAGTGACTCTAGAGAGGCACTATGAAGAAATTGCAAGATTCAAACACAAAGTCTGATGCATTTGCAACTCTAGAAGCAAACAAATTTTGTCAAATTACTCCACGAAAATTTCCTGCAATTAATATTTTTATACCTATTCTGTAATATCTCATGCAAGGACACAAATACTGCCTAGGGAAAATTTTCTCATAGAGGAAAAAAATACAGAGACCCCATTTGTACTAAATTCCAACAAAAAAAATTTGATGAACAAAAAAATTTCATTAATCAAGATAATGTACAATGGTTACATGAGCAGCAAATACAGAAACATGCCTTGCATTCACCCAACAAAAATGACCCCACAGCCCAGGGGCGGAGCCAAGGGGGGGCGAGAGGGGGCAATTGCCCCCCTGACTCCTTTAAAAAATGCCTATTATGTGATGTGCATTTAAGTAGTCTGCCCCCTATAAGTTGAGAAAATAGAAAAAGCAATCTTACTATTATGAAACAGCCCTGACACTGGAAAGAAAGAATGGAAAAAAAAACTTCTCAATTCCCTCACACAATCACACTTTCACCTATTTTACTATTCTTAAATAGTATTTATTTCAAGTAGTTTTGATCTTGTCCCATCCATTATTTGGTTTACAGTACTCTTCTTTCCCATCCAAAATTTTCTTTTCTTTTCTTATTATGATTATAATACTATAAACATAATATTTTTCACAAAAAAATTCATAATTGTGAAAATGGTTAACTGTAAAAGGGGAGCAACTTACATTGATGAACCCACCACTTTATTTACTTTACAACTCACAGTCTACTATTATAACAATTGTAAAATTTATTGTGAAAAAATTGTGTTTGTATGACAATTTAATTAGTAGGTTTTATAGTTAACTTTTGTAGACTGATTTATTTATTTTATTTATTTTAAGCAATTAAATTATGTCTAAATTTTATGTATTTAAATTAATTTCTCACTTTAGTTGTTAGTAATTATGATTGATTATTTTTGTTTCTTTGTTTTAATAATATGAAATATATACTTGTAGTTACAATTGTCTATTTATTTTGTTATTATTATCGATTAATATTTTTAGATTAATTTTGTTTTTAGTATTGTTTTTCAATTTTGTCCCCCCTAAACTGAAATCTTGGCTCCGCCACTGCTACAGCCCAACCATAGAACTAAAAGTTGCAAAATAGCAAGCACAAGACCAGGTTCATCAAAGCATTTTGTAACTTGCTTGACCACTCTATAGAAAGTACTGAATTCTTCTTTCAATGGCTTAAGTGGCATGCAAAAAATGAGTGGTTGCAGACAAAATGATGCCCTTGACGAGGTACTTTTAAAAAAAAACAAGCTACCACCAGCCTAATCATTTTCACAAACACCCTCACAGCTTTTCAAGGGTTATCATTGCTTCTCTTCACAAGTTGCTCGACTTAGTCCCCAAGGGTATTACATTTCAATCAGAGAAAGGAAGCATTCAATACAATTGCTGTGCTACAGCTCCACCACTATCTTTTCATTTTCTATGGAAATCATTAACAATTTAACACAAACTCAAAAAAGAGCTCCAGCTTTAGCAATAAATGACTTCTTTTGGAGTGATAAAAAGATTAATTTCTTCAATCACATCTGCACCAAATTTCTCCCTTTCGGAAGAATACACGATGCGAGCATTCTCTCCAATAGCAATAGGTTGGTCGCCTATCTTAGAGAAATACCATGCAAGGGTGATGTTGAAGCTGTAGCAAAAATCTGAAAGAGATAGAGAGCGATGTTAAAGGATTTTAGTATGAAGGAGGTGATGGAAGGAGTCAAGGAGAGCAGCGAATGTGTCGTTGGTGGGTAATTAACTGCCATTGAACAAAAAAGAGTCTTTGTGAAATATGAATGATCCTTAGATTCGGTCTTGCCAGATGAATTGCATCCGTTTTAAAACTGGAGATAATGGGAGAAATAATAACTAAAGAGGAGCCGGACCTGATGAATTGCATCCGTTTTTTTTTTTTTTTACACAATTGCAGACTTCAACAAATATCAAATGACAGCAGATTTTATAGGACCTGAAAAAGATATGGTCAAGCCTATCCATGTAACATGTGCAGGACCTGATTCACAAGTTCTGAAAATCAATTACTGCAGTGCATATGACAAAATTATATTTGCCACTGCTTTAAACCAACAGGGGAAAATATATAATCTCTTCAACCAGAATTCAAAGGGAAAACATACACTTCTGTACAAGATAGAGAGGTTTATAGAAGTACGAAATATGAAATAACTTAAATATTATATGTACATTGCATAGAACATTTTGCATGACCCGAGAAATTTTAAAGGGAAAAAAAAAAACCTTGTCCTCTTTTTCAAAGGTAGAACAATGTACAACTCTGTAAGTGCTGAGCAGTGGCATGAAGGGATAAGAAATATTCAGGATTAAGACTGCCACCCTTCTCCTGTACTCATCTATGATGAAAAGGAACTGTGGAATTGACAAACACATATCATACACAACCTCTAGACTTCCTAGCTAGTCCTACCTTTTTTTCCTTCTTCATTTCAAAGAAGTATTGAGTAACATCCTGGATAGCCAACTTTGATGCAAGTTATTGAGTTGACAACCTCAGCCCTGTCTTCCAACTGACACAACCTCTATCTAGAGGACCACCTCCAATAAACTTGTTTGTAAAATCCACTTCAAGAGCTTCAATGGATTGATCTTCTATCAAGTCTGAATTTCGGACCTACCTACAAGAATAAGGAAAGACAACGTTAAAGTAATCTGTGTCTGCCTTAAATTGAGGGAATTAGATTAAGCTAGCATTGATAATTGATCATCTAAATAAAATTGTCTAATACATCTATTCACTGTTACCTCAAAACAGTGATGGAGTTCTGGCCCAACTTTGGAATTTTTGTTGAGTTGGGTTAAGGATGGAAGGAACCCAATAATCCGGGATAGGGACAATTGGGCTCAACCAAATCCAAATGAGAGGGCAGCTGCGGACTTAAAAAAGTTTTGTTGGGTCTTCGAGTCCACTTTGGAAAGTACCAAATTCCCATCGCAATTAGCAGCAGCATACAGCTAGGTGAGACTGTGATAGGAGGAGTATAGGACCAAAACCAATTGGATTTCTTTTACCTGGGAACAGAACGGTTCACTTTTGGTACCGAATATGACAACATATCTGTGTGTGTGCCCACTTGGTCGTGGGTCTGAGTTATTAGCCGAAAAGTAAAACACCCCTTATCAAACCTCTTTGCCCTGACTGATAAAGAAAGAAAGAAGGAATGAAATGAAGGCAAAGCATGTGTCTTTATTCAGATGGAAATGGAACAAAGTCATAAACAAGGACGATTCCCACTACACTAGGTTCACATTTTCTCAATTACTGCCTTTGTACTTTGCAATTAGTTAACGCCTTCCTTCTCACATTTGAGTGAACTATAGATCCTTTTCAAAACCCTTCACCAAGAAGCATGCATTATGATAATATAAGAGTCCTTGTTCAGTTGCCTACATCATGGCATCCAAAAGTTCTAATGATCCTTTTATAAGTTTATCTTTCAAATGCAAACAAAATGGTAACTCAAAATTCAAATAGAGGCATGGAGGGGTGACATTGAAGTGAAGGCAGTAAGACATTTAAAAAAAAATATTTCCTCTTGCATTTGGTTGAAAAATATTTCCTATACCGCATATGGATAATGATAGCCAATTAATTCAACACATAATTATTTCCTTTTCTCTTCTTTGTGCAAATTTAATGGATATTTCAGACAAATTAGCAAAGCACAATAACAAATATAAGTAACAAATTCTGCAACAATCCATAATCAAGACACCAAATTTTTATATGGAAAACCATAGGAAAGGGATGAAAAACCACGGCTTGAGCAAGAATGGAATCTTCTTGCTCTACTCAGATTTGTATTATGTGAGGAAAAGAGGTCACTCTCGTACAATAAGAGTGTTCTTTCTTAAAGAGAGGTCTTGTTTTCTACCTTCCTATCTTATCAACTTTCTACTCTCTTCTTCAAATATCTACTTGGGTTCTTATCCTAAAATACAGTTGCATGTTCCTCTTATAATCTGAGGAATATAGCTGAGTAAAAGGACATGTGTCAAGTCATCACTTCCTTATTTTGGACCTTTTCACAGTTGTGGTATTATCTGCTGACTAGAGGATAGAGATTGTGCCAACGTGGCACTGGGGCCTGTGGATAGGTAACTTTGTCACTGCTTGGGAAACAACTCTTGGACATTGCGAAGGACATCAGGAGTAGTACTGTGAATGATACACGTGTCTCTGAAGTGGTCCAACATGCATTCAACCAATAAGGGATGTCTTCATAATTGTTGACCTTAGAAAGTTACTACCTCCCCTTTTTGTGAGTGCTTGAGTATCATGTCAAGTGCACATCTTACTTCCTTTCTAGGGCAGTCACGCCTTTAGCACGGACCAAGAATAGGATTTTTTAGTCAACACTTCCTCTTCCTTTGCTCACAACCACTCCATGCGTAGGGTCCAAATTCAATCACATATGCATTCTCCCATGCCTTAGTAGTGTAACGTACAGTAGATTACCAACAATGGATGTGAAAGGAAGATTTGAACCCAACAATGAAAAGAGGAACAATATATTCATATCTAAATCATAAATAATAAAATAGGAAGAATAAAGAAGCAACCAGTTACAGGATGTCATTTAAACTCATCGGAAATAAGAATGAAAGGGGCACGTTCTCTCTCTCTCTCTCTCTCAGACTTTTATATTTTCAATTATGTTGTTCCTGGCAGCACAAAACTCTTTCATGGATCTGAATTCTGAAGTGCATAATTAGCTGTGCTTGTACCCTTTCTTCAGCTACTTTAAACATTGCTTATATTAAATTAATTAGTGGATGTATTATTAGTTATAAAGTTTATAAATTCCAGTACTAAAGTGTTTATGCGTGACACATCACGTATCATGATGGCATATTGATTTTGAATAGAAAGAAAAAAAAAGCATTATGAATAGAAGTTTGTCAAAAAAAAAATTCTACTAATGTACTTATCCCAAAAAAATAAAAAGTTTCCTCTAAAACAAGTAAAGAAGTTCCAAAAAAAGCTAAATAAAGTGTAAACAAAACTTTATACGAATTTACTCTTTCTTCTCTTCTATTTTCATAATGGAGGAGTAAATTACTTGCATACAGCACTAATTAAGTTCCTCCCATGTGACACGTTAAAGAAGAAAACCGAAAAAGCAAAGTCAAGAGTAACATTTAGGCAGGGTAGTTTCGAGTGCCGATCCAAGTCTTTTATATTTTTATTTTTTATTTTTTGAGAAGATGATCCAAGTTTTTTTTTTTTTTTTTTTACAGTGTTTTTTCAAAATTTTCAACTAGAGACTAATCACTGTTCGCGACAGGTGAGCTCATAGTGGGGTAAATCGCTGGCCCAGAGAGTTTTTTCAAAGTACTGGTGCTTGGACTTAAATTAGGGAGTTTCTAATCAAATATAAGACAACCACTTTGAGACCGAGTAAAAATAATCCCAGTCTTTTAAAAGATCAAATATTTAGGCTAAAAAGCTGAGAGCATGTAAATTAATGTGCTAAAATTTCAAACCTACCACCACTGGCTGAAAGAAAGAAAAGGCACAATTATTAGAACAAGTAGGACCCATAACTGGCCGAAAGAAAGAAAAAGGCACAATTATTAGAAGGAGTAGGACCCATCACTTGCCGAAAGAAGATGGGTTGTGGATTCAACGTGTCCGTAACGTGTATTCCGAAAACATGAGAAAACAACTAGTCCTTAGTTTTTTTTATCAAAAGCAAGTCCTTAGTTTTGTGGTTTTATTTTTTATTTCTTATTGAGTCACAATTAATTTTTTTTTCATTTTTAAATATTTAACCGAAAATATTTTACATCAAGGCATAAATGTTAAACAACATCGCATATAATTTTTTATTTTGTTCCAGTTTTTTTTTTTTTTGGAGTTCAACTTAAATTTAAAAATTTTGGAGTTCAAATGATTTCTTAAATTTAAAAATTTCTACCTTATGATTTGAATTTGTTCAATATATGATCCTCGAATAAAGATTTGAAGTTCAACTTTCAGTTTAAATTACTTGAATTAAGTAGACTAGATTTATTATTATTATGTGGATTTGAAATTATTAACGATAAATTAAAATATTTATTCAGCCAAGGAAAAAAAAGTGACAGCATAGTTTAGATTGAACAAGGTTGATATATTCAAGAATCAAGAGTGGGTAATTCTATATGACTACATGCCATGCAACAAGTCGCAAAATAGATAAGTCGGTAAGTAAATAAACCAAGTTTACCACCCCCACCCCCAAAAAAAAGAAAAAAGAAAAAGAGAAAACCACAAGTTCCATATTTTTCTTCAAAAAAAAGTTCCATATTGTAAGAGTGATATTTGTAATTTAGCCAAAAAATAAAGATTTGGATTTCTGAGTTCAAACTTCTTGTTTAAATAATTTAAAAAAAGTAGACTTGAATTTTTTTTCTTTTCCCTATTAATATAAGGATTGAAATGATTAATGATTAATTAGACTATTTATTCAACCAATTAAAAAAAAGGGGGAAACGGTCTATATCTCAATTAGAACTAGAAACTTTGTAGACGATCTCCATCACCCACATGACGAATCACTCGTTGTTAGCATACGGGTAAGGGATTACAACACTCACCGAGTCCTAGTTGATAATGGAAACTCTGCTGATATCCTCTATTACCCAGCGTTCCAGCAGATGAAGATTGAGAGAGAACAGCTCGTACCGACCAATGCACCACTTATTGGGTTTGGAGGAACGAGATTATACCTCTTCGGTGTAGTCACATTGCCTATAACGGTTGGTAATTACGCTCAACAAATTACTAAGGATGTTACATTCCTTGTCGTCGACTGTTCGTCTACTTGCAATGCCATACTGGGCCATCCTACCCTCAATTCATGGAAGGCCATAACTTCGACCTATCACCTGATGATCAAGTTCCCCACCGAGTATGGAGTAGGAGAGGTACGTGGAGACCAAGTGGTAACGTGCGAATGCTACATAGCAATGTTCAAGATGAACGACCATTTACAGACCATGAGCATAGAAGAACAACAGATGGTTGCAGGGCCCGTTGAAGAGTTGGAAGAGATACTTCTTGATGACTCCAAACCTGAGCGAACAACCAGGATCGGCACCCTCACCAACCCACCAGTCCGTCAAGCACTCATGACATTCCTGAGAGAGAACCAGGATGTCTTTGCTTGGAGCCATGAAGATATGCCTAGGATTGACCCTTCGGTCATGGTTCAGAGGCTGAATGTATCATCCTTTTTTCCCCCTATTTGACAGAAGAAACAAATGTTCGCCTAGGAGCGAGACAGGGCTATATCGGAAGAAGTTCGCAAATTATAGGAAGCAAAGTTCATACGAGAAGTGTACTACCCAACTGGCTAGCTAACGTGGTGATGGTCAAGAAAGCCAACGGAAAGTAGAGGATGTGTGTAGACTTCACAGACTTAAATAAGGCGTGCCCCAAAGATAGCTACCTACTCTTGCAGATTGACGTCCTAGTAGACTCGACAGCAAGACACCAATTGTTGAATTTCATGGAAGCATTTTCTGGTTACAACCAGATCAAACTGGACGAGGTTGATCAAGAGAAGACCTCATTTATCACCAGCTAAGGCCTCTTCTGCTACAAAGTGATGTCATTCGGTCTCAAGAACGCAGGCGCAACGTATCAAAGGCTAATGAACAAAATGTTTGCACATTAGATTGGGAGGAATGTCCAAGTCTACGTGGACAACATGCTAGCGAAAAGTCGATGGGAAAATGAGCATTTAGACGACCTTAAGGAGACCTTTGATACCCTTCACTCTTAATACATGAAGCTCAATCCAAGTAAATGTGCATTTGGGGAAATGATTGGGAAATTCCTAGGGTTCATGGTGTCTCAGAGGGGCATTGAAGCTAATCCAGATAAGATCCAAGCCATAATGGAGATGGCACCACCTAGGAATGTATAGGAAGTACAGAGCCTTAATGGTAAGGTAGCAACACTAAATAGGTTCGTGTTAAGGGCAACGGACAAGTGCCTACCTTTCTTTCACTCATTGAAGAAGTCTTTCAAGTGGACGGTTGAGTGTCAATAGGCGTTCGAGGACCTAAAGGCATATCTCTCCTCCCTGCCATTGCTAAGTCCTTCCAAAGCTAGAGAAGAGTTATTTCTTTGCTGGCCATCTCCCTAGCTGCTGTCAGCATGGCCTTGGTCAGAGAAGAAGACAGGGTGTAGAAGCTGGTATACTATACTAGCAGAGCGTTCCGAGGCGCAGAAGAAAGGTACCTTTTCCTTAGTGACTACAGGTCGCAAGCTCAAACCATATTTTTAGGCCCACATGGTGATTGTTCAGACAGACAAGCCTCTACGGAGAGCAACGAGTAGTCCTGAAGCCGTTGGATGAATGGCACTATGGGCAATTGAGTTTAGTGAATTCGACATACAGTACCGCTTGCATACTGCCATAAAGGGACAGGTGGTCGCTGACTTCATTATGGAGTTCACCAATATGGAATGCCAGGGGCAAAAAAGCATCCTCAGTGGAGTATCCACATTGATGGATCGTCCAATAGGCAGGTTGGCAGAGCAGGTATAGTACTCCACTCCCCAGAAGGGGACAAGATCGAATGCATGGTTTGCCTCGACTTCCTTACTACCAACAATGAGGCGAAATATGAAGCTCTAGTGGCAGGACTGGATCTTGCCAAAGTAGCAGGGGCTACAAGTATGGTTGTTTATTGTGACTCTCAGGTGGTCACAAGTCAGGTGAACGGTGATTACGAATGCAAAGGTGAAAGGATGAAGAAGTACCTGGAGCAAGTAAGGAAACGGGTGGACGACCTTCAAGCCAAGTTTGTTCAAATCTCAAGGGAAGAGAATGAGCAAACCGACCGTCTTGCCAAGATTACGTCAGTGGAACACATGCTCATCCCCAGTAAGGTACTTTCTTTTATTTAGCTTTCACCTTTAATAGATGGCGTCAGCGTGCAAGAGATAGGTTCCAAAAGCAACTAGACCACATCGACAGTCTCTTACTTAAGAGACGACACATTACTTGATGGTAAGGAGGCCGCAAGGAAGCTGAAGGTTAAGGCAATATGATTCGTCCTGATAAAGGATGTCTCATACAAAAGAGGCTTCTCCCAACCGTACCTAAGATGCCTAAGCCATGAGAAAGTCGATTATGTCATGAGGGAAGTCCATGAAGGGATCTGCAGGAACCATTCGTGGTCACGATCACTAGTGCACAAGCTAATTCGGGCAAGATACTATTGGCTTACTATGTAGAAGGATGCCCAAGCCTATGTCAAAGCTTGCGACAAGTGTCAGAGGTTCAGCAACATCATCAGAAAGCCAACAGAAGAGCTCACTTCGATGGTGGCCCCTTGGCCTTTTGCTTAATGGGGGTTGGACATCATGGGCAACTAAAGTTCCTAGTGGTCGGCATAGATTACTTTACCAAATGGGAGGAAGCTGAAGCCCTGGCTACCATCATAGAGAAAAACGCACAAAGCCTCGTTTGGAGAAACATCATCTGCAAGTACAGGATCCCCAGAGTCTTGGTGTTGGACAACGGAAAGTAGTTCGACAACGAGTCATTCAGGGATTTTTGCTCACAATTGGGGATCAAGAATTACTACTCTTCACCCGACCACCTTTAGGCCAATGGACAAGTTGAGGTCATAAACCAATCCTTACTCAAAATCATCGAGACTCGGTTCAGGGGGGTGAAGGGCATATGACCAGATGAGCTGCCAAGTGTACTGTGGGCGTATAGGACGATGACCAGAATACCTACTGGAGAAACACCATTTCAACTAGCATACGGAAGCAAGGCCGTTATCCCCGCTGAGGTCGGACTCAAAAGCTATAATGTGGAGAACCACGATGAGAGTAGGAACGACGAAGCCATGCGCCTACAGCTAGACCTAGTGGACGAGGTCAGAGCAACAGCCGAACAAAGGTTAGCAAGATACTAGGACCTCATGGCCAAGCACTACAATTCCAGAGTCAGACATAGGGACTTTCAAGTTGGAGATCTCATCCTGAGGAAAGTAATAGGCACTACAAAAGATCCCTCCCAAGGGAAGCTAAGACCCAATTGGGAAGGATCTTACAGAATCACTTCGTGGCAGATGAAAGGCACCTATCACCTAGAGACATTCAACGAACAAAAGTTGTAGCATCCATGGAACATCGAACACCTAAAGAAATACTACCAGTAGACGATGGCATGCAGACCACTCATTTCCAATTTATTTTCATTCTAGTTGTTTTTATTGTCTACATGAGTTTTTAGCCTAAAGGGTAGCTTTTTATTTTTTCAAAACAATTTTGCTTATGCACGTATATCATAAAAAGAGGAGTTATTTAGAATATCATGCGCATACATCTCTACAAAACCACGTCTATGACCAAATCCTTAGGTGGACGGATGCATCCTAAGGATGCATTAAAATTCATTAAAGTCCATTAGTGGACAGATACATCCCAAGGGATGCCTTAAAATTTATACAAGTCCATGAATGGACGGCTGCATCTAAAGGATGCCTTGCAATTTATTAAAGTCCATTAGTGGATGGATGCATCCAAGGGATGCTTTAAAATTTATACAGGTCCATGAATAGATGGGTCCAAAGGATGCCTTGCAATTTATCAAAGTCCTTAAGTGGACAGATGATCCTAAAGCATACCTTGAAATTTATACTAAGTCCTTAAGTGGATGGATGCATCCCAAGGGATGCCTTGAAATTTATTAAGTCCTTAAATGGACAGATGCATCCCAAAGGATGCCTTAAAATTTATTAAGTCCTTAAATGGACGGATGCATCCCAAGGGTGCCTTGAAATTTATTAAATACTTAAGGGGACGGATACGTCCCAAGGGATGCCTTAAAATTCAAAAAGTCCTTAGGTAGACGGATGCATCCCAAGGGATGTCTTGAAATTTACTGTCCTTAAGGGGACGGATATTCGCTAAATCCTAATGTGGACGGATGCACCTCAAAGGATGCCTTAAAATTTACCATGTCCTTTTGGGGACGAGTACCTCCTGAGGGACGCCTTGAAGTTTCGCTGGCTAGACGGATGCATTTCGACGAATGCCTTCTAACTTTTCAACCCATATTTATAGACGGGTATTTTTCAACCTGCGTTTATTAACTTTTCAACTGCCTAGCTCGTATAGGAAGGTGTCGGAGTCACAGAATTCCTTTGCCGCATCCTCCTTGGCGTGACGAACTTGATTCCTGAGCGATGAGATCTCCCTTTCCTTGTCTTTAAGCACGTTTGTCAGCACCTCAGTTTGCTTCTCCGACTCCTCCAAAGCTTTCTTCGTCGGGTCAAGTTTCTTGATCTAAACCTCCCTTTGGGCCTCAAGCTCACAAAGCCCCATCTCCATAGTCTTAGCCCTCTCTTTGAGACGATCCACCAGCTGCTCTCAGGCCATGCAACGGTCCATTAGGACCTTCATCATAAGCACCATTTGTAAAAATTAAAACATCATTAGAAACAAAGGTAACAAAGCGACGGGAAAGAAAGAAGGACGGATGCACACCTATGCTAGGCTGAAGAGGCCCATCTCCCCCATGGCCTTGGTTGCATGGTTACCCAAGTCCTCATAATCATCAACCTTGATGATGGATGAGAGCTGCCCAATGGCGTACTACGAATCCTCGTGAAGGAGGATGGGGCGCTTCTTAGAGATGGGACCATGACCCGTCATCAAACCCTTCCCTTTCCCAAGACAGGGCATAGGAGGTAGATGGGTGGTTAGAAGCGTCTCCCTGACGATTGAACCAGTCACTACCTTTGGCTTCTTGGGGGGATGGTCAACCTTGTCCGTTGTTTTTATTTTTAGGAATGGGTTTAATGGACCCTTTCCTTTATATGGCACACCCTTTTCTTACTGCTTCTACGCCCTCCTCTTACCGTCTTCCATTTTTGCACCAAGGGAGATAGAGAGAAAGAGTTAGGCAAAAATTACTAAAATAAGGTTAGAAGAATAGGCGATGGACTCACATTTGTGTGCTTGTTTATCGTAGCAATTGGTGGTAACTATAGGCTCAGGACCCTCACAGTACCAATGAAGGGTGTCCAAAGTGATGAGCTTTTGCCACGTCCTCTTCTCCAAATAGACAAAGTAAATAAACGAGCAAGATTGAAACAAACGGACACATACCAAACGGGGGCATTATACCCCAAGTTTTATCAACGGGCATGTTCTCCCATTCATTAGGGTGACACATCTAGTTATCCCCATGAATAAAGAAGTGTCAGTTCTTCTAGTTCCTATTAGAATCAGGAGTCTCGTACACTAACCTAAGTGATGGCTTCCTCGGCAGGAAACTATATATACCCCTAGATTTGACAATTTCGGAAGGACGGTAACAATGGAAGAATTCCTCCACAGTCAGCTGACGTTCCCCATTAGTTAGAACCCCATACAGTACTTCCGTGCCAAGGAAGATTCTTCAAGCATTCAAAGCAATTTGGTGACGGCTAGTCCCAGTTATTGAAGTAGGCAACAGTGAAGAGCACTCAAAGGCAGTTTAAGTCCTACCTTGAACATTTGCTCATACGCCCCGACGTCTTCAGTGTCCTGGTAATAACACTTTTCAAACTTAAAGGGTAGACGGATGGGTATGTCGACGGGGATCAAATATCTATCCTGTAAGGTGTCAAAATGTTTTCTTTGAATGGTTGAGTTAAAGTTGTTGACTGTCCACATGAGGGGAAGAACGAACTCCCTAAAGCTATCAGGGCCAACGACGGATCTAACGTTCTCAACGCTCTCCTCGCCGTCTAAGTCTTCACTTGTACTCTCTGACCCGTCCATGTCCTCCTCCTTATCCTTCTCCTCAAAAGGTGAGTTGGCAGACGGAACCCTCTTAGTGTAAAAGGCGCTGGGGTCGTCTTGACCTAATGGAAACACCTCATTGTAGCCCGCTCCTTTGCGAACACACGATTGTTCACTCGATGCTTCACTAGACATTATTACACCTACAAGTGATGAGTAAACTGCTAAGACTCTATAGGTCTATATACAGGACGGACATATAATACTAAAAAGACGGAAAATCAAACATATGAGTACAAGACGGAGAGAACTTATAGGTGTACGATGCAGAAAAGAGATGAAAGCAATGTAGTGAACGGACGCGCTGAGATGACGGAGTACTAAATTCTTGTAGATGACGATGGAGCTTTGACACTAGGAAATGGTTACAAAAAGTAGAAATGAAGGGGAATTGAGACATATATATATATAGAGGAAACAGCGTAGAAGATGAAGTGATGCTTTGATCCAAGTAACCAGCAACTAAAATTTCGCCAGGTGTCCCAGAGCATTTATGTCTCGCAACCACCCTATCAATTAAAGCAAGATTCCTAAAACTAGCTGAGGTCGTCACCCTACGTGTCTGTCTTGCATATCAAGCGATGGACCCGTGAAATGGGGGGCAATTGATAGGGGATGAATTCCAGGGTAGATGGATTGAATTGACAGAGTCAGACTTTAGAGATGAGGTAACCAGAAGAGACAGTACAGTTGGTCTAACAAAGCTGGTAGACGGATTCAAGACCCAGACTGAATGGTAAGGAGACAGACATACACTTTTGAGTGTACAGATTAATAGGGAACAGACTGTTGAAGCCATGTGTCACCTTTGTGGCATTTACATGGCACCCACATTGCATGGGTAGTCTCCAAGGACTCTGGTATGGAAATGTCTTGCGCTCCACGCCCCACCATAATTATGGGAATCCCTGTAAGGAAATACCCTCTCTACTAAGAAATTAAGGTCGACTCTACACTACTATAAAAACCCTAAAACCCTCACAAATCAAGGTATGCATAATTTACCCCAGCTCTAGCACTCTAGAGTTGTAGAAATTCTATAACTTAACCTTCGAAAGGTATTTGGTCGGTACCAAACCGGTACTCTCTGCAAGGTCTTCTTTGTTTCTGTTTCGTAGGTTCTGTCTAGAGCACATGAGGATTGTGCAGCTCACTGATGATTTTTGGTATCATCAAATGCTTTGACATTTGGTAGGCAATCTCCAATCTTGACTATTTATATTACCCATCCTCAGATATTGAAGAAAAATATAGAATTGCATGCATCTTCTGAAAATCCAAATGATTGTGCTAGTGAGAGAAATAAACTTAAAATGAAAGATATATAATTGACTTACCTAATATCTTCATCTTCTTTTTCCTCCCCCTCTCCCCTAATATAAATGAAAATCCATAAATATTTTTTCCTTCCTCCTCATTTTTAAAAATACAAACAAGCTCACTATTATTCAACTACTAATAGTGGGGAAAACTTGCATAATTGCACAAAAGCCAGAAAATTGTCAGGCCTGCAATTGCAATTGACATAAAAGTGAAGTAAATCTGTGACAAATTGGTTAGTAGGTAGTCTTGCTGAGTGAACTATGTATGTGTGTAGACATGCATATATTTACTTACTAATTTGATTGTGTTTCGGTATTAATCTCAAAAGGGTTTATGCACTTATGCCCACCATGTAAGGTTAAATCTATAGTACTTGAACATGTTTCACAAGGATGCAAAATTATTGACATTACTTATGATTTACAATTGATCTCTACTATAATGACTTAAAAATAACTGGGGACAGTTTTATAATCTTTAATAAGAAAGTCGAAAACCTTAGCCTCTGGCATAGCATGAGCAAACCTACCTTTCAGATTGGTAAAGAAACATTAGACACACCTTTCAGTTGTCCTCACATTCTAGAATTCCATATCATAGAGGAGCCAATTCTTCAGATTTCATATTAAAATTTCACGTGATTGTGAAAGAAGCATCTCCAGAGGGACTTCATAACTACTCTATTCTCGCTTTAAACCAATGTAATATTTTTTCCTTTTCTTCCAATCTGTGGTTTTTTTTCTTTTTTTTTTAAAATACCACTTAGTATTTGCAAAGTCTCAAAGTCTCAATTATTAATTTATTATTTATGAGTTTGCTATGAGAAGGTTTTGGTGTTCTATTTTGGGGAGTCGGCATTAATAGTATTGTGGTTGTCCTCCACTCTTCAGTGTTTGTTATTTTTAGTTATTGTTCATACCACATGTTCAGTGAAATTTCTTTTAGAAACATTTAGGAATTTAGCATGCTGTTGTGACTAATGGCTATTAGAAATTTTTGATAAAATCACATTTCTATGCACCAATTTCTTCTGGTTTTTCTTCATTGATAAAGTGTCTGTTTGGGATCCGCTTATTTTATTTTATTGAAATTTTTTTGCTGAAAGTACTATAAATAAAGGTAAAAGGTAGCTGAAATAGTACAAAGGGACCCATAAATAGTACAAAAAATACAGTGGAACCCATGAATAGTAGTAAAAATAAGTTGAATAGTAAAATAAGTTGGTAAAAATAATTTTTGCTAAACGCACCTAAGTGGGCTACATCTTCCATTACATCTACGTCTTGCTATTTTCCCAGGAACAAATATTTGGTAAATGAGCTTCTATTTGTTTCAAAGGAAAATTATTTATTTTCAACAAAAACAATTATTTAACAACTTGCTCTGTTGGGTTAAATTGTTGTAATTGGCTGCATATACTTTCATTCATAAGAAATGCTTAATCCAAGAGCTTTTCACCTCCTGAGGGGGCAGTTTACTTAGCACCCTATTACTATGATTGACAAAAGAACCATAGTGACTAACTATCTTTAATCTTGTTGTCTGCAGCATCACAAATTCACAATGTTAATATTTCATGAAGGACATTAAAATGGATATTAGTTGGAGTCATCTCATCATATACATATAATAAATGCAAAAAAGCTGCATTTGTTGGGTTTTCTTTGGTTTTCAATGCAATTGAGCAATTGTAGCAGGTAGTTATGGATAAAGAGGTTGAACATGACCTAGGTGCTCTAGGAGGGTGCCTATTTTTTTTCTTTCTATATTCCTAAAAGGATTTAAATTCTAGACATCAAAAGTTTTTGATAGCATGATTTGTTTCCAATCTAAATTCCAGACCAAAAGAATTCTAATTTTGTTGGCAAAGTTCTACCTCCTTTGCCTTCCTTTTTGCAAAAAAAATTTGTTGAGAACAATATAATCCTATGAAGTTGAAGCTCCAGTTGTTTCCAATTGATGATGGTACTCACAAAATGGTGAGATTAAAAAAAAAAAAACTTCTACTTTTTGAAAAGTGAGATATAAAGTTAAAAAAAAAAAAAAAAAAAAAAAAAACTTAAAGAGTAGCATACTCTTCACATGAGGCTCTTTTTTTGTGTGTATATTGTTACTTTTTAATTGATTTGGTTGTTTGTAGTTCTTTTGGGCACTCTTATATATATATATATATATATATATATATATATATATATTACTATGAATGATGCTTTGAAGAACATTTTCTTTCATTCTTTTTATTTTCATTTAGGTTTGGGAAGAGTTGTAGACTTGCATTTTCTTTTCTTTTTTTTGGCTAAATTGAAGTAATTGCCTATTTGTAGTAAAAAATTTTTTACTGAGGTGTTGGTCTTTCTCTCCTCAAGCAAATGAGTTAGGCTGCTTATATTTTGTACAAATGTGACTATTGCTTGAAACCACCGATTGATAATTTTCATTCTTAAAAATTTTTACATGTAGGGGATGGGATATAGAAGGAGGATGCTTGGGTCAAGACCATCAGGTGGAATACTCTCATGGAACTGAGCAATCGTGATATACAAAATCTAATGTTTAGTAAGCATTTGGTTCCAAGAATACTAAAGCCAAGAGTGTGAAGTAGTTGCATGTTTTTTGGGGCTGTTTGCTTTTATGGCTTAATGTCAATTAGGCAAGAGGTTTTTATGGGATGCTACGCTTCTAAGTACGCATCTAAAGAGGTGTTTGGTATAGTAGCAATATGAAGTTGAGACAATTAATAATGAAATTGAAAATTGGGAAATGGTTTGTTGTGCACTTTAGGTGGAAGTTGAGTCTAAATTGGCTCTTCAATGAAAAGTTCATGTAGAATAATTGTTTAAATTATTCTTTATATTATTATTATTATTATTTGTGTTGAAAAATTTGATGCGAACTTTGACCGGTGTAAAATTTCATTTTGGTCAATTTTGTAAAATGTTAATTTGCAATTGAAACAAAGGTGTGTAAATATTAACCATAAACACATCCAATTAAAAAAAACTTCACTCCTCTAATACAACCTTAATTAAAAGATAAATGCTATAAATTTGTAAAGTTATTATAAAATGTGATAAAAGTTATGCTTTTATTTATCAAAATTAATGCATTTCCGACCCTCTAGGAACAACTTTTCACTGTTAGATTTTACACATACTCTTTTGTGATCCTAACACATTATGCCATTAAGAAAAAAAGTTTAAGATGTTATAAAACTATAGATTTACTATTCAAAATGATGTTATACCCCCTTTTTTTTATAGTTTCAATAAAATGTTAATTTATTGCGTCTGTTACATGATGATTACTTTTTATCATTAGATATAAACTCTTATTTTAAAAGAATAGAAGAAAGATTGTATTTAATAAAATAAAAAGACTGATTAAATCTATTTTCCAATAGTTTTTCCGTGCATCACACGGGTTAGTGACTAGTCAATATATATATATATATATATGTATAAAACCGAAGCCTCTGAAGTTCCCACAATTTTCCACGTCATCACTATTTTCTTTTTCTTTTAGATTATTTTTATTTTAGGGTTTACATCTTATATATTTATTACATTTCTTCAACATGTAATTATATTATCAAAAATTCTACTTCAACTAAAATTTTATAACAAAAATTTCAACAAATTTACACCTCATTAATATTTTTTTAAAAGTTTTATTTTTAAAAAACCTTTAGGGTTTCTTCCTTTCTTGCATAAGAACCCTATACGGCACCAACACAAACATAAACCCTGATTTTTTTTTTTCCTTTCTCGCATACAAACCTCCCTTTACAATACCAACACAAATATTAAACCTCATTAGTATCTTTGCATCCCACTCCTCGATAAAGGTTGATTTTCCACTCCCTCTTTGTTTCTTGAAATTATTTGTTTAGTATTTCTTGGAATTGATATATAGATTGCTTTTCTTTTCTTTTCTTTTTTGATGAGAATTGCATATGTAGGAGTGTTCCTATATAGGGTTTTTCTTTTATTTTATTTTATTTTTTGTGGTTTTTAGATTGGTGGCAATCAGCAAAGAGAGAGAGAAAACTAAGTTAAAGAGTAGCATTGTGACTACTCATATTCAATAGTTGGGAACATTTTATCTAGCAAAGCCTAAACATCAAGTTTAGTACGTTGATTTATTGTATTTTATCCAATACAAATTTCGCACCTGATCTTTTTATTGTAGAACTTTATAATTTAAAATTTAAAAACAAGAAGCATGAAGCAAGAAGCATGAAGTAAGAAGATGAACTTCCTAAATTTGGTGGTGAGTCACTACTTCTGTTTATGAAATCAATCTTTTGTGTTCATTATGCTGTAGGAAATAATGATTAAAAATGAAAACGTTTAGCATTTGAATTTAAAATATTTTATTCCATTTTGTAGAATTCTTCCATTTTGTAGAATTCAATAGGTGTGTTTGAAAGATTGAATTAATCTTAATTTAGTTTTCAATATCTTTTCATTATCCTCTCCTTATATCAATTTCAAATTCTAATCATGTTTTGACAAATCAAGGAGGTGATACGAAATTCCAATATTGTCGTACTATATTTATAATCAACTTATTGGTGTTTGCTTTTATGAATAATCATTGAATCAGTTATTATTCGTACTATATTGGATGTTTTAAACTAATACTAATTATTTCTACTAGACATTATATTAAATTGTATATTTTTAGAATGACTGAATTATCTTGATTGTCTTTTGTTTTGATATTTGGGTCTCTTTATTTCCTTTCAATTTATATTTTTGTTGGTCCTAACATCTAATTGAAATGTTTGATTTAGCCAATGGCCATAACAAACTCCAACCAATTCTTTGTTAGTTTAAAAGTTTCACATAATTAGTGGCTAATCGACAAAGAATGAGAAAAACACTGTAGGGAGGTACAAAAACAGCACAAGACTACAAGAGAGCTTGGTGGGCTTCAACTTCTAGAGTTTCTGCCTTTCTATCGAGGTAAATTGATGTTATTTAGGAATGAAATATCATTTGAGTTATTGAGAGAATAATAATTTTATTTTTTACTTTGACATTGAAATCAATATAAATTTAACACATTTATGTTAAATAATACCGTGCATTGCATGGGTTAGCGACTAGTCTATATATATATATATATATATATATATATATAAAACCGAAGCCTATGAAACTTTCACAATTTTCCACGTCAACATAATATTTAAATATGAAAGTTCGGAAATGTGTTGAAAACACAAGAGCTGTTTAGACCTCCAAATTAAAGTTACGGTTCGATTGATTTTACACAAACTTAATACTAAGTGCGGAATAGTGTAAAAGCGAGCAGATAAATAAACAAGCTACTCTAATCCATAATCAAAGCAACACAGTAGTAAAATGGAATATAAAAGAGTAGAGAAAAAAGATGCAAACACAAGATAACACGCCGATGTGTTATCGAAGAGGAAACCGAAGAACTCGGTGAAAAACCTCTCTGCCGCCCTCTAAGCAGAAATCGATCCACTAGACAATTAGTTGAAATACATGGGTTAGCAAGAGACCCTCCAAGCCTATTCTACCCGATGTACCTAAGCCCTCCAAACTTCTACTCTAACAAGGCTTCTCGGAACCATGTCTTGTCTAGTTCTCTGGATCCCGCAACAAGCTCTATGTTGCATCTGTCATCCTTGGCTTTTTCCAATGCTTCCTAGCAGCACCAAAACTTCACTTAACACTCTGAAAGGGTGTGGTAAACGTTTGGGCTATCAACCTCTCAATGGTATGGAAATGGAGAGGTAGGAGTTGAGAAAATTTCAAAAGCAAATGTGTAGAGGATTGTGGGTATAACAATCTCTAACTCTCAAGGTGTTTGGTTAGGGTTTTCTCTTAGAAGCACTTCTTAACATATGTGGGTAATGTGGGTATATATAGTGTAGGCACAAAAAGTGTGTATCAGAATGGACAGTCTAGTAGAATAGAATGTCTCACGGGTGTCTCGCGGGAAAGTCTTACCCGCGAGATACTCGCGAAACACAGCTATCTCCATCCTGGCCTGACTCTTCGCATTCCAGCATGTGCAAGTCACATGGATCACTTCGCGAGATGCTTAGTCGCGAACTACCCACGAAAACTCTTCAGTTTTCAATTGCTTGAGTCTTTACACACTCTCTCTATTACACAACCCTTACAATCAAATCCCACAATAAATACATGTTACAAAAGATTGAATAAAATTACAATCAAATTTGGCACGGAATATAAGCCAACAAAACACATAGTTGTAAATAACAACTTTACAAAATAAAATTACAATATTATTTTTAGTTTAAACTTAACCAGGAGTGAAACTTTATCTCTCTAATAAGTCCAACTTAAACTCGAACTCATCATTATCATTTTTTTAAATAAAATTATTTTTGTTTAATTAAAACTTAATAATGAGTAAAGCTCTATCTCTTTAACAAGTCCAACTTAAACTCAAACTCAAACGTTGATAATCTATATATAAAAAAAAAAAAAAATTATGATCTATCTCTATAATAAGTCCAACTTAAACGCAAACTCATCATTATCATTTTTTAAAAAAATTAAATTATTGTTGTTTAATCAAAACTTAACAAGGAGTGGAATTCTATCTCTCTAACAAGTCCAACTTAAACTCAAACTCAAAAATTGTTAATCTATATGAAAACAAAAATTATGATAGGACTCAAAAAAAAAAAAAGACTAACATTGAAAAAAAAGAGACTCACGTTGATAATCGTGGATTTGGTTTTTGGGTTGAAATTTCTACTAATTATTTTTTTTTTTATTGTACATAGCAAATAAAACATCTCTATTGTTTTGGAGAAAAAACAAAGATGCAACCTATGTCTTCCAGTTTAGGGAATGATAAATTTTTATTTGGTATGTTATATATAAATTTGTTGAATTTGGTTTGGTTCTGAAGTTCTACGTCTTGGGGTTTTTGGTATTTGGGTCTCAATAGGTTGATCTTAATTCTTCACCTTAAATGTTTTTTATTTAGGTTCATGTGATTTTTTGTTTTCTTATTAAAAGCTATATTTTTTGTTGATTAATTATTTACAAATTTTTAGACCAATTTGTACAGTGTATTGCACAAGCTAACAGGACGTAGTTGGTGCAAGGTTTCTGGGTTAACTTTTGGAATTAAAGACCAGTTCAATTATAGCAGTAATAAAAAAATTTAAAAATAAATGGTTTGGATAAATTTAGTTAGATCTAAGCCCATAATGTCCCACGATTGTTGAAAATTTTGAGCATGAGTAAGTCCCTAAACTTTTTATGATTATATATGACTTCGAAGAATTAATAGAAATTAAAAAAATAATTATTTACTTTTCTTATTATTTTGCAGTATCACACCTTTTATAAATAAAATTATTATTTTTAGTTCAAACTTAATCAGGAGTGAAACTCTATCTCTCTAATAAATCCAATTTAAACTCAAATTCATCATTATAATTTTTTTTAAAATAAAATTATTTTTGTTTAATCAAAACTTAACAAAAAGTGAAACTCTATCTCTCTAACAAGTCTAACTTAAACTCAAACTCAAACTCAAACTCAAACGTTGATAATTGTGAGTTTGGTTTTTGGGTTAAAATTTCTACTAATTATTTTTTTATATTGTACATGGCAGATAAAACATCTCTATTTTTTTGAAGAAAAATCAAAGATGCAACCTATGTCTTCCAGCCTAGAGAACGATAAATTTTTATTTCGTATATTATATATAAATTTGTTGAATTTGGTTTGGTTTTAAAGTAAAATTTGGGGAATCTAGAAATTTTGAAGTTTTAAGTCTTGGGTTTTTTGGTATTTGCGTCTCAGTAGGTTGATCTTAACTCTTCACCTTAAATAATTTTTATTTAGGTTCATGTAATTTTTTGTTTTCTTACTAAAAGCTATATTTTTGGTTGATTAATTATTTGTTTAGATTAATTTCAATTAATTATTATTATTATTATTTTCAAAATGTCTATTTACTCATTGTTGGATTTTTTTTTTTTTCAGAGTCAATAATTTTTCTATACATCACACAGCTTAACGACTAGTATATATATATATATATATATATATATAACCGAAACTTCTGAAACTCTCGCTATTTCAAGAGCTTCAAAATTCTACTTTTTGGTTTAACCTTTTTATTTGTGCCTTAGTCTTCTCGCAATTGCTGAGGAGACCTTGGCAGAGTTCCTTTCCGAGGCTACTGGAACTGCTGTCGACTGGGTCCAGACTCCAGATGATTGGGATGAAGGAAAGCAGTCTGTCTCAAGCAATGATCAGCCAGTATATACTACAGTTCTTCGAGTGACCAAGGTCAGCTCAGATTTCAGAACTTTTACGTTTGCCTTTCTTCTTTTTTCTTTTTTGCGTGTATTTTCCCTTTTTGCTTTATGGACCAAACCTACAAAAATGAGTGCAATACAACTTGAAGAGATGAACAAACCACAAACAATAGTATTTCATTCACCCTTAGTACAAGAAATAATTTCTGAAAATTTGTCTTATCAAATATTCTAAAAATTCACTTTTTATTATTTTATATATATATATATATATATAAAACCGAAACCTCTGAAACTCTCACAATTTTTTATATTAGCACAATATTTAAATAAAATTATTTTTATTTAGTTGAAAACTTAATAAGAAGTGAAACTCTCTCTCTAATAAGTACAACTTAAATTCAAACTCATCATTATCATGTTTTTTAAACAAAATTATTTTTGTTTGATCCAAACTTAACAAGCAGTGAAACTCTATTTCTCTAATAAGTCCAACTTAAACTCAAGAGTGAAACTCTATCTCTTTAACAAGTCCAACTTAAACTCAAACTCAAATATTGATAATTTATCTCTAAATTAGCGAAATTAATCATGAATACTATAAAAGCAAAGCAAAGCCCAATATATATATATATATATATTGATGTCGCGGAAGCCTGAAGAGAAGCACACACGATGCTCTCTTGATGGAACAGAAACTAAACTGTTAGTTTCTGGTAGTAAACCTCGAATCCACGAGGGGTTTCCCTGAATCCACAAGGAGATAAAACTGGAATCCACCAGAAAGTCTATAAACTGAATTGCCTTTGGAGGCTACAATGCGTTTAAATAGTAAAAACAAAACCTAGGGCAACTAGAAACCCTAAGGCGGCTACGAAAGCATATAAAACTCTAATTTGACTAAACAACATTAAAAACACCTAAAAATAAGGAAATAAATACCCTAAACCTAAAATAATGAAAATTACAAAAAAATACCAAATATAAAAGATTACAGAAATTAATTAGAATATTTTGTCCTACATCAGACCCCTCCACTTGAAATAAACTCGTCCTCGAGTTCATTCTTGAAATCTGAAATCTTCCACTCCAAATAAACAAATACTTTGAATGTTTTAATAACTTGATCCGGTTCTGAAACTTGAATCTGTTATAAAGTGGAGCATAAAATTTCTTCTCATCAATCTTCAATTTATTTGCAACATCAATCAACAAAGGGTTGATAGTAAAATTAAAATTTTCTACTCCAAGAAAATCAACATATTGTGTAGTCATCTTCAACAAATCAACTGAGACCTAAGGATTGTGAGTTGTAGACTCATCCTCATATTTGACCTTAATTGAATCTTCCACAATGTTCTCAATAATTACCATCTCTTCATTCCTGTCGTTATTCACAATCAACTCAACCTTTGTTTCTTTGACCTCTTCTTCAAATTTTTGACAAGTGGTATTTTCAATCTTCAATTCAATAACTTGTAGCAAATCTTGATCTTTTTCAACCACTCCAAAATTTTCTTTAGAAATAGGCTGCTTCTTCTCAACCCTTAAACCCTTTCCTTTACTTGACACATGGACTTGGCTGTTATAATTTTGGTTTCGAATATATTGCTTTTCATATGAATACACAGATTTATAATCAACACTTGTATAATCTAGTATATCATAATAGTCATTAGGAAACCATAAATCAATTAATACTCTTTTCATTCTCTACCAAGAGCAAATTGGATGCTTACCTCGTCGCTTTCTATCATTTTGAATGTCTTCCCACCATTCTTCTGCTTCATTGTCTAATTTATTAGATGCAAGCCGCACCTTTTCTTCATCACAAATCTTCCAAAAATTAAAATACTTTTCTAAATCAAGAAGTCAGTCAATAAAATCCATCCTACACATATCTCCGTCAAAGAATGAAATTTCCTTGTAGTTAGGAGTGCGTCTTTGAATATATTGAACATTGTTGTTGTGAGATGATTTCCTAGCAAGAAGAGTAGCAATCTTTTGCTGGATTTCACCCATAATTTTCTGACTCTTTTCATGAAATTGTTGCTCATCACGAGCCTCTTCACGAAACTTGAGGAACTCAGCCCTAGTGAGGACTGGGTTGTTGACGTTGTCACCGCCGTCATTGTTGTGGTGGTCACCGTCTCGCCGGTTAGCCATCAAACCAGAGTAAGTCAAGGCTTTGATACCAACTGATGTCGCGAAAGCCTGAAGAGAAGCACACACGATGCTCTCTTGATGGAACAGAAACTAAACTGTTAGTTTCTGGTAGTAAACCTCGAATCCACGAGGAGTTTCCCTGAATCCACAAGGAGATAAAACTGGAATCCACCAGAAGAAAATTTGACAAAAGTCTGTGTTTATTGATAATAGTCTATAACTGAATTGCCTTTGGGGGCTACAATGCGTTTAAATAGTAAAAACAAAACCTAGGGCAACTAGAAACCCTGAGGCGGCTATGAAAGCATATAAAACCCTAATTTGACTAAACAACATTAAAAACACCTAAAAATAAGAAAATAAATGCCCTAAACCTAAAATAACGAAAATTACATAAAAATACTAAATATAAAAGATTACAGAAATTAATTAGAATATTTTGTCCTACATCATATATATATATATATATATATTTTTTTTTTTTTTTAAAGCCAAGTAGAGGTATAAGATCTTCTTATCAGAAAATGAATGAAATGAATTTCTGTATTTTCATTAATTGAAAAATGAGAGTACAAAACTATTTATATATTGATCTAAGCTTGAAAACTACTCTAACCAAATAACTGAAGCTAACAGAAGAATAACTAACTCTCACACGTACAGAAACTAACTTTCCCACATGTGAACACTTATACAACTAAAACCAGAGACTAAGCTACATGCCGTTTATGTACAAAACTCAAATACAGAACTGATGTCGTTTATGGAGTGCTTTGCTCTTTACTCTGATTAAGCTCCACTGGATCATGCTCTGCTCTTGCTTCCTTGTGATTATCTTGATCACTCTGATACTCCCCCTCAAGAGCAGCTGGTGTGTGTATATTCATCATTTCCATTTTGTCAACAAGATTAGAAAATTGATTGTACCCCAATGCCTTGGTAAGCATGTCTGCTAATTGGCAATGAGACCTCACATGATTAAGCTTGATAACCCCTTCCAAAACTTTATCCCTGACCACATGGCAGTCTATTTCAATGTGCTTGGTCCTCTCATGAAAAAGGGGATTGGAACCAATGTGCAATGCTGCCTGACTATCACAGAACAACAATGCCTCTTTGTCATGTTTAACTCCAATATCCTTTAGAAAATATAGAATCCATACAAGTTCACATATTGCAACTGCCATAGCTCTATACTCCACCTCTGCTGAAGACCTGGAAACTGTGGACTGCTTCTTTGATTTCTAAGACACCAAAGAATCTCCAATGAAAATGCTATAACCTGTTACTGACTTCCTTGTATCACAACATGAAGCCCAATCAGCATCTGCAAAACCTTTCAAATGTAAATCTGCCTTGGAAGAGAACATGAGACCCTTCCCTGGTTCATTCTTCAGATATTGTAGGATTCTATAAGCTGGATCTAGATGTGGCTTTCTTGGCTTGGACATGTATTGGCTAAGTTTATGGACAGAAAAAGTGATGTTTGGCCTTGTGATAGTCAGATACAATAACCTCCCAATTAACCTTCTGTAGATGCTAGGATCTTTAAGTTCTTCACCTTCCAATTGACTTAGTTTCAGACTTTGTTCCATAGGGGTTCTAGCTGGTTTACACCCCAACATACCAGCATCATTAAGCACTTCAAGAGTGTATTTTCTTTGACAAAGTGCAATTCCCTTGGCTGATCTGGCAACCTCCAATCCAAGGAAGTACTTCAAGCCACCTAAATCTTTAAGCTTAAACCTGTCATCTAGCAAAACCTTGAATCTGTCTATTTCAGCCTTATCATTGCAAGCTATTAAGACATCATCCACATACACCAAAAGCATCATGAAAACATCACCTTGCCTCCTAGTAAACAATGAGTAGTCAGCTTTGGACTGAGTAAAACCAAGCTGAAGCAAAGTGCCAGAAAACTTAGCAAACCATTGCCTAGATGCTTGTTTAAGCCCATACAAAGACTTATTCAGCTTACAAACTATCTCCCCCTGGCTATGAAACCCTTGTGGAAGAGCCATATAGACTTCTTCATCCAAATCACCATGCAAAAATGCATTGTTCACATCTAATTGACTAAGGAACCAGCCCTTAATGGGAGCCACAGCAAGGAGTACCTTGACAGAAACCATTTTGGCCACAGGAGAAAAAGTCTCAAAATAGTCCACACCCTCTTTTTGTGTAAAACCCTTAGCAACTAGCCTTGCCTTGTACCTTTCAACTGAACCATTGGCCTTATACTTGATCTTATACACCCATTTACACCCTATAGGCTTCTTACTAGCAGGTAGGGGGGTTAAAGTCCATGTTTGATTTGCCTCAAGGGCAGCTATTTCAGCAGTCATGGCTTCTTGCCATTTGGGGTCAGAAGCAGCTTGATAATAATGGGTAGGCTCAACCAGGGAAGAAATGGAACAGCAAAAAGATTTGTAAGAAGGAGAGAGGTGTTGATAAGAAAGATGAGAAGAGAGTGGATGAGAGGTACCTGATTGGGAAGGAAAGGCAGCAATGACAGATGAGACCTGATTGCAGTGGTAAGCTAGTAAGTAGGAGGGTTGTTTGACAGCTCTAGAAGATTTTCTAAGGGGGATAGGATCAACAATAGGATCAGGGGGCTCAACTGGAACCTCATCAAGCAAGTCATCATCAATAGAATGGTGAATATGAGTAACTGAATCATGAGGTACAGCAGAAGTAGACATAGGATGAATTAAAGGATCAAGAAGAGGATTAACAGCTGGAACACAAAACACAGGGATAGAACATGATTGCTGGACAGACTTAATTGAATTGGAAACAAAAGGAAACACATTTTCATGAAATGTGATATCTCTAGAAACAAAAACCATGTGAGACTCAAGATCAAAAACTTTAAAACCTTTAACATTGAAAGGAAAGCCAAGAAAGACACACTTCCTTGCCCTTGGAGAAAATTTGGATCTGTGTTGAGGAATGGTGGATGCAAAACACAGGCAACCAAAAACTTTGAGATTAGAATAGTCTGGAACTTTGTGAAAAAGAAACTCAAAAGGAGTTTTATTATGTAACAAAGGAGTTGGAAGCCGATTAATGAGGTAGGCAGCATGTAACACACAATCACCCCAAAACTGAAGTGGGAGTTGGGATTGAATTTGTAAGGCTCTAGCTATGAAAAGAAGGTGCTGATGTTTCCTCTCCATAACGGAATTTTGTTGTGGAATGTAAACACAGCTGGTTTGATGCACAATTCCATGAGAATTGAAGAAATCAGACATGTTAAATTCCTTGGCATTATCAGTTCTAACTGCTTTGATTTTAAGACCAAATTGAGTATGAACCATAGTGTAGAAAGAATAGAAAAGCAGCCTAACTTCAGATTTAGACTTCATTAAAAATAACCATGTTGCTCTTGTAGCATCATCCACAATAGTTAGAAAATATTTGTAGCCATCTAAAGTAGGAGTTAAGTAGGGACCCCAGACATCCATATGAATCAAATCAAAAGCATGAGAACTAATATTATTATGAAAAGGAAAGGGCAATCTCTTAAGTTTTGCCATAGGACAGATTTGACAGCCTTTATTACAAGAAAGTTTCAAAGAAGGAATTACATGGCATAGACTATTGAGTTTGACATCAGATGGGTGCCCCAACCTGTCATGCCAGATATATGAAGATCGAGAAGGGACAGATGTAGAAGTAACGGCAATGAAATGACCAAAAGTATCAGTAAGGTTGTGAGCAGACAAGAAGGTAGCAAATGAAGAGCTGGATGATTGTTGAAGGCTGTTTGACTACAACAGGTGCAATCCATCATGTGCCTTGCCTACCCCAATCGTTTTCCAGAAAATAAGGTCCTGAATAAAACAATAAGCAGACAGAAAAATGCAACAAAATGGCTGTGAATGAGTTAAAGAACTAATAGACAAAAGATTAAAAGAAAAAGATGGGACACAAAGAACATTCTTAAGTGTTAGGGAAGGGGAAAGAGTAACAGTTCCAATGTGGGTTACTTGAGCTGATTCCCCATTAGGTAAGTGAACCAAAGACTGCCTAATAGCTGTGATTGAAGTTAGCAAATCTACTGAACATACAAAATGATCAGTTGCACCAGTGTCCAATACCCAGGTTTTACCACCATAAGCCCTCCTATTCACCATTTGTGCAGCAAAAACACTATGGGAAAGGTCCATACCTGCTGCTGCCACATTGGCAGAATTAGAAGAGGATGCTGCATTGACCATTGGGGTATCTAATGCTTGAGGTGATGTTGCAAGGGAAGAGCTAGATGCACCAAACAAAGCTAAAAGCTGTTGACACTGCTCAGGGGTGAAGGCAGAAGAAAATTGATGCATTGGGGAAACAAACTCTGAACTTGATCCTGAGGAAACTTGATGTGCCATAGCAGGTTTGTTCTTGAACTTAAAACCAGGAGGAAACCCATGTAGTTTATAGCATTTATCCATGGTATGACCAGTCTTGCCACAGTGTGTACAAACTGGCCTATCCTTGCCCTTCCCACCAGAATTAACAAGATTAGTAACATGATTTACTTGATCAGTGGATACCTTAACAGCCAAAGTAGTAGAGTCTACTTTAACAACAGGTGCATTTGGGATTGATCTTTGGGTTTCTTCTTGAATCATCAAAGAGTAAACCTTGCTAAGGGATGGAATAGGATCCATGAGCAACACCTGAGACCTAACCTGGGAAAAAGACTCATTCACTCCCATTAAGAATTTCATCACAGACTCTCGACCTTGTAGATCATTAAGCCTTTTGTTGATATTGCACATACACTTTCCACAGGTGCAAGTGGGAAACAGACTAAGATTTTGTAACTGATCCCAAATGACTTTCAACTGGGTAAAGAAGTCAGTGATGCTCATCTCACCTTGGTGTAGCTTTGCAATTTCCTTTTGAAGGTTGAACACTCTTGGTCCATTGGTTTGGGCAAAACGGTTCTTCAAGTCATTCCATATTTCTAGAGCAGTATCTTCATATATAATGCTTGCTTGAAGCTTCAAAGAGACTGAATTGGTCAGCCAAGTTCCAAGCATGTTGTCACATCTAATCCACGCTTGCACAGAAGAAGGAGTAGAAACCAATGGTGATGAGAGAGTAAGAGTCCCATCAATAAATCTCAGCTTATTCTTGGTGAGCAAGGCCTTCCTCACAGCTCGAGCCCAAGCAAAGTAGTTTTTGCTACCAATTAAAGGCTGTGTAACTAGCACTAAGCTTGGGTTCTCAGCATGATGCAAGAACAGGGGATCGTCCATTGGTGACTCTTGAGAAGAGGAGGAAGATGGATTTGCAGGTATAGAACCATTAGCATAACCAGTTGTAGTTGTGGTTGTGGCAGCGGAAGCCATTGATGATAAAGAAAAGAAGATTTTCTTTAAAGAAATAAGAAAGAAGAATTTTCTCAGAAACAGAGTGCTTTCTCGAGAAAATTGAAGAAGAAAGAAAAGCAAAACCCTAAAAGAATTTGGGAATTTGCTCTAATACCATATCAGAAAATGAATGAAATGAATTTCTGTATTTTCATTAATTGAAAAATGAGAGTACAAAACTATTTATATATTGATCTAAGCTTGAAAACTACTCTAACCAAATAACTGAAGCTAACAGAAGAATAACTAACTCTCACACGTACAGAAACTAACTTTCCCACATGTGAACACTTATACAACTAAAACCAGAGACTAAGCTACATGCCGTTTATGTACAAAACTCAAATACAGAACTAATGTCGTTTATGGAGTGCTTTGCTCTTTACTCTGATTAAGCTCCACTGGATCATGCTCTGCTCTTGCTTCCTTGTGATTATCTTGATCACTCTGATACTTCTTATGTTTTTTCCTTTTTCTCTACTTTGTTAAAAAAAAAAAAATTATAGTTTTTTCATGTATTTTTTAAAAAGTAATTTTCGTACATGAATCACTTAACTCTCTTTAGCCGTTTTTTACAAGATAAAAAACCTTGCAATAATTGAAATTATTCTTTCGAATGTAACCTATCTTTCTCTATTGTTTAGTCATATATATTTTGTTTTGTTTTAATAATTTCTAAGTAGTGAATCATCTGATTCTTTAACATTTTTGGTCTTTAAGAAGTTTTAATATCTGAATTTTTAAGTTATTTTTTTGCAGTATTTGAAACTGTTTGAAAATTTTTTTGTAAGTCATTGCACATTCAAACAATGGCTTCTTCATCAAATTGTAACACAAATTGAAGTCATACAAGAACAAATCATGCAATGATGTAGTTTCTTAATTTTTTTATAAAATTATTTTAGTTTACTTCACAAATAGGTAGGTTATTGTGCATAACACGAGTTAGCGACTAGTTAATTATATGCACGAAAAAGTTATTTATTTGATCTTTGTAACAATGGATTGAGATCAGGTGCAATACTCAGTATTACACCTGATGCAATAGTAATACATAGTTGAGATTGAAAATTCAAAAAAGAACCATTAAATAAAAAAGTTAAAAAATTAAAAAATAAAAATGATAAAAATTAATATAAAAGAGAGTAGTGTAAGTATTGCACCGGATGCAAATTCCTGTAACAATAATGGTGAAAGACTAAAGATAGCTACTGCTCCAGAAAAGTCAAAAACATGTGGGCGTCTCTTTGAATTTTGTAGCAGTGCGTGGAAGAGGATATCCTAGCATATTCATCTACTTTTGTTTGATCTTGGGATAATAATGGTATCCAGAAGCACAGCGGAATCTGTGGGAGAAAGTTCTTTAGTTGTTATCTGAGTCAAAGTCGGTGAACAACTACAAATTTGCAGGAAAAAACGAAGAAGTAGCTATTGACCTACTGTTCAAGAAAAGTAAAAAAACATATTGGCCTCTCATTGAAGTATGTAGGATTTGCATGGAAATGGGCATCCTGGGCATCACTCTTCGACAATTCTACCCACCCGAATCTTCTTCGGTCTTCCATATTTTTTTTCCCTCTTTATTTACGTGTCCAGGTATTATTATTATAGACAAAAAAATATACTCCTATAATACTATAACAAATAAAAGTAATATAATATGTGTAATGTGTAAATTTTTATAAAATGCTATTTTGTTAATTTTAATTGATAATAAGTAATATTTTTATTATTTAATGACTAAAGAAATGATTTTTTTTATATTATATATGTAATAAAGACATAATAGGAAATTAATATATATACTATATTTTCTATTTTTTCACTTTTTTTCCTTAACCAAGTAAATGATTTTTCAATCTTTTTTTTTTTTTTCTTCCTTCTCCTAACCGAATTCAAATGAGAAAAAACTAAATCTTTTATATTACTCACTTTTCTATTCCCCTTATTTTTTATGCCTATTTTTCCATCTTCCAAACAAACAAAGAATTTGTGTAGAGAAAGAACGAGAGAAAATCGAGGGGAAAAAGAAAAACTTTATTTTTAAAGAGAAAAAAAAGTACTTGACATGGACGACACGGTGCTAGACTCACTAAAGATAGCTACTTTTCCATAAAGTAAAAAACGTGTGGACCTCTCTTTGAACTTTGTTGGATTGCATGGAAGTGAGATATCTACTTTTATTTACATTTGTTTTTGGGTCTATGTTGGGTTTACTGTTTATCTTTAAAAATAATGATATATTTGATATACTGTAATAGCTTCTGTAATAGAATAGTTATTCATGTGTAATAGCAATTCGGTTATTTGATTACATCTTTATTACATTGATTAGTTATTACATTGGAATAACTATTCTTTAAATTGAAGAATAGTTATTCCTCCTTAAAATGGATGGAATAGCTATTCTTTTGTGCATATAATAAGTTTTAAAATTAATATATTTCCAAAAATACAAAATTTCCTTATACATCATCTTTTATAAATTTTCCATATGTAATAACCAAACTTTTAAATAATAATAGTTATTCCATTACAATGTCTTCTATTCCCAGTAATAAAGATTACTATTCCCAATATAATCTACATTTAGTGTACCAAACGTACCCTAACATTATCACAGTTGTCGGTTTGTGTCAGTTTTTTTATTTTTTATTTTTGGATAAATTGCAAATTACATCCTGAAGTTTAGGATTGATTGGATTTTACACTTCAAAGTTTTAAAATTTTGATTTTACATCTTGAAGTTTGGTTTTGTTAGCAATTTACCCCCACGGTTAATTTCTGTTGTTAAGTAACACACTATTCTGCTGATGTGTTTTATTTTTGCCAAATCAACCTCAAAACTTTAAAAAAGAAAAAAGAAAAAAAAAAAAGAAGGACCTGGGGGGCTTGGGCCCCCACTGGGTCTGTCCCTGGTTTTGATGCATGCTAGCTCTTCACTTGGTCATCAATTAAACAACTTAGTTTTGAGGTTGATTTTGGTAAAAATAAAACACGTTAGCATAATGATGTGTCACTTAACAACAGAAATTAACCATGGGGTGAATTGCTAACGGAAACAAACTTTTAGGATGTAAAACCAAGTTTTTGAAACTTTGGAGTGAAAAATCCAGTCAACTCCAAATTTCAGGGTGTAATTTACAATTTACTCTTTTTCCCCCCTCCAGTCTATTCATTTTCTTTAATGTATTTACACTTTTTTTTTTTTTTTTGGTGGAAACTTTGCTATTCATAGGTATTGTTGTACTTTTGCCTAATTTATTTTTAAAGCAAAATAAGACTATAAAAATTAACTCTTTCAAATACATATTAATTAATAAGATTAGTAACATAATAATGTGCTCTCCTTCTTTAGGAAAATCAAGTTCCCCTCTATCATCTAATGTTTTATTTTTATTTTTTTTTAATTGATTTATCCAAGTGTTTAGCGGCTTCACTTTCAAAATGCTAACATAGAAAATGAACTTTTAAAAAAAAATTATTCCTGAAAATGAACTATTATGGAAAGTGGGAGGTGTTCGACATATATTACATCTCACTTTCGATTGACTAATAAGATAAGAAATTATCATTCTGTTTGACCACAACGACTGATATGGTGCTTAGAAAGTTCCAAGATTTATTTTAGGTTTCACAAGGAAACTTGCAAGATATTGCAATGAAAAAAGCATCAATATGGTTCTTGGAAATTTCAAAGTGTTACTGGACACACCAAAAGCAATGTAATAAAAAGCATCAGTATGGCACTTAATTTAAAAAGGTACTCTTGCTTGCATTCGCCTTTTTATTCAGTTGTCATCAACTCTCCTGCGACCCCTTTATAGTTTTCTTTCTCCTCCTTTCAGGTATTTATAACTATCTGCTCATAAATCTCGATGACTCTTGTGACCAGTGAAGGAGCCTCATCTTCTTCTTTCACCCACCAACCCAAGAATTTTGATGTCTTCTTGAGTTTCAGAGGTGAAGATACACGTCTTGGTTTTATAAGCCATTTGTATAGTGCTTTGTGTCAACGGGGTTTTAACACCTTTATTGATGATAACCTTCAAAGAGGAGAAGAAATTTCTTTGAGACTTCTCAAAATCATTGAAAGCTCAAGGATTTCAATAATTGTATTCTCTAAAAACTATGCATCCTCTACATGGTGCTTGGATGAACTTGTCAAGATTGTTGAGTGTAAGAAAAAAGACCAGTTAGTGAGACTAGTTTTTTACGACGTAGTTCCATCAGAAGTTCGTAACCAAAAAGGAAAGTTTGGAGAAGCACTATCTAAACATGAGAAAAAATTAAAGGATAACAAGAAGGTGCAGAGTTGGAGGGAAGCTTTATATGAAGCTGCAAATATATCTGGTTGGCATTACAAGCATGAGTATGTTCCTATATTTAATGACTACTTTTTTGTGCTCTTACAAGTTCTAATGGTTTTCTTATTAAAAAAAAGGGTTCTAATGGTTTTTCTCATAAAAGAAAAGTTTTAATGGTTTTGCAATGACCAATAAATTTTTTGCCATATCTTCTATCCATATCTTCTACTACGCCTGTTAGCTATGGGCCCATAGTAAAAATAAAAAGAACATAATATTAGTTTATCTAACGAAATAATTAGGAGTTTCTCTAACATGTAGTTTAAAATTTTTTAGAAGAAATTCTTAATAATTTTGTTCAAGTATTATAAGTGGGATTTCAATAAGTTTGTGCCCCTCGTCTAACTGAGATTTTGGCCAAAAGCCTAAAACTAATTTCCTAGAAAACAATAAATAAATAAATAAGAAATCCTGATAATTTATAAATCTTAGATCTATAAATTACATTAGGCTAACTTTAAAAAACAAAATCATTAGTTGTAATGCTCAAACTGAATACCTTGAATTTGATTCAGGTTCATATTTCAATTTTGTAGTCTAACTATTTACATTACTTGTATGCTTTTTGAATGACAGCTGCACTGAATTCGAATTTATCCAAGAAATTGTTGAAGACATCTCAATTTCTAAATTAAATCAAATGTCATTACCTATTACTAAATACCTAGTTGGAATAAATTCTCGTGTAGAGGCCATAATATTGCAATTAGATATTGGGTCAAATGATGTTCGTATGTTAGGGATGTATGGCCTCGGTGGAGTGGGTAAAACAACCACTGCAAAAGCTGTTTATAACAAAAAATTTTATCATTTCGAAGGAAGCAGCTTTCTAGAAAATGTTAGAGATAGATCAAGGACATTTGATGGCATTATCCAACTACAAGAGATACTTCTTCGTGAGACCCTAGGGAATCGAAAATTGAAAGTGTGCAGTGAATCCAAAAGAACTGTTGCAATAAAGAATATACTTCGGAATAAAAGAATTCTTTTAATTCTTGATGATGTGGATAAATCAGACCAAATAGATAGATTGATTGGAGGATGTGATTGGTTTGCTTCTGGAAGTCGAATCATTATAACAACAAGAAATAAGCACTTGTTACATACTTTAGGAATATGTCATTCAACTTACTTGGTTAAGGAATTAGGTGATCATGAAGCTCTTGAACTATTTAGCATGCATGCCTTTCAAAAAAGCAAACCTGAGGAAGATTATTCAGAACTTACTGATCAAGTTATACGTTATGCCAAAGGTCTACCATTAGCTCTATCAATAATTGGTGCTAATTTGTGTGGAAGAAGTGAAATGGAATGGAAAAGTGCATTAGATAAATATGAAAAAATTCCTGACAAAGATATTCAAAATGTACTCCAAGTAAGTTATCAAGGATTAGACAAAACAGAACAAGATATTTTTCTTGATCTTGCATGTTTCTTCAAGGGTCTTCACAAGGATTATGTTGCAGATATACTAAATTCTTGCAATCTATATCCAATTATTGGTATTCAAAAACTTATTGATAAGTGTCTCATAACTATTGATCAATATAGCAAATTATGGATGCATGACTTGTTACAACAAATGGGTAGAGAGATTGTTCGACTAGAATCTCCACAAAATCCCGGACTACGCAGCAGACTATGGTGTTATGAGGATGCTTTTGAAGTACTAACGGAAAATACGGTATAACTTGGTTTCATTCATCTTTTCCCTTTTCTTCATAGAGAAAATTTAATGACTTTTTTTTTTTTTTAGTTTTTTCTTTGATATATATTTTTTTTCTTTAGTTATGGAAGAAAATTCAAGTCTGTCAAAATGGTTAAACTTTAATAGTTATTATATTTTTAGTGAATTCTTTTATATGATGTAATTCACTAAATGTCCAATTAGGGTTCAAATAACATTCAAGGCATGATGATAATCTCACCTGAACCAACAAAGTTGCAACTAGAAGCTAAATGTTTTGAAAAAAAATGAAAAATCTCAAGTTCCTTATGGTTGGTAATATTGATATTTGTGGGGGTCTTGAATATCTTCCCAATGGATTAAGGGTTCTTGATTGGCCTGGATTTTCTTTATCTTCCTTACCATCCAATCTTCATCCTCAAAAACTCGTTGCACTCAACATGCCACAAAGTCAGGTCATATTGGACAAGCTTTTCAAGGTATAATCATTCTTATTTATTTATAAATTATTATTACTTCATTAAACAATATTTTAAGGTTTTTTGAAATTACATTTATTTATTTTTTTTTTTGCAAGGGATACAATGCCAAAACTTGGCATATATGAATTTCAGTTCTTGTCAATGCATTGGGAAATTACCCGACTTATCAAGTGCCACCCCAAACATAAAGAAATTGGATCTCCGTGACTGTAGAAAATTAGTCAAGATTCATGACTCTATTGGATATCTTGGTAAGCTTGAAAGTTGGGACCTTTGGGGTTGCCATGAACTTCAAATTCTTCCAAGTTGCATCGCGATGAAATCTCTTAAAGTTTTAAATCTTTTTAGTTGCAAAAGGGTTAAGAGGTTCCCGGATATTCCACAAGAAATGGAAAATTTAAAGTTTCTAAGTCTGGCATGCACTGCCAATAGAGAGCTTCCTCCATCATTTGGGAATCTCATTGGACTTGAGCGATTAGAGATAGGTTCCTATTTCTATTGGTGTCATCTTCCAAGTAGCATCTATAAATTGCAACATCTTGACCAACTCTTACTTTACGGTAATGTCCAATTTCCAGAGGGCGTGGGGATTGGTAGACAAGCACCACACAATTCTTATGGTGGATTTTCAAAATACAGTTTTCTGAAGTTGAATTTTCTAAAAAAATTGACTTCCTGTTTCACCCTCTCAAAGAAATGTCTATTATCAGGAAGTGAAGATTTAAACATTCAAGAAAGCATTACCAGATTTGATAGATTACATTCGCTTCTAATTTGGAACTCCAAGTTCCTTAAGAAAATTCCAAAGCTTCCAGAAAGTATTAGAGATGTATTTGCGGCAAACTGCATATCGTTGAATTCAAAATCATTAAAAAAATTATTCCTTCAGGTATGTCTCTCTCTTAAAGTTATAAAAGAAACATTTTTGGTTACCTTTGCAAATGCTTTACTTGATTTGCTAAACTTTAATTTCTCAAACTTCGAAATTTCATGCAGTTTCAAAGAAATTTAGGGCTTCCACCAAAAATGAAATGTTCAAGCGTGAAAGGCAACATATTATTGGATTCGCATTCACATCGCAAATTATTGCAAATGCGCTTCCTCTCCATGGTTTTTGCAATTAAAGATGAGTCATTTCCCACCCTAGATGCGTATCTGATTGGAATTGGAGAGAGATATCATATTACAGTACCAGGAAAGAAGATTCCAAAGTGGTTCAATCATCAAAGCATTGAAAGTTCCATATCATTTTGGGTTGGTCCTGAATTTCCAACAATTGCTCTTTGTTTTGCTTTTCATCTCCTTCCGTTGAAGGACAGTTATGCTAACAATGATAAGTATGGTTCTCTTCGTGATGATAAAATCAGTTGGGTTTGTGATGTCCACATTGTCACCAATAGTCGTAATCAACGTCACATGGTTAGGGTGCGTTTTTGTGATTTGAAGTGTGATCATCTGTGGTTTTATGGTAAACCTTATGGCCAATTACAGCAGTACTTTGGAGACTTGATGCAAGGTGATCGGAATCATGTTGAGGTTTCATGTAAAATTTCTCATTGGAGAAGTAGAAACGAAAATTTGCTCCTGTGATTGCAAGGATGGGGGTACATGTGGAATGCATTTGTCCTCCTCAGAATTCTGTTATCATCCAAGACAACTCTCAAAATGTTGATGATAACTCTATTGACACAGAGGTCGCACCTTTACTACCTCCTTTCTAGTGGACTCAGACGCAGGAGACCCTTCAACCTTCTCTAGTCCCTGAAGACACTAAGTGTCTTTCTTTGACATGATTCAATGCTTCCAATGGGCTTGACTTACGTTTGGGTTGGCTAAATTTGGGTGTTGAGTTGACCAATGGCAATGGGTTTGGTTTGTGTTCTTCTTCAATGGTCCATTCCATCAAAGATGATGCGGTCTTCAATCCATAGCCACCATCAAAGAAATGGAAAATCTCTTATTCAGACGGTTTGGCTAAATTTCTTTTTACGGTGTTTGTCACTTCCCATTCTCTATATCTAAATTAATGGACTCATTCATACGGGATACCAATTCCAAATGTAACTATGTTAGGACATAAATGCAAAGAAAAAGCTGAATTGATGGTCATCTGATTTATTGTTGAATTCATTTTCTTGTAATGGTAAAAGAGTTTTCAAATTATTTGAGAAAAAAACATTACATTTATCAAGCGTATGAACCAGTAAAGTCAAAAAGCCTATGTTTTTTGAGTCACAAATGTCAACATCTAATTGGCCATAGTCAAGAGATTACTTGTACCAATTAGAATTGTTGGTTTCAATTAGTTGAGCACTATATAGCTTGAGTGAATGTTGCTATTGCTTGGAATTTAAGGTTTAATTGATGGAATGGTCATGGTGCTATGGATTTTCAGCTAGAAGACCCAGTTCAAACACAATGCACTGTATTGTGAAAATAAATACATAAATACTACCAACCAAAAATAAAAATTCAGAAGTCAGAGTGGGAGTGGATCCTTGAGCTGAAATTTGAAGTTTATATAGCCTACTCATAAAGTAATTGCCCTGTTAAATCTTAAGTCATTTTTGAGAGTTAAAACAACTTCAAAAATTGGTCGAGTCTGTAGGATTTGGCAAAACTAAGCATTTAACTAGGAGTGACTCAAAATCTGGGGGAAAATCATGGTTTTTATTTATTTTTGAATAGTTATGATTTAATTGTCTTAAAATTCAGTTGAACCAGATGATTGTGATAAATATGGGTAAGAATTTGCTTGGGCAATTGAGGCCTATGTTATGATCACCTGGCTAGACTTTTGCATTGTAGATTGTCATTTTCCAATGCTAATTTCCCTTTAGTTGTTTGTATGAAGTGGGCTATTAGTTGTTTTTATCTTGATTATACTTTTTGAAGTACAACTTTTTTAAACATAACAATTTTATATCTGCTTGAAGAATTGTGTTCTTATATTTACATGATAAATATAATCACACAAGCTATTCCTTTGCTGGGAAGTTGGCTTGCAATCAGATATTTAAATATGTGTGCAATGTTGCTTCTATCTAGTGAGAAACCTTATGCATGAATTGGTATTTTGCTATTTGAACATGTTTTTAATACATTTCTTCTGAAGATGTTTGCCTTAAAACTCATGGCTGCAACTCTTTTTTTTTTTTTTTTCCTTTAAATGTTGTAGTCTTAGAAATTACAATTTCTTTTTAGCATACAATTTTGTTTTCCCCTGTTTTGATGTATATTCCTTTTTCCTATGCTAACCTGCTGCCCAATTTTTTCATTTTATAGGCATTATATGATCTTTTCACTCTTTACTTTCAATGTAAAAGTCTTTATTTGTCTTCGCAGGCTAAGGACTTGTAATAAGTTTTTTAAAGGTCTATTGGACAATTTTATTGGCTTGATCAATTCAAAGATGATAACAGAAGAAAATAGAAAGAACATTTGTGCAGTTGGTGATTCTTCTTCTTCTTCTTTCTATTCAATATTTATATTTTTACTTATTGATTTGACTTTTGGAAATTCAAAACTTTTCAATTAGCATATGTATCAGGAATATGAATGATTACATACTAGAAGATATTTACCATTGTTCATCTAAGTATAGTATGTATGATTGTAAATGGTAATATTTGTTAGTTTTAGACCCCTGAGAAAACACTATATTTAACCAAATTAAAGCCAAGTTGATTTTTAGATTTGTTATGCAAGCTTTAGGTTAAATAAACAATCATACATCTCATGCAAGTGAGAGAAATTAAAAGAGACACAATATGATGACTCAAGAAACCTTATGAAAAAAATTGTTCCAAAAAAAAAAAACCTTGGGGGCACTTGACCTTATCAATCCCAAGGTAATAGTTTCACCATAAGATGGAGATTTACAGTAAAAAATAACTCTATTCGCTGTAAATCTAACTTCAGTTACCGAATTGAGCTCTAAATCCCACAAACTTCTCTTACAATGAACTATTTCAACATGAACTTCCAATTTGCGACTTTGAGCCCACCCTTGAAGGTTTAGAACTTCAATACACTTGATATATGTGATCTCCGATAGAGGCTTGAAAGAGTAAGAGGTACAGAACATCTTAGATCTCAAAAGAGCAGTTCTCAATACTTAAAAAACGTGTATTAGGGTTTCCCTTAAGTATAGTTGAACTGAAACCCTAAACATCTAATGGGCTGATGGGCTGCAAATTTAATTCTGTTGATATGACTTTTGATTGGTTGAACTTAATTTCGATTGGTCGAACCTGATGATATTTCTGTTCATGCATCAGCAGCTTTCCTGTTCTTGCACACTAACCTGTTGCACCTTGAGCATTGTCTAATCATACCTATAGACTTTATGATCTATATCTAGACAAGTTTATGTTCACGTGTTTGCCAACAAACCTATGCAAATATAGAACCTAACAATTTTATTTGAGGGGCATCAAATTTTATTAGGTTCTTTGTCTCGTACACCTCTTTATGTATCAACCATCCTATTTTATTACCTTAAAAAAGACAGATTCTTGATAAGAAATAGTATATTTGTAAGCTCAACTATAACAAACAACAAAGAAGCAAATGTACTGTTTTTATATTTATTTTTTATTAGTCATTGTTTCCAGCATAAAGACAAGCAACATTTTCAAAAGATCAAGCGGGCAAGAAAAATGTAAAACACATTAGAAGGTTGGAGTGCAATATAAAAGTCAGGAAGTCATCCGAGAAAATGTGCTTCTCATCAAAGGATGACATTTGGTGATAGTAATGAACAGATCTGAAAACAGGAAACATTAATCACATAATTTTGCAAGATTTGGAAACCCATGACTTAAACCAGATTAAAAATTCAATACTTTCTATATGTCCGATCAAAAACAGGAAACATCTATCACATAGTAGCCAATAATATGTGGTTCTTGGGAAGAGTGATGCAGTGATACTTGAGATACATGCATGTTGTTTTGGGTTTGGAGTGTGGATTTCCTCATTTGTTTTTGTTTTATGTGTAGGGGTACGACATTGTGTAATTTTCTTTGTATTTATTTCAGATTTGGCAGGTTGAAATGGACTTCAGCTTGTATCTCCACTGTGACATTCTCAGATCCTGTAAACAGATTTCCAACTGGCTTTTTCAGCATTATAGTTGTTTAAGAAAGGGGGATCCTATAGCCTTTCTCATATTTATTTATTTGGTTATGAAGATGCTGAAAAGGATGATTGCAAGAACAGCAAGAGGCATTCTTATTGTGTTTCAGGTGGGAAAGGAAAATGAGATTTCACACTTCATTATAGACGATCCCATCATCTTCTATTGGAGATATAACTGAGCTAGGCTATCTTAGTTTTCTGCTTCTTTGCATTGAGACATTTCTGCATTAACAAAGAATATGGGTTCAAGTGAATTGGTTTCAGCAGAAGATGAATTGGCAGGTATTATAGGCTGTAAGGTAGGTTCTCTTCCCATTTGAAATTAACTTTGTCAATGCTGCGAGGATCTTTGTTTTAGGCAGCTTGGAATTTGATGATTGAACAAATGTGGACATTAAGGGTTGAAGAAATTGAATTTGTCAAAAGGGGACATGATCACCCTTTTAGGATTACTCTTTGGATTTTAACAAGCTATTTTCTCTCTCTTTAGTATTCTGATAGGTGGCCTACATGTATGATAAATTGAAGTGCATTTTCCATTTTTGAGGATTTCATTTGATAATTACGTTTTGTTCCGTCCTAAGTACAAGATTAAATATTTGCAGAAGTGGAGAAAATATAAAAATGTTATTTTCTCTAATATATTTTCTTGTCCTTTACTAATTTAGGCTTCGTGGAAGGGGGTTGCGCTTTCTCAGATCCCACTTTTTACATCCTGAAAAATTGCCCTCTTAAATGTTCTTGTTATGAGGGTTTTTTTTTTTTTTTGCTAATGCATTTCTAATCATCTTAGCAAGACAGTGATATGGAAGGTGGTGGACCCTGTCTCAGATTTATTTGTAATCATGCATTAAGACAAGTTGACACTTAACATGTAGTTGTATCGATCTGCTTCAAATTGAAGTTGAAAATAAATCTTGTTCTTTTGTACTAGCTATGCGATATGCTCCTCTCCTATTTCTTGTAGTTCAATAGGCTTGACATGATCTTAAATTAAATGAAATTTTTGTATGCTAATTACCTTTGATTTCATACCCAAATTGAGTGGCATTGTTTTTTGGGTTCAGTTATTTGTGGGTTTTATGTAGTTCTCAATATAATGGTGTTTATAGAACATCGAGAGTCAGATTTCGATTCAGTTCATGCAAGGATTATCAGCATATTACTTACCATAAATTTAAAAAAAATTTTTTTTTAAAAAGGCCTATTTAAGCTCATGAGGATTGTCAGAGTGTGTACCATATTCTTGTACTTTTGCTATTCAGCTATCACTACGAATGAAAGACAGCTGTGACATTATGCACACAAACATGGAAAATTATTTCATTTATTTGTTAATAGATGGCATATATGCAAAGATATCTAATGTAAATATAATAAAGTAGAAGCATCTAGTGAGGCTCTGCCATAATTATGAACTGTGTAAAATTTAAGATTTATAAGATAAAATGGTATGGTTGTAGAGGAGTTGGGGGGTGTTTCAAGACACAAGAGGAGAACATAGCGCAAAGTTCTAGTCATTTCACTAACTTTTATATATTGGTGTGGTTCTTGTAGGTGAAAAGAATGATCAATCCTTTGCCAATAATGAGCTTGATGAATGAGTATATGGGCATCAGGGATCTCCTCAATTAGAATGGCTTTGCTTGGGATGAAATTACCTAAACGGTGGCACTGTGGCAGCTGATGTTTAGCTTTGGGAAGCTTATATCAAGGTGTCATTCTATCTCATTAGTAATTTTGCTAGGATGAAGGGTTTTCCTCTAGTTATCACTAAAGAGAACCCAAAGCATAGCGCGCACACACTTGTATTTTTTCCCCCTTTGATGAAATGATATTACTTCTGTATCCATTAGTAAACTGAGTGTTTTTGGGTAACATGGGATGAAGAATATGATCATATTGATTCTATAATAATCAAAGAACTGGATAATTTTGAGTAGCTTTCATATTTCTGATTTGTGCTAGATTTATGGCAATGGAAGTCAGAACGGAAAATCAAGTTGTTTGGACCTGAAAATGGAGGTCAACAATAATGCCCTTTGGATGGAGTTGACAATAACTTGGGATATGCAATATCTAGCTAGAGAGTTTGAAATATCTTATCGGGGGAAAAACGAAATTAAAGTTTGCAACTTCTTAAGACTTAGCATGTTCTCAAAAATTTCAGAGAACATCAAGGGAGAGGTCCAAGAAGCACTTGAAGAAAGGCCATGAGTAGTCAAAACAAATGTGGGTACCGAGAAGGACAATGACTACAATTCAATAGCATGTATTGATACAACACTTCAAATTGTTCCTGAAATAGATAAGAAGCTCTTTTTGGAGGTTTTTGAACTCTTAGAAGATGAGAGAATGACCATGAAATTTGCAGCAAGGAAATGGTTATTGAGAAAGTTTTGACGGGACATCTATTTTGCTTGTCAAATTGGGATAAAATTTGGTTCCGGAGTTTTGTCAATGTAAATAAGATCCAATTTTAGAGTAAAGATATTTTTGGAATAGAATTTCTTGCATGATTTCATTGTTATACACTCATACCCAAATCATTTTCAAGTGTTCAAAGTTTTAATAGGAAGTCAGTTTGATTTTGTTGGGAATACTTGCAACTGCATGGTGATGTTTACTATCTTGCTTCGTTGATGAAAATTTACCCTATTTGTCAAACGGCATATTGTTTATGGGTCATGCTAATAGGTGCACTTAGGGTAATGGTTAACAATTCATTTTAGGAAAATTTTGACACCACTTTTATGGAAAACGGAAAGCTTTCTTTTTCCATAAAAAATTTCCTTTAAATGAATTATTAACTATTGCTCTCAGGGCATCTATTAGCATTTCTTATTATTTATTATCAAGGATGTAAAAATTGTGTCATTTTTGTCTTAATGCGGGTCATGTCATTTAGATATGAGGTCAATAAACATTACGCGGTGTAAACTCAAGTAGTAGTTCCTTCTAATAAATAAATTTAAAAAAAAAAAAAAAAAAAAACCTCAATTAGTAAACCTGATGATTTATTCTCTCCCAACATTTACTCTCTTTTCTTTTGGGTTTCCTGTAATTATTTTATTTAATTCAATAAAATTCTATTGTTTTCTCTCAAATTTATGCATAAAAACTTTTAAAAAAATATATATATATATATATATAAAGACTCAATTCAAATTTATTAATCTTTATTTAATATTATGAATGTGTTCTTATTCTGAGTTGAAGAGCCATATTTACTTGGTTCTAAAATATAAAAGAAGATAAAAAAAGAAGAAGAAGAAGAAGTCATATTTGCTTCTTAATATGATTTTCTAGGGATGTCACAAATTAGAGTCAAATTAATCCTTTAATCGGTGGTGTTGGCGGTGGTTAATCTGAATGGTAGAATGTCCTAGTTTTCTTCCCATTAAAGGTTATTAGCATTCGGATAATAGTGTGTTCCCCTATAAGTGAGGTTTCCCTTTCTTTTCTTTATTTTTTTTATATGAAAAAAAAAAAAAAAAAAAAAAAAACAAAAGAGATAGGAGGGGTTGACTAGAGTGGAGGAGTGAGAATTCCTTGGAGACCAACAAAGTTGTGGAAGAATAGATAAACTAAAAATGCAAATATATGTTTTTTTTTTTTTAGCCTAGAGTAAGTTTAGGATTTAACAAAAGCAAATGCAATTTGAGAACGGTGGGCTTTCAACTAAGTTAATGTAGGCTTGCTGGCTTGGGCCTATCCATTCCACCACTATTAAAATCAAAAACGAAGAGCATTCACAAAGCCATAAATTTAGCAATATGACTCTACAAAAAGTTACTTTATCTATTATACCTTCTTACTTTACAAAATACTAATATTAACTTTAAACATAATAAAATAATATAAACAATACAATAAAATAATATATCTGCAATAAATAATTCATTTTTTTCTCTATTTTCGCTATCTTCAAGCACTCATGGTGGCATCACCACCACCTCCACCACCACCACCTGTGAAATTCCTATGGGAAGAAGAACCAAAATCAGCCACAACACAAACACAAACCCACAACACAAACCCCAAATTAGTCACAACACAAACACAAACCCAACAACCCCAAATCAGCCACAACACAAACACAAACACAACCCCAGCAACCCCAATCAGCCACAAAGCTTGCACATCATAAGCATCGATTTCTGGGTGTTTCTCTTTCATGTAAGCGGCGTAGTAGCAGTTCTTGTCGATGAACACGGTTCGGCCATTGTGGTTGAGTGCTTTTCATAAAAGGGTCTCTTGGGTGAGCCCAAATACGAGGAAATTGCATAGGGTCGAGCATTTCCGAAGTACATCAGAGATTTGCTTGAGTTCTACATAGGCCATGTGGAATGTGTTATTGGATGTTGAAGCGTAGTGGAGGGGGGTGTTGATAGGGATTATTGGAATATTCTCTAGTGTAGATAAGGATTTGAATATAACATTGTGGGTCTAAATCGGAGCTGGGCAGGCTTCGTGGGTATGTTGGCAGCAGGGATAGACACAGGATTTCAAACTGGAGAGGGCCGGAGATAAGAAAAAAAAAAAAAAAAAAAAATTCAGATACGTATCCATATAGTATTAATAAACTATCAACCAAGACAAATACCCAAAAATCATTGTTTCTTAATATATTAAGATACAATCATCTACCAACAAAAACAAAAAACACGAAACACTATTGTTTCTTTATATAATCATCTATGAAAATGGAACTCGACGCTCTTTCAAATCTTTAAAATCATCTTTGTGTTGTCTCCATCTTTTTGACACTGACCCACTAACCTAATGAATCCCACTACCGACACTATAAATTTATTCCGCTTTCTGCACTACTAACAAAAAACTTTTCTTAACTTTACCTTTTTTTTTTCTGTCACCCGTTGCCCAACTCCACTTGTCCCTATTATGCCCAACTACCAGTCAATAAAGAAAAAACTAATTTCTACAAACTCTACTCTTTGTCTCTCTCTCTATCTCTCTTATCTATATAAACAAGAGAGAGAGAGTCAGAAACACAGAGTGACAAAGCCAAAAAGCCAAAAAAAAAAAAAAAAAAAACACCACAAGCAGCACAGATTCAATTTACAATCAGTCAATCACCAACATCAGTTCAGTTCATCACTCATCAGTAAAAACACAAACATGAAATACCACAAGTCCACAAGGCACAAGCATAGTTTCTGTGAATCTCGGATTCTCAGATCACAAACATTTTATTAGGTTTTGAAGGAAAAGATAAGAGTAAGTACCTGTGAACTATGAAGGCTTGAGCAACGAAACTGGGCTGGGCAAATTGAGCAACCGGCGGCGGCGGCAAGTGGGTCTCGCGTGGGTCTCATCGGTGTGGGTACTAGGTAGCAAGATCAAGATAGGTCTCACAAGTGTCACGGCGTCACGGACTCACAGTGACACGGCGACATGGCGTGGGCGTGGGCGGTGGCGTCACGGCGTGGGTGAGTGGGTCTCTCTGAGTACTTTCTGTCTCGCCTCTCTATCTCTTTGTCTCGCCTCTCACTTTCCTTTCTTTTTTTTTTCTTTTTTTTTCCTTCATTTTTTTGCTTTCTTCGTTTGGTTTTGGACTGCTGAGAGCTGAGTGTTTTTTTTTTTTTAATAGATTTACATGGGTCATGGGCTCTTGGATTGGCTGGAGGATGCGCTAGGGGGGGTTCATGATTTTTGTGAGGGGGGCCCAAGCCCTTTTTTTTTTTTTTTTTTTTTGAAAATCTTACCTGCTCAAAAGTTTTTTCTTTTTGGGCCCAAGGGGGGGCCCAGGCCCCATTTGGGCTCAGCGTGGGTTCGTCCCTGGTTGGCAGCTAGGATCAATGAGGTGGAGGAAGAGTAGAGAAGTGAAGAGTGTGAGGAGAAAGAGAAGCAATGGGAAGAAATGAGAAAGGAAGAAAAAAAAGGAAAAGAAAAGAATAAAATGAACTTAACCAGTGTGAGCACTCAATAAAATAATAATAATAATAATAATATAAATAATATATATATATATATATATTTTACATAGGATTGGCTGTGCACTATAGCTATAGAGCTTTGGCTCTATCAATGTAGCCATATTTTTGTATTTGGTAGTGCTAAAAATAAAAATAGCAATATAACTTTTTAGCACTACCAATACTAATACTCTAATAGCACTATTTGTTTTCTCTCTTTTCCTACGCCTATTTACAAAATCCATCATAACTTGCACCTCCGTTTCCAAAAGATGGAAATCTTTTATCCAAGACTCTGACTTCATTTCCAACCATCTCCACCACTCTTCCAAAAAAAATGGCCACCCTCTCCTCCTCTTTAGACTTTGCTCTCAGAATCTCGCGGAAGCAATTAGCAGTATGAAATGGGACGAAGATGAAAAGAGGTGTATGCTTTGCATTGGGATGACAACAAAGATTTCAACAAGTACACCAGGTTTGACTTCCTTTTCCATGGTCAATGCGATAATGGAATATTTTGGGGAAAAATTGCAAACTAACACCCATCTTCAAACAATTTCATTAGTTAGCATCATTCTCAAACTATTTAGGAAACAAACATCTCGAGTGTGTAAGACTCGATTTTGGTGTGCTAAATCGAGCCTTTAGAGCTCGAGTTCAGTATTGCAAAAAGAAGAAAATCTGACTAAGTGAAGAAGAAGGAGTGAAGAAGAAGAAGAACTTCATTTGACAGACCGAAGAAGAACAAAGAACCCCATAGTAGCTTGATTTTTGGGTTGGGTATGATTTTGTTTCTGGGTTTGTCTCTGGTTTGTCTCTGCTTGATTTCTAGGTTGGGTGTCTTTGGTGTTTATCAAAGAAGAACAAAGAACCCCATGATAGCTTGATTTCTGGGTTGGGTTTGATTTTGTTTCTAGGTTTGTCTTCAATTTCTCTCTGCTTGATTTCTGGGTTGGGGCTTGAAATCAGGGTTTTCTCTCTACTTGATTTCTGGGTTGGGGCTTAATTTCTAGGTTTTCTCTCTACTGGATTTCTAGGTTGGGGCTTGGGTGTCTTCGATGTTTATTGAAGAAGGGCAAAGAACCGCATGGTAGAGAAATTAAGTTGTTTATACTCGATTTAGCGCACCAAAATCGAGCCTTACACAATCGAGATGTTAGTTTCCTAAATAGTTTGGAAACGATACTAAGTAACGAAATTGTTTAGGGATTGGTGTTAGTTTGCAAATTGGGAATGGAGTAATGCTTACCCCCATTGCCTCATCCAAAACCTTCCCATTATGTGCTTAGATCATGACCCCATCTTACTTGATACTACTTGGAGACCCCCTTTTGGAACCCAGATTGTTATGGCATAATCCAGGAAGCTTGGAACACAAATTACCAAGGTTCTCGTGCATTCAAGTGGTCCAAAGAATTAAAATGGTAAAGGAGAAGCTTAAAGGATGGAATCATACTGTTTTTGGGCAGATTCAAAGGGAGATAGCAAAAAAGAAAGAAGAACTACAACAAATTCAAGCCAGTATAAATTCTTTGCAGGATGTTCAAAAAGAAATGGAAGTTAGTACACAACTAGAAACCTTAATGGACATAGAGGAAATTATGTGGGCTCAGAAAGCTCGAAGTACTTGGATTATCAAGGGAGATCGGAACACAAAATATTTTCAAACCATTGCAAGAAACAGAAGACTCCGAAACTGAATCACCCAAATCAAAGCTGAAGATGGTAGTTGGCTGGAGAATATGGAGGAAATCCAAAAGGGTTTCACAACCTTTTATTAGAAGCTTTATCAATCCCAACATCATATGCAGGCTCTAGAGATACAAGATCAACTCAAGGAAATCCCCCTACCCTCTCTAACTGAATCTCAGAAAGCAGACCTGAACAAACCATTCCTAAGGGCAGAGATTGAACAATCTGTTTTTCAAATCGGAGCTCTCAAAGCACCAGGACCAGATGGAATACCTGCGGGCTTCTATCAACAGTATTGGAGCATAGTTCAGAATGATGTCATCTCAACTGTCCAAGCTTTTTTCCATTTAGGTTACCTTCTTAAATCTCTCAACCAAACTTTTCTGCCTCTTATTCCAAAAGTAGCTTGCCCTGAAGAATTTTCTCAATTTAGACCCATCAGTCTCTGCAACGTAGCTTACAAAATTATTTCAAAAATTCTTGTCAATAGACTTAAACCCATTATGGACAGTTTGATAACCCCATTCCAAAATGCCTTCATACAAGGTAGACTTATCACTCATAATATTCTTCTTGCACATGAAATTTATGACTACATGAGAAAAAAGAAGAAAAATAAATGGGGTTTTGGTGATTTGAAACTTGATATGCAAAAAGCCTATGACAGAATTGAATGGAGCTTCCTCAAAGCTGTTCTTCATAATATGGGCTTTTCAACTAATTGAATCCACTGGGCGATGCAATGTGTGTCCACAGTTTCCTATCGTATTTTGATTAATGGTAGCCCTTCTAAAACTACTGTGCCATCTAGAGGTCTTAGGCAAGGTGATCTTCTATCACCATATCTTTTCATTTTGTGTGCCAATGTCCTCTCTTGTGCTCTCATTAGAAATGAACAGAACAACAACATCAAAGGTATTAGAATTGGCCGAAACTGTCCAACATTTACACATCTCGTCTTTGCTGATGATTCTCTCCTCTCTTTCAAGGATGACTCTGTTGAGGTCCAAAATTGATTGGTCACAGACTAATGCCCAAAGAAGGAAAACGTTGAGCTCAGTCCACACAAAAATAAATAAATAATAAAAAAAAAAAGAAGGAAAAGAACAAAAGGAAAAGGGCAAGAGGCCCAGAAAATGGGAATCCAGAGACCCACGAAAAGAACAAAAAAGGGGCCCAACACAGGCGGAACCAGCAAGCCAAAGAAAGCCCAGAAAGAAGAACTGGGCTGGGATCCCGGAAGCCACCAGAGTCAGGGGATCCTTGGACAAGCGAAGTAAGAGCAAAGCAGATTCAAAAGAAGATAAAAAACAAAAGGCATGCGGATCTCATGATCCAGACATGCAGTGGAGCCAGGAGGTACGAAGCCGAAACGCAGTAGCCTGGGTACGACCATTTGGAGAAAGTGACAAGGAAGAGTACACTGAAAAAGGCTGGAGCACTGAGAAGAAAAAGCCAAATAAGCTTCAGGCCAGCCAACAGAGAAGTCTGGAAATAGAAAACTAGTTAAGGGACTTTCATTTGGTCGGACCAAAAGCAAGAAACTATGAAAGAAAAGGGAAACGACATGACCCTGAACAACCAAGCACGGCACGAACTCACAGGGGCAAAAGGGAGAAAAACGTGAGTACCCCGGAGCCTGAAGCTGTGCTATAAAAGGAGGAAGGGGTCCATGCTACAGGGGGATTCGGATTCAGACCAATAGATAGAGATTCATTTTCAGGATTCTTAGTTGTTTTCTTTTTTCCTGAAGTCTCATGAAATTGTAAGAAAAAACTCTGTAAACTTAAGAGAAAACAGGGGAAACGTTCCCGGTATCCCAGAGACAGCCACTATAGCACACGCTCGGATTCAACAAATTCAAACTTTGCAAGTCTTTGAAGCTTGAATGGCTATCAAAGTCTGTAACTTTTGAACTTAGTTGGACCTTGCACCACGTCTTAGTGAGCACTGTAATCACAACTAAAGGAAATTATAAAATGCACCTCACTAATTTGAGGATCCCTAACCTTTTCTTGCATTATATTTTACTTATGGTGCATTCCTTTGCTGTTAAAATGTCATTCAATACAGATATTCTTGCTTGTTAGTTATTTGCATTGTAGGAAGACTGCTTTGCGCACCACTCGGTTCTTAAACAGCTCTTTTAGCTGCAGTAAATCGAGCCCAGTCCACCAAGAACATTCTATTCGGTCTAGGATCTTTGGGCCATAGTGCTGAAGAAAAAAGGCACTCTCATAGACTCCAAAACCATTTCCACCCTTCAACAAACTCTTAATTGGTACTGTGACTTATCTGGACAAAAGTTCAATGCTTAAAAGTCTGAACTCTTTTGTACCCCTAACATTAGTCCTGACAGACAACAAGCCTTAAGTTCCACCCTTGGTGTTAAACTTGTTAACCACCCAAGGAAATACTTAGGAATTAATTTCTGTATGAGAGGTAGAAAAGCAGTGAACTTTGAGGAATTAGTAGAAAAAATCAGCAACAAACTTCAGGGATGGAAAACTAAACTTCTCTCACAAGCTGGAAGAGTCACACTTATCAATTCTATTCTCCAATCCTTACTTGTCTACTCATTCTCTTGCCTTAGAATTCCTGACAAAATCTGCACTAAACTTGACTCCATCATCAATGCCTTTTGCTGGGGTCAGCAACCCTCTATAAGAAAACTCCATCTTATCAATTGGGACACCATCTGTAGGCCTAGAAATGAAGGTGGACTAGGTATAAGGAAATTTAAACTGATGAACCAAGCCTTAAGAGCAAAACAATTTTGGAGAATCATTCAACAACCCCAATCCATCCTTGCCAAGACTCTTACCTCAAAATATTGTCACAGGGAACACATTCTCACACACAAACCCAAACCAAGCAGCTCCTGGTCCTGGAAAAACATTATGCACAAACCCAATCCCAAGCTTATCCAATGTACATGGAAAGTAAGTACAGGACATAGTATCCCACTCCAACATCCAGCTTGGTTTAAACCAAAAAACCCTTCAACCTTAGATCATAACATTTGTGTTGCAAACCTGATAAAACCTGCCACCAACACTTGGGATTTACCACTCATCACTTCTCTTTACAATAAAAAAGAAGCTGAGTCCATCCTTAACATCCCTATACCCAAATCAAAACCATTTGAGTGCCAAGATAAAATCATTTGGCCTTTTCCCACCAATGGCAAATTCCAAGTGAAAAAAGCTTATTCCATCCTCCTCAATGAAAACCTTTCATCTCACCCAAACCCACCTACTATCCCACAAAAGACATGGAAAACTTTATGGAAAATTCCACTCTTTCATAAAATTCTACAATTTATTTGGAAAGTCTTACGCTCAACCCTCCCTCTCAGAAACACCCTTATCCATAGAGGTTTAAATTGCTTTGATACCTGTCCTTTTTGTCAAGAAGAAAGGGAAACTTTAGATCACTTGTTTCTCAAATGCCCTTTCTCTAGAGCTGTCTGGTTAGGCAGTGAAATGACCACACGTACTGACACTCTTCCCTACCACACCATATCTGATTGGATAAGTAACTGGATAGAAGGAAGCCAAAAGGAAAACCGAATCAAGAACTGCGTCCCTACCTTGTTTGTTACCCTTTGGTGCATATGGAATCACAATAATGGCATAGTCTTCGAAGGAAAATTACCCAATGCAAGGGAGGTTATGCTAACCTCAAATGCTTTTAACTCTCAGGTACAATGCTGCTTATTCTGCAAATCTTACAGGTCAAGATCAAACATCAAAGGAAGACACCCAGCACCTTACTCCTGTCTGGCCTTACCAAGAAGCTTGGCAATTGTTGTATCTAGTTGAAATCTCCAGCAAAGTAATTAGAGGAAGAAGTGGTGCTGCCCTGATTGGTAAATCAAAGGAAGGATGTCAAATTGTCAGAAATGCATTTCTCACGGCATTCCAAGATCCTAAGAAGGCAAAGCTAGCTGCAATCCGTGAAGCACTCCTTTACACAGCTCATTTGGGTCTCAAAGAGTGGTGATCCTAACTGACAGTAAGGAAATACAACTTTTCTGGAGATCTAAGAGCCACTGGCCTTTGTGGATGGATAGTTTACTAGATGATATTCATAATATTGTTAAGCAATACTCAATGCTTATTGTTTTTTTTTAGAACTTCGGACTCTATATTATCTGATTGTAGGAAACTTGCTAATAAGATAGCAAGACAGACTCCTAACTCTGTGTTGTAATCTCTTTGTTTGGTATCAAAAAAAATAAAAAATGGACTTCACACTGACATTTTTTTTGGGAACCAGCTCTCTTTCGTTCAACTATATTAATTATTAAGATAATGATAATGGAATTATTAAGAAAATTGGGAAATGATGATATCTAATACACTAGTTGAAGGCCATCCTTTAATTTGGGAGACTAAAAATATTTTTTTTTCATAGATTAAGTTTTCAATGAAAAAAAAAAAGTTATGAATAAAAGCTTATTGGAGAAAAGTTGTCACAGTCTAAACCACATCTTATTGGAGATCCCATGAGAGCCATAAGTCTCTCAGATTTTATTTATTGCAAAAGTGAGGGTAAACCTCAAGAGACGTTAACAATACATAACAGGGTTGGTAAAATACAAACACCATTATATAAACCATTCTACTGCAGGAGCTCATTCAAGCACTTCAAACATGGATGAACGCAGGTGTTACCTAGTTTGGTTTTTTAGCTTGCTTTTTCACTTTGTAGCTTGTACCTTAAAAACAAAATCCAAAAAAATAAAAGTGACGATGATTGATGATCTAACCAATCCAATAATTTGCCCCCATTCAATGAATCAACAGGGAGTAGAAAACTAAGGTATGTGTTACCTCGTGCTACAAAATTCAAACCAGCAATGGCTCCAAAGAGGTGTGCTCGGGCACATGTTGGCATAGCAGTAGGCAATCGTAAATAAGTATATAATATGCAGTGCATTTCCAAAACTTTGACATCTTTTTATTGTCAATTCTTTCCAAATTTAAATATGTCCATTGGAGAGTTTTGAAAATTGCACGGTGGATGTGCTCATAGATCAAAATACAAGAACATGGAACGAGGGGCTGATTGATGGTTTATTTGTGGAAGAGGATGCTGAATTGATCAAGAAGATTCCTCTTAGCCGAGATGCACATGAGGACTCTCTGTATTGGCCATACTCCACATCCGGTCATTACACTTGCAAGTCCGGGTATATGTTCCTTAAACAAGAATCAGAAATAGAAGCAAGCCAACAAGCCCCTCCAATCCATGACAAGCAGCTCTGGAAGAAGATTTGGCAGCTGCAAGTTCCTCCAAAAATTAAAAATTTCCTTTGGCGTGCGTGTCGTAATGTTCTTCCTACCAAACAGGCACTGTTGAAGAGGAAAGTTACAGCTGACCCGATCTGTGAGAAGTGTCGTTCTGCTGTGGAGGAGTCCGTGCATGCTGTTTGGTCTTGCCCGGAGTTGGGAGAGGGTTGGGGTGTGGAGGACGAGTGGTGTTTCAAGTCTGAGTTGGAGTTTACAGACGTGAAGGAACTTTTGTCTTGGCTGATTGCAGAAGGAAAGTCAATTGAGTTATTTGCTTATACGGCTTGGATGGTGTGGACTCAAAGAAACAAAGTACGGGTCACACAACAAGCTGTTCCGCTCCATCAGTTGGCTGAACAAGCAAAACAAAAATTGAATCAGTTTAGAGCTGATCGGCAGATTTTTGAAGTGCAATTCATGGACAGAAATGTTGGAGGCTCTAGATGGTCATGTCCGCAAGATGGTTGGGTGAAAATAAATTTTGATGGAGCTGTTTTCAGTGAGTCAAATCAGTCCAGAGTTGGAGTGGTAATCCGAGACAATAATGGTGCTATGATGGCTTCCTGTTCAAAAAAACTTCATCAAGCATACAAACCTGACGAGGTTGAGGCGCTGGCTGCTTTGAAGGCAGTCTCTCTTGCACATGATCTGGGCTTTCGAAATGTGATTCTTGAGGGTGATTCTCTCGGTCTGATCAAAGCATTGAAGTCAGCAGAGGATAGCCTTTCCCCAACAGGTCTGCTGGTAGACGACATGAAACGGGTTGCTAGTAGTTTTGAACGATTGGTGTATTCTCATGTTAAGAGAAACGACAATAAGGTAGCTCATAGTCTGGCGAAAAATGCAATCTGCATTCTAGATTCACAAGTATGGATGGAAGATGTCTCATCACATATTACTTCGATTTTAGATTTGGATGTAATCATTTTAAGTTAATAAAATGAGTTAGCTTCTTTCTCAAAAAAAAAAAAAAAATCTTTCCAAATTTACATAAGTGATAAGACATATAGGAACAGACATTAAAAATCATGATCAACTACATAAAAAATGTCCAATCTTTACACAAGATGTTCCATTAATAAAATCATAGTTATGAACATCACATAAGGGGGGTTAAGTAAGGAAAGCTAAATATATGTTCCCTCCCCCAAACAAACAAAAACAAGGTACTTGATATCCAAAAGGAATATTACAGGGAAAAAAAAGGAAAGAAAGAAAGAAAGATCATGCATGGCAAGTTCAAATTGTGGAGCAAATGTGGACCGTTGATAATAACACAAGATTCTAGACATAAGGTGCAGTGAAAGGACTTGTGCTAAGAGAAAGATTACATGATATTTTTGTTGCTCAGATTTCCTTCCAAGGTGCTGTGACATATAATCACATGAATATACATCTTATATCTCACTTCCAAAATGAACAGACCATGGTTGGTCTCTTTAACACAGATGTGATGATCAACCCCGTCTTCCCTGATCATCTTGTCAAAGAGGGCTTTTGTTGCTCATTTTGACCTTTTCAATTCAAATTTCTTCTTAATAGCCTCCCAAAAGGCTGGTATTGCAATATCATCAGGAACTTCCTTAAAAGACGGGAGATAATTTACATCCACAATGACATGATCACAAGTGCCTTCCTGAATCTGAAATTTCACACAACAAGGAAGATTACTTTTATGCTAAGCAACGGACAAGTTTGCCTTAAGTAGCAAGATATATATACCAATCACATGCTTGGAACAAATCTTAAGAATTGAATATTGGTTAACATATCATGCTTATATATCATTATTAAGTGAAAATCTCAAGTGAATGGTTAACCTATTAAACATACATCTAAAATAATACATAATTCACTTTTGTTTGTTCCAACTATATCTGGTTGATGCAGGTTGGTTTTTTTTTTTTTTCTTTTTTTTCTTTAAATAGTAATTTGGTTGGTGCAAAAAATACAAAGGAAAGAGACCCATTGGCCATCAGAGAGCTAAGCCTAGGAAGGGGGAAATCTGCAGACCAACTGTGTAATGCTTAACAATGTAGTAAGTTAAGCAACGTTTGGAAAGATTATGAAAAATAGCATCTCGAGTCCCAAAGACTCGCTTTGTGAGTGTTTTAGATCTGAAAATGCTACATAGATCTCGAGTTCTATGCAAAAAAATTTTTAGTTTTATCGCCACTATAGTGGCGTTTTTAAGTCCTATAGTGACGTTTTAAAGCCCTATAGCGGTGTTTTCCTGCAAAATTTTTTCGTAAGTGATCAATACCAGGTTTAGGGAGCCCTATAGTGGCGTTTTTAATCCCTATAGTGACGTTTTAAATCCCTATAGCGGCGTTTTTCTGCTAAATTTTTTTATAACTCCATTTTTAAGCCCTATAGTGACGTTTTTAAGCCCTATAGCTGCATTTTCCGAACTCGAGTCTTTAAAACTCGATTTCCACGTGGATTGTTTTCTGCATCATACTCATCCGCTTACAAATCGAGACTTAAAAACTCGATTTTTATCTTGGAACTCGAGTTTTAGATACTCTAGATGCTAGTTTTCAACATTCTTTTCCACCGTGACAACTAACTAAATTTTTTAATATTTATTGTTATTTAGAAAAAAAATTCTCTAGGAAGCCAAACTCACCTATTTGAAAGGCCTAGGTATTCACAACAATCACATGTAAAGCTTCTCCATAGATTGTAAGCCACCTTCTTATCCACTACTTTATCCTTTTCCTTGTTTTTAAAATATATATATATATATATATACATATATTGATTAGCTTTTGACCAGCTTTTCAAGATTTAATGGATTGTTCAAACATAACTTAAGGCAATTTCAGTTTCACTCAATGTATATAAATTGATTATAGACAACTTTTAAGTGATAGCTCCTGCTAAATTAACCAATATACTAGAATGTATACAAGAAAACTCAAAGGCAAGTCAGTCAAGATGGAATATAGTGTCTGAGATGACCTGCTTTCAACTAGGAGGTTTTTGAGGAATATAAGAAAATCTAGGGATTCCAGTTTTGGATTATATTGTGCAGGATTGGTCATCATTACTAATTATGGAAACATTTAGTTTTATATTTTGTGTTAATCTACATGGTTCAGCAATAAAGAAAATCAATTATAACATATTCATGGAAAATACAAATCATAAGGAGAAATGAGTGCAAACTACTGTAGAATATGTATTCAAGAAAACTCGACTTGGCTACTTACAACAACATCAAAGCCAAATATGGTAAGATCAAGCACTCCCCTAAGCCAATTTGCTGCGTCAGTAACCAGATCAAGATCAACACAACTATTAGTGGCCTTGGAACAATTACCATCACCATAATGCTGGTCTTCTTTGGCAGTGGGAAGAGATTTTAAGTTGCAGAGAGAAATGATCAAATTATGGGTTATCAAATATATGCTCTTGAACACATATCATCAAAGCAAAAACCAAAAGAAGAGGGGTTTTTATAGGTAGACAAAACTCATACACCCACAGGGTGCATTTGAAACTTACCTATAAATAATTAATCTTAAAAAAAAAATAAAAAATAAAAAATAAAAAACCCTTCACACACCCACATGTGAGTAAAACCACCACCCCACCCTCACCCATTATCTACAGGAAATGCCAATTGGTCCCAAAAACCATTATCAAAAAGGAAGAAGCAAAATAGAAGCAATAAACACATACCTGTCAAAGACTAAAGGTTTGAGTCCATTACTTTTAGATAATTTCATCAAGATGATGCATTTGGTGTAGACTTCTTAACTGCATAGGAAACTTTTTCACCCAAGACATAAAATTTGTACAAAGTAGATGAATGATCCACATATTCCTGCAGTTCCAATAACTTCAAAGTCTCATTCCCAAGGAGTAATCCATTATACCCAAGAATCAACATAACCCTGCCATATAAGATATTAACCCACACATGCATGCACTACTTGACAAACACTCACTTCCATAACTATGTCACATAAAGTTGGAGTTAATCCAGTTTCCAACTTTCCATATTGAAATTTTTTATAGAGAGAAATTCGAGAGTACTAATTCCACAATAAGGATAACAGAAGTACTCCAAAGTCTTCATAATGAAAGTTGTTTCTTGCTCACCTGCACAACAGCTGGAAAAGGAACACTCAAGTCCTTAAAATCTTCATTTCTGAATATGATCGCCTGTTTATATAAAACATAAGCTATTTAATTCAAATAAAAAAGAAAAAAAAAAAAAAAAAGGAATTCAGATCATTATAGCTTAACATAATAGACCAAGGACACTTTCTAAAAAATTATTTTCATATTGCCACCATATATTTTCATGAAAGATGAAACCCAAAAAAGAATAAAAATTAAATGGTGACATTATATCTGCATTAAACATCAATGCCCATATTTGTGTGCCCTAACCAAATATATATTTTTAAGAAATGTCAATTTGTTCAAAAATTCAGAAAATTACTAGAAGATGTGCAGCTAATACATGAAGTTTTGTAATACTATACTACTTTACTTCTTTCTTTCCTTTTTGATAATGCAAGGAACCTTTCTAAAGAAGAGCCCTCTGGAATCATCTTTTTTTTTTTTTTGATAGGTAACCAGAAAACTATTATTAATGAAAAAATAGGAAATAGTACAATTTGTTCATGATGATGAACAAGAAGAAAAAGATAAAACAAACAGCAAAAAAGAGGGAAATGAAGAAACTAATCTAAGAGAAAATATAAACTCAGAGAGAGAAGAATAATCAGTAAAACCCCAACAACGAGACCACTCAAAAAAGATTACGTTGGCATAAAACCTTTAACTCATCCATTGTCTTCTCAGTATCCTTAAAGGAACAACGATTTCGTTCCAACCAAACAATCCACATTAAGCAACCTGGAATCAAATTCCAGATGCTCGAATTATGCTTCCCAAGCCATTGATGCCAGCAAAATAACAATCCCGCCACCGATCTTGGCATAACCCAATGTATACCAAAAGTCTGAAGCATAAAAGTCCATAAAGTATGTGTAACAGGACAATGAAGAAGAAGGTGGTCGACCGACTCCCCATGACAACAACACATACAACCCCAATTTGCCAATGAGCGACCCCTAAGCATGAGATTATCCAAAGTGAGAATCCGATCATAAGTAGCTGTCCACAAAAAGAAAGCCACTTGCTTAGGAACCTTTGGTTTCCAAACACCCTTCCAAGGAAACAAAGAATCCGGAGTACCCCGAATCGCATGGTAGTAAGACCGGGGGTCAAACTTACCATCTCCTTTTAGCCGCCAACAAAGAGTATTACTCCTTTCACCCTAAGGAATACGAGATTGGATAAACTGAAGGGGAGAATAAGATGCAGCTAGCTCCTAGTCTTCAAAGGCTCTATAAAACCTTAAATCTCACACTCTAACAGTACCTCCCTCCGGAGTCCACAAAACCTTAGAAATACAAGCATCCTTGGCTGCTAAACACACGTATAGCTCCGGATAGAGGTTTTTTAGGGTATTATCACCAATGTGTGCCAGAAATGAATACGAGTGCCTTCACCCACTACAAAAGACAAAATGCTTGGAGAAGCTCTCCCACCCTTCATGAATGCTTCTCCAAAGACTGCATTCATGAGCCCTCCTACAACGGAATCGTCTCTAGCTAGTAAAATCTATTGGCAACTAACCGCACCCACCATAACTAGTTGCCGGGTAATACTATACTGCTTTACTAAAGCATACATAATGCTTTGTAATACCATACAGAATGGTATGGACTTGTCTCTATCCGGTCCATACTGCTTTACTTTAGCTTTACCTCATCTGTCCTTAATATGTCTACAGTTTCAGTCATTTGTACCTTCTAGAAATATTAAAGTCCAAGGTAATTGGCCTAGATAAACGGTGGCTTCTCCCTTTTCCTCTTCATATAAGTGACAAAGGGAGAGAATTTGAAATTTTAATTAATAATACATAAATCCAGAATGAAACTAGATAAAGTCAGTACCACCTTGTGAGCATTAGCTACACCACATGCAACTTGAGGCTTCACTATACTTGGAAGAGATAATTTAGCTTCAGACAGCCTTTGCAGCAAATCAGGTTCTTCGAAACTATCAACCTGCACATAGAAGATCCAGACTTACTAAATTTGGGGAGAAATTTGATCAATTTAAAAATGGACCACTATTCCAACTTAAACCTTAAGTCGAGTGTCGTTAAACATGATCAGAATCACTTCAAACATTCAAATGACCCAGGGATTAAATAATTGAGATTTATCTTTGTGTATAGCAACAAACACGGATAAATCCCAATTAATCATTCACTCAAAAGAATACCATGGTTGAATTGATAGGAAAGAAACTTGATACAGCAATACCATAACAAAAAAAACCATCAAGACATAAGACCTTCAAGAAATGGGGGCCCCTGATTGTAGAGCAGCCTTCAGTTTTGAGATCCTCCAAGCGAAGTAGAATTTCTTGAATTTCCAGCCGATCTAGCACAGGGTAGATGTTGTTAAATGAATCAATCACAAAGCAATCTGGGTGATCCTCCAAATATCTGTGCAAGAACAAGTTTTTTATTAAAGAAAACTTAAAAACTGTTCATATTTTTGTTGTGACTTCCGAATAGAATAAATGAATACAAAGAGACATGTAAAAACAAACTACTGATTATGTCATCAGCTAAAATCAGAAAAAAAATTTCCTCAATTTTATTTGGCAAAAATGCAAAACTGATCCTCTAACTTTCAGCTTTTGTCATTTCAGTCCTCTAACTTTTAGTTTTGTCATTTCAGTCCTCTAAGTTTCAATTTTTGTCAATGTAGTCTTCCGTTAGAAGTCAGTTATCTTTTTCCGTTAAATGACCCTCTAATTTTTAGCTTCTTTTTTATAATAATTTTTATAATTAAAAGAAAATTAAAAAAAGCTCAAAAAAAAAAAAAAAAAAAAAACAAGTAACTTGAGAAATCAAAACCTTTAACATGTCGGAGAAGTCCAATCCATGAACCTGAATTTGAGTCCCAAATGAAACGTAGCCGCGTTCTTGGGCAACAAGCCAATGGCACGCCGCACGCTACACGCCTCAAAGCCGATTTGACATAGCCCATCTCCTCTTTTTTGTTTTCGAACAAGATGAACAGTAACGAAGAAATCAAAGCTCCTCTCAGTAAGATTTTCATAATCTCTTTCCTCCTTTCAATTCATTTTTTTTTCTCTTCATATTTCCACCTCTCTAAACACTAAGCTAAGCTTCAAAATCTTCTCATTCATACACAGTCCAGAACTCTCGAGTATCGAATTCGGAAAATTCCACCGACTCCGAGAAATATCCGATTGAGCAAGTAGCTCTAACGGTTCCGACCACCGACGACCCTTCTCTCTCGTGCTTCACATTCCGAACATGGATTCTAGGGAGCGTAGCGTGTGTGGTCCTCTCATTTCTCAACCAATTCTTCTGGTACCGCAAAGAGCCTCTCTCGCTAACATCAATCTCAGCTCAGATCGCAGTGGTCCCGCTCGGACACCTCATGGCATCGACGATAACGGAGCGAGTGTTCTTCAAGGGGACTCAGGGAGTGTATTGATCGGTGGTGTGTTGAGCGTAGACTTCGCCGAGGACTTGGGGAGATTGGTATCGGAGATCATGGAACAGTGAGGAAGGGAATGGTTGTGCTGGTAATAGAAGGGGTTAACAGAGGCACAGGTTTTGCACAGATCCTGATCTTGGCGGCGAAGACGATGCAAGAACAGAGGCACAGGTTTTGCACAGATCTTGCGTTCGCCATTTCCGAATGTTTTTTTTTTTTTTACAGCTTTTTTTTTTCTTTTAACTATGAAAATTATTATTAAAAAAAAGTCAAAACGGTGTAGTTTTGATCACTTAATGGAAAAAGATAACTGAGTTCTAACGGAAGACCACATTGACAAAAATTGAAACTTAGAGGACTGAAATGACAAAACTGAAAGTTAAAAGACTGAAATGACAAAAGCCGAAAGTTAGAGGGTCAGTTTTGCATTTTTGCCATTTTATTTTTATCAAATATCAAAGATTTCCTCAATTATCAGAATTTCTAATAAATGCCCCTTCCATTTGATACCAAAATAAACACTTGAACTCTCCAAAGATCCCATCTTCACCTCAGAACGCTCTACTTACAGGCTCATGAAACAATTAATATGATTGCTTTTTGGTTAAACTTTAAGTAATTAAGCTATGACATTGACATTGGACAAGTTTTCAACTCCATTTCAGGCATTCTAGAATCAGAAGACTAAAGCAATGCTAAACCTTTTTTAGCTTTTTCTTTTTGGTGTTTGTTTGTTTTTTCGCTTAGAAAGATTTAAAACTATGACTTCCTCCAACCCCACCCAATCTCTTACCACATGAGCTCATGTCTAATTGGCTACAGATACACTGTAGCATAAAAAATAAAAATAAAAACTCAAAATTAACCTATGGATCTACAAATCATTACAAGATTATCACCTGTCAATCCCTGCTTACATACTTATACTGTAAATTTACATGCATATCTCTGTGTAGGAATTTTTAGTTTTTAACACTAAAATTAACTATATTGATTCAATTTATAGTATGAGGATTTTTATCATAACAAATTACAAGGAAAAATGTTTTGAATATTTATAGTTCAAAAAATTAGTGAGGTTTCCACGCATTTTGGATGCATTTCGATGAGTCTAATGAATATATGGACTTACAAATTATCACTGTATTTTTATTGGGTTCATTAACAAGGTGAGCATTTGACTTTGGCCAAGACCAAAGCTTGACAAGATTCATGTTGGCATAATCTCAAAAAATTCCACCAAAAAAATAAATAATAGAGCTTCATGTGAGGCTAAATATAAAAACTGGCATTGGCATGTTCATTTTTTCCTTGATTACCTAGTTTATACCAGATCGTGAAATATAAGGTTTTATGGACCTGAAAAGTCACCTTTGTAAGTCCTGCATGCCGCTAGTGTAAACAATTCTGTTAGAGAAGTTTGTACGGCTCTTCAATTCAATGGATATGATTTCATCAGTTGCTTTATGGAGAACTATGTCAACCTCTTGTAATTGAGGTGATAAAGGAAGCTCAAAGGTGAGGGGCATGAATATCAACCCATTCTGAGTAGGATACAAAGGAAATGCACACCTCTGCAAAAACCAGGACAACTTATAACTAATTGCATGAATCCAAATAGTACAACTAGAAAACTAAAATTTATCATGAGCATAACTGCATACTTGACCAACCAAAATGCCAGTAACATTCATTAAATCAAATCAAACAAGATCCCTTAGGCCAAAAGCCATGTGATCAGATGATAATACATTCCGATGCATCATATTTCTTTCAACTACTGAATCCAATACTTTTCTTTCAAGGAAAAAAAAAGCAATGGACTGGAGTCAAAACCACTTTGAAGCATACAATTCCACATACCAAATTCTGTTTGTTTACAATATCACCTTAACATGACACCTTGATCAGGGACATTTGCAATTTTGTGTTAACTTCATGCATGTATATGGTATCATGTGAGGGGGGACTCACAAAGTTTTAATTCTTACTTTTTTCCCCCACTAAAAATACCTACATTTCTTCATATAGGGCTCACCTTAGCAAAATCTTCTTCACGAGAAGGTTTCATAACATATCCAACAGTCACGACACTGTTACCAGTTGCCAGCTTGCAATGCAAAACATATAAATAAATAAAAAAGAGTCATGAATATGTGCAACAAAGGAAGGTACCCACAGGTGTACTTATTAAAAAAAAAGGTAGCCATACGTGAATAGTACATTCATAAGCTGCATAATAATGTGACTTGTAGCAACCAAATTCCGAAGTTATTTATTTTATAATTAAAACAATTATATTCAAGAGAGGAGAATGTTCGAATACAATGTGTGCAATGAAACACTACTAAAAAAATTAGGATCTAAGACTCAAAAGATCTATAACGTCTAGAAAAGAGGATGAAGGGACGCTACCTAGGTTAGTCATCCAATCATACAGGGGTTTTAAAAAAAAATTGTTCAATAACATGATTAGGGTGCCTGACACTTTCAAAAGTTCTTAATTCCTTTTTTCCAAAGTGGCCCACCAAACACAGCAGAATTTCTTTTGTATCTTTTTTTTGATAAGTAGAATTGCTCTTGTAAGGGCGGCGTTATGTTAGAGCCAGGGGGTTCAAATGAACCCCCTGACTTGTCAAATTTTTTTTACTTTTGTTTTTACCTCCTAAAATAAAATTTTGAACACTTTTTATTTAAACCCAACTAAAATTTTGAACAATTTTGGGGTTGGAAGATGAGTTTGGGGTTTGGACTGATCGAAGATGAAGATCAGATGGGCAGATTGGCAAGTTCTTATTTTGACACTATGTTTACTTCTTCGAACCCTACTGGGTTTGATGAGATTTTGAGTGGCTTAACTCCTACAGTGACTGATGAGATGAACAATAAGTTAAATAAACCTTACAATGCTGATGAGGTTCTCAAAGCTCTCCACCAAATGGCCCCTCTCACTGCTCCTGGTCCCGATGGTATGTCCCCTATTTTTTACAAATCTTTTTGGCATATTGTTGGAAAAGATGTGATAGAAGTAGTTTTGACAGCGTTAAATTCAGGCTCTATTCCTGATACTATTAATTCTACTTTTATTGCACTTATTCCCAAAATAAAAGACCCTAAGAAAGTTTCAGAGTTTAGACCGATAAGTCTTTGTAATGTGGTCTACAAACTCATTGCAAAAGTGTTGGTTAACCGTTTGAAGTTGATTTTGCCATATGTAGTATCTGATTCACAGAGTGCTTTCCTTTCGGGAAGGTTGATTACTGATAATGTGTTGGTTGTGTTCGAGACACTCCATTTCTTGAAGCGGAAGACCCAAGGGAAAGATGGGTATATGGCTCTCAAGCTTGATATGAGCAAAGCTTATGACAGAGTAGAGTGGGACTTCTTGGAAAGGGCAATGGTGCATTTAGGGTTTGCTGGAGGTTTTGTTGCTACTATCATGTCATGTATCAAATCTGTATCATATTCTGTTTTGCTCAATGGGGTGCCAGGTAGAACTATCAAGCCCAGTAGGGGGCTGAGGCAAGGTGATTCGTTGTCTCCATATTTATTTTTGCTATGTGCTATGGGTCTTCAAGGCTTGCTCCACAAAGCTGAATCTGATGGTGCTATTAGGGGGGTGTCAATTTGTAGAAATGGGCCACGTGTGTCTCATCTCTTTTTTGCTGATGACAGTGTTCTCTTTTGTCGTGCTAAAGATTCTGAATGTCAGGTAATCCATGATCTTTTGTCAGTTTATGAGAGGGGTTCTAGTCAAAAAATAAACAGAGATAAGACAAACATCTTCTTCAGTTCTAATACTCATCATGATGTCCAAGTCAGAATTCAACATATGTTGGGTGTTCCAGCTATCAGGCAATATGAGAGATATTTGGGGTTACCTGCATTTGTGGGGAGAGCAAAACGACAAGGGTTTGCCTACATTAAGGAGAGAATTTGGAAGAAAATACAAGGTTGGAAGGAGAAACTTCTATCTCAAGCTGGCCGAGAGGTGCTTATTAAGTCTGTCATCCAAGCCATTCCAACCTATTCTATGAGTTGCTTCAAGCTTCCAAAGGGTTTAATTCAGGAAATTGAAGTCATGATCCGCAAATTTTGGTGGGGCTGCCATGGTGACAATAAGAAGGTACATTGGGTAAAGTGGGAGAAGCTTTGTCAAGCTAAAGATAGTGGAGGTATGGGGTTTAAGGAGATTGAGAAGTTCAACGATGCTTTGTTGGCCAAGCAAGTTTGGCGTATGTTAAAAAATCCGGAATCTCTTTGCCATAAAGTGTTTAAAGCTCGGTTTTTCCCGGATTGTTCCATTCTTGAAGCTAATCCCTCGGCTAATGGGTCGTACGCATGGAAGAGTATTTTAGGTGCAAGGGATGTGGTGCGGAAAGGCATGGTTTGGCGGATAGGTGATGGTAAAATGGTGAGTTTAAAGGAGGATAAGTGGCTCCCGGATCAAGTGTATTGCCCGGTTAGTTCCCCCCTCCCCTCTATTCCCCCTGATGCAAAGGTTAGTATCTTGATCGATGAGGAGAATGGAACTTGGAAGGAGTCCGAAATTAGGCAAAAATTTCTGCCTCATGAAGCAAAGAAAATCATGAGCATCCCTCTTAGTACCAGACTGCCTCAAGATAGCCCTATATGGTCTAAAACGCCTTCGGGTATTTTCTCAACTCGAAGCGCTTACAAGCTGCTAGTTAATAAAGCTTCAACCAACAGCCCAAGTATCTCTAATCCATACCCCCAAAGACATCTTTGGAGAGGCATTTGGATGCTGCGAACCCCAAATAAGGTGAAGCACTTCACTTGGCGAGCATGTAACAATTCACTTCCAACAATGGACAACTTGTTTCGTCGGCACATCACCCCTTCTGCCTGCTGCAATACGTGCCAGACCCAAACTGAGGACATTCTGCATGTTGTGTGGGGCTGTCCAGAGGTGGCAAAACTATGGAGTACTATCAACTGGATGCAGCACACAATTCCTCACTCACCGGGGGATTTTTCTAACCTTTTCTTAAGTTTTTTGCAGGTTCGGGAGGACTATAGGGTGGAGATCTTTGCTATTTCAGCTTGGTTGCTCTGGAATCGGCGAAACTCAGTTCATTTTCGGCGTCCAGCTCGACCACTGAATCAGGTCTTCTCTGAAGCAGCTAGACTCCTGCGAGACTACCTGGAGGCTAACGATGATGCACCAGTTATTGTCCGGAACCCTGTCCAATCTAAGTGGTCTGCCCCAGCACTTCCTCTGTACAAAGCCAACTTCGATGGTGCTCTGTTCAAAAGCACTAACTCAGCTGGCTTGGGAGTGATCATCAGAGATACCAATGGAGCTGTCATTGGCGCGCTATCAGCTCGAGTTCCACTCCCTCAGTCCGTAGCAATGGTTGAAGTTCTAGCTTGCAGGCGGGCTGTTCAATTTGCTGTTGAAATTGGGTTACATGAAGTGATATTTGAAGGTGATGCTGCAGTAGTTATCAAAGCCATTTCAAAAGGATCGGCCAACCAATCTTTGTATGGCCACATAATTGATGATATTCTTGGCCAAGCTTCTTTTTTACATTTTTCTGACTTTTGTTTTGCCCCTAGATCGTGTAATTCAATAGCTGATGCATTAGCTAAACGTGCTAAAGTAGGGCCTGAGTTACAAGTTTGGTTAGAGGATTGTCCTGAAGACATTGCCCCTCTGGTTTTGGGTGATGTAACTTGATGTTTTATTTCAATTCCAATAAAGTCCAGCCCTCACTTGGGGTCTGGTTTCTCAAAAAAAAAAAGAAAAAGAAAAACTAAAATAAATTTGAATATGATCGTTTTAATATTACTTTCACAATATTTTCACAATAAATGTTATATGGCAAGTTGTAACTGGTTTTTATTTGGACTAGTTAACATTACTTTTTACCTACCATTAACAACTTGCCACCTAAATTTTGTTATAAAATTTTTGTGAAAGTATTTTGTATTGAATATTATTAAAAAAAAAAAGTTTCATTTTTGCTCCTTTGTTAAAAATATATATATGTATATTCTCTACATGACTCTGGCTTACTTTACTGTTAACAGCAAAATGAAGCTATTTTTTCATGCACTTTTTTTCTCCATAAGCAAAAAATTACACTACTGTTACAACCAATATATCTCTATCTACATTTGTAATTCTTTCCCATTCTCTTTTTCTCTCTTTCTTTCTTATGTATTTTTTTAGTTTTTCTCTTTATTTGATCAAATTGTTTGATAAATACTCTATAGATTTTCAAGTCCAAGAAATTTTTTAGTGCTTGCTCAAATTCCCAGAGAGCAATCACATGTATGATTAAAAAGCCATCCATGATTCTAAAAAAAAAAAAGTCATACACTTCAAAAGCAAAAACTTATATTAGTTACTATTTTTTTTTCTTTGTTTCACATTACTCCTAGTTCTACTCTTAGGTGTGTTAGTATTCTTCTTTATCATATACTTTTATTTAATTGATAATACATATAAATATAATAAGTTATTATTAATTTGACAAAAATGTATGATTAATTATTTAATTATATTTGTTGTCTTACTGATCTTTAAACTATTAATAGCTTTTTTTATATTATTGTACAATATAGTTGTATCATATATTGAATTGTATTTAGAATACTATTTTAGATTATTGTATATAACATGGAAGTTGTATTTACTCCCATGAAATATTTTTTGCTCTATCATTGTTGAACCCCTTAGAAAAAAATCATGGAGTCGCTAATTGGTCTGTTACATTGATGAATCTTCCTTGCTAGCATTCCAAAATCTGTTGCACAGTTTTGGCAAAACACAAATTACTCGAAATAATGCAAACACAAAAGATCAAATATCTCGTGCCAAGAATAATGGAGTAAAAGATGTTCAATTGACTCCCCACTATTCTTGCACATGCAATACCAATTAACAAGCATAATACTTCATTTCTGAAGATTGTCCAAAATCTAAATTTTACCCAGGATAAGCAACTTTACCCAAGGCACCTTAGTACCCATATGCTTCTCCACGGGAATTGCACTTAGATAGACCCTCCTAGAGTATCATAATTCGAATGAATTTTAAAAGTTCCATATTAAATCAACCTCCGTACTAACTGTTCCTATTCTTGACGAGACAAAAATTAGAATACAAGAAATTAAAGAGATTGTCCATTGACTCTAGTTCCCAGTCTTGTAACAACTAAGAAAACTGAGGATTCCAACACCCACTTCTGCCCACTTCTGTCATCTTCAATGACTAATAAGAAGCCATTGAAGCTTCCTTATCCGCTGCCAATCTCAACAAAAAAAATCTGGAAAGAGGTCTGTGGGGCTAGAAAGAGTCGGCCAGCCCCGGCCCACTTCGAACCAGGCCCAAAGGCCCGCGCTGAGGAGGCGTCCAAGGTCCAAGGATGAAAGTATAAAGCCCAATTACCCAAGAAACAGTGCCGAGGACGATTCCTTCCCCGGACTGCCGAGATCATAAAGTGGACAAGCAGCACACTGTCAAAGGGAATCTTCCCGAGCATCCAAAGAGCAAATAGCAAGTACCAAGCGCTAGCAATGGAAGCATGGTGGAGGAGCAAGTCCCAGATGAACTGTCACCTCCACATTAAATGCCCTCAACTAACGCCTTAGCCGCATTAATGAGGATAGGACCCCTGAACAGTACTGTCTTGGGTGCTACAACCCACAGGAGGAATGGGAATGCGGCTGATGGGACAGGCTCTCAAGTGGTAGACTAGCTGATCAACAAATGTAAGGCTAGGATCAACTGAGAGGGATGTATATAATGTAAGGAGCCCCTCTTGAAAAGGGGACGGAGAAACGGAAAAACCAGAATTAAGAAGTACGGTAGCGACTCGTATTTTCTCCAACCTTGTAACCAATCTTCAAAGAAAAAATAAGAACTCCAAACTCTGAAAGGCCAGTCCGAGGAGCATTATTGTGCATCCCAATTCATGCTTAAGTTATTATACCCACAAGCAACCATGCATGGTCGCTGCATTCCTCACTAGGGCCTAGTTCTTGAACCCATTCTCTATAAATTCATTGCAGGGCTAGCTGGGCTTGGGTCCACTCTCTCAATAATAGAAGTGCCCAAAACCGGTCCCTATAATTGGCGCCGTCTGTGGGGAGAACTCGTGCGTTAGTAAGGACAACAGCCAAGCATGGTAGGATCAGGCCTTCACCAAAGAAATCCCCATCGACCTGAACTGGCTAAATCCCAGCACCAAGGTAACTATGGCGACCCCGGGCGCGGTCAAAACGAAGAGAACAGACGATTTCGAGAGAGAAGCGTGCATACCTCAACAACTAGCGGAAGCCACACCCGCCGGGACGGGCACGTGCCCTAGAGGCACGACAATGGCCCTGCCACGCGGTCAAAAGAGGCCCATAGCCACGCATCCCAGAGACAAGATGATAAGGTGGCCATGCAGCGCGAGATAGATATTTGAAGAGAAAGCTGCGCCACGCATGGCGGAGATGGTCCGAACCCAGCCTTGGCCTGCCCTCTGACGACGAAAGTGATGATGAATACAGGCAAAGGTCAAGAACACCCCCTAGCGAGACTTTCTCTCACAAGGAGGAGCGCTACCAGAGGCGTAAGCGTGACAGCCTAACTCCAAGGGGCTTAGGGAGTGACGCCATGAGCAAGGCACTGGATCGGCTCTCCAAGTCGCCCTTCACGCGTCGTATAGAGGAGGCAATGCTCCCTCGGCGGTTCCAGCAGCCAACCTTCACTGTTTACAACGGCAAGACGGACCCCGTGGAGCATGTGAGCCAGTTCAACCAGAGGATGGCTGTCCACTCTAAGAACGAGGCGCTGATGTGCAAAGTCTTCCCATCCAGCTTGGGGCCTGTGGCAATGAGGTGGTTCAACGGCCTGAGGACAAGCTCCATAGACTCGTACAGACAGCTGACCCAGGCCTTTGGTTCCTGTTTTGTCACGAATAGCAAACCTCCTCTGCCCATGAGCACATTACTGTCCCTATCCATGTGTGATGGAGAGACTCTTAAGGCTTACTCGGACAAGTATTGGGAGGTTTACAATGACCTGGACGGCAAGTACGACGCTGTCGCCATCAATACATTCCAGAATGGACTACCAATGGGGCACGGCCTGAGGAAGTCCTTAACCGGTAAGCCCGCTACCAGTGTGCGGCAATTGATGGATCGGATCGACAAATACAAGCGGGTAGAGGAAGATCTACTGCAGGACAAAGGGAAGGAGAAGGTTATCCCTCAGGAGAGGAGGGATTTCAAGCCGGACCGGTATAGCAACGCCCGTCCGAGGAGGGATTTCGCGGGACAATCTGGAGCGACCAACACCCAGACTGTCGGCGCCGTGTTCCGAGAACCCGTACATAGGGTGCTGGAAAAGATAAAGAACGAACCATACTTCAGGTGGCCGAACAAGATGGCTGGGGAACCTGATAGGCGCAATCAGAATCGCTACTGCCAATACCACCAGGACCACGGACATACCACGGAGGACTGCAGGAACCTCTGGAACCACCTGGACCAGCTAGTCCGAGAGGGGAAGCTGAAGCACCCTCTGCACCATTCCAGCGGCCAGCAAGGCCAGACCTACCAAGAGCCTCGGAAGGACACCGCCATGGGGCAGCCTACTGGGACGATTAATGTAATCTTGACGGCACCAGGAAGAACAGGCACACGCCCTTCGCGAGTGTTGTCTGTAGCCCAACTGCCTGCCGAGGACTCCCGGACAAAGCCGAAGAGGGCCAAGAGGAGTTTTCCCCTAGCCTTGAGTTTCTCGGAGGAGGACAAGATTGGGACCACCCAGCCCCATGATGACGCTCTAGTTGTTACCCTCAGAATCGGGGGCTACGACGTGAAAAGGGTGATGGTGGATGGCGGCAGCGCAGCCGAGGTCATGTATCCAGACCTCTACAAAGGGCTGGGACTAAAACTGGAGGACTTGATGCCTTATAGCTCCCCCCTAATGAGCTTCGACGGAAAGCTCGTCATCCCAAAGGGCATGATCAGGCTGCCCATACAGACAGGCCCAGAGGTGGTGGAGGTGAACTTTGTGGTGGTGGACACATACTCCCCCTACACGGCCATCGTAGGAAGACCCTGGCTACACACCTTGGGGGCGTTGCCTCCTCCTTGCACCAGAAGGTGAAATTCCCATCAGGGGATCAGGTTCTAGAGATCCGAGGTTGCCAGCCCACAGCGAGGCAGTGCACGGTGGCTGCCATATCATATCGGCTTGATGCACAACCCTCGGCCACCACCGAGGAAGGTTTATAGTAATCAAAGACCCCGGTGGCGCCTCCTGGTACAGCTGCCGAGGAGGCTAAATGTGAGGACCTGGAGAAGGTGGTAATTAACGATGACCCGGAGAAATTCTTCCAGGTCGGAGCTCAGCTACCTCCCTGGGAGAATGAGGAGTTACTTGAGTTCCTCAAAAGGAACCTTGACGTGCTCGCATGGGATCCCTGCGATGCCCCTGGGATTGATCCATCCTTCATCTGTCACCACCTTAACGTCAACCCAACCGTGATCCCCAAGAAGCAGCCACCTCGGCGCCCTTCAAAGGAGCATGTTGATGCAATCAGGGAAGAGGTCAATAAGCTTAAGTGTGCAGGGGCTATCAAGGGGGTTTTTTACCCCGAATGGTTGGCCAACACTGTGGTGGTCAAGAAGAAAAGTGGGAAATGGAGGGTTTGTGTAGACTTCACGGACCTGAACAAAGCATGCCCAAAGGACCCCTTCCCAATGCCACGAATAGACCAGCTAGTAGATGCAACGGCAGGCCATCCTCGGATGAGCTTCCTAGATGCCTTTCAGGGCTATCATTAGATCCCACTAGCTTTGGAGGACCAAGAGAAGACAGCCTTTGTGACGCCCATTGGGAACTACCACTACAAGGTTATGCCATTTGGCCTGAAAAACGCCGGATCTATTTACCAGAGGATGATGACGAGAATGTTTGAGCCGATGTTGGGCAAGAGCATCGAGGTCTATGTTGATGATATGGTGGTGAAGAGCAAACTGGTGTCCGAACACTTGGGGGACCTTGGCCGCACATTTGACGTCCTAAGAAAGCACAAGCTCCGCCTAAATGCCTCAAAATGCTCGTTTGGCGTAGGCTTTGGCAAGTTTTTGGGATACATGATCACCCACCATGGGATTGAAGTCGACCCTGACCAAATCAAGGCCATTCATAATTTGAAACCTCCGCAGAACCCCAAAGAGGTCCAAAAGCTTACTGGGATGATCGCGGCGCTGAACCGATTCATTTCCAGGTCGGCTGACAGGTGCAGGTCCTTCTATCTCCTGATCAACAAGTGGCAATGATTTGAGTGGTTCGAGGATTGTGTCGTAGCTTTCCAGCAACTCAAGGAGTATCTATCTCGGCCACCTATCATGTCCAATCCCGAGACCGATGAGGTCCTATACGCATACCTTGCTGTGGCGCCCCAGGCAGTGAGCCTAGTACTGGTACAGGAAGACAATGGCGTTCAAAAGCCAGTTTACTACGTCAGCAAGTCGCTACACGAAGCGGAGGTCAAATACCTACCCTTAGAGAAAGCCATACTGGCTGTGGTCCACGCCACGAGAAAGCTCCCCCATTACTTCCAAGCTCACACGGTGGTTGTCTTAACCCGATTGCCCTTGAAGTCTGTACTCCGAACCACTGACTACACAGGAAGAATCGCGAAGTGGAACACAATTCTGGGGGCTTTCGACGTCAAGTACGTGCCTCGGACCTCCAGAAAAGGCCAGGTTCTGGCAGATTTGACGGCCGAGTTCGCCGAACCAGCTGTAGAAGTGACAGCAGAGGAGAAAAGTTGTGGTGAGAAGTCGGTTGGGGCAATCTCCATCCCGGAGTCACCATGTTGGAAGGTATATGTTGATGGTGCGGCAAACCAAAGGGGGTCCGGAGTGGGGCTAGTCCTAGTATCCCCTGAAGATCATGTCATAGAGAAGTCCCTAAAGCTCGGATTCACGGCCACAAACAACGAGGCCGAATATGAGGCGTTACTGCAAGGGATGGTCATGGTACAGAAGATGGGAGGAAGGTCGATAGAGATGTTCTCAGACTCGAGGTTGGTGGTAGGACAGGTAAGGGGGGAGATGGAGGCCAGAGATTCGAGAATGCAAGAATACCTGAGCCAGGTCAAACGCTTGCAGTCGGGGTTTGGCCTCTTCAGCTTGTCTCATATTCCTAGGAGTGGGAACAGCCATGCCGATTCATTAGCCACACTCGCAACCTCCTCGACAGAGGCTCTACCTCGAATCATACTTGTGGAGCATCTGGAAAGGGCGAGTGAAGTGCCAAAGGGAGCAATCCCCGTCCATCAGGTTGAGATGGGTCCCAGCTGGATGGACCCCATAGTGAGATTTCTCAAAGATGATGTCCTGCCTGAGGAGAGGTCAAAGGTAGAAAAGATACGAAGGAAAGCTCCTCGGTTCTGGTTGTCCGAGGATCACAAACTGTACAGGCGCTCCTACTCTGGGCCATATCTGCTGTGCGTCCACCCCGAAGCGGCAGAATTCTTGCTCGAAGAGCTGCACGAGGGAATCTGTGGGAGCCACACGGGGGGAGATCCCTGGCTCACCGAGCCGTCACACAAGGATACTGGTGGCCGGGGATGCAGCAAGAGGCCCAGGAGTATGTCAAGAAGTGTGACCAGTGCCAAAGGTTCGCCCCAAATATCCATCAGCCAGGAGGGGTCCTCAACCCTTTGTCCAGTCCATGACCATTCGCCCAATGGGACTTGGACATTGTAGGACCTTTCCCCAGAGCGCCAGGGAATAAGAAGTATCTGTTGATGGCCACGGACTACTTCACCAAGTGGGTCGAGGCCGAGCCACTGGCCAACATCAGGGACGTAGACGTAAAGAAATTTCTTTGGAGGAACATTGTCACACGATTCGGGGTCCCTCATACCCTCATCTCGGATAATGGGCTCCAATTCGATAGCAAGACATTCAGGAGGTACTGTTGTGAACTTGGGATCACAAACAGATACTCGACGCCAGCCTACCCTCAGGGAAACAGACAGGCCGAGGCCGTCAACAAGGTCATCGTCAACGGGCTTAAGAAGAAACTGGATGATGCCAAGGGGAGATGGGTAGAGGAGCTGCCCCACGTTTTCTGGACGTACCGGACTACGCCCCGGCGATCAACAGGGGAAACACCTTTTACCATGACTTATGGTGCCGAGGCAGTGATCCCCCTGGAAACAAACTTCCCGACGCTAAGGACTAGCTCATTCGCTCCAGGCAGCAATGATGAACTGCTGAGGCGGAGCCTGGACCTAGTAGACGAACGAAGAGAACAAGCAATGATCCAGCTAGCCTATTACCAGCAAAAGCTCAAGCAAGGATATGACGCCAATGTAAAGCTCAGACCACTAGCACCGGGGGACCTGGTGCTGAGAAAAGTCATAGGGGCTGCCAAGAACCCTTCTTGGGGAAAGCTGGGACCCAACTGGGAGGGGCCCTACCGAATTACCTCAGTAGCAGGGATAGAGGCATACTATTTAGAAGATTTAGATGACAAACCTGTACCTCGTCCATGGAATGTAAATAACCTGAAAATGTATTACTATTAATGAAGAAGTCTCTTTTGATTCAGATTTTTAGCCTATCATGATTATGTGTCTCATGCCCTGACGGTCAGACTAAGTACTAGACAGAACCAAGGCATTGCATGGTCCTTGGACTCAATCCTATGGGGAAACTAACTACTTCAAAAAAGACTAAGTGTTAGACAGAACCAAGGCATTGCATGGTCCTCGGACTCAATCCTATGGGGAAACTAACTACTTCAAAAAGACTAAGTGTTAGACAGAACCAAGGCATTGCATGGTCCTCGGACTCAAACCTATGGGGAAACTAACTACTTCAAAAAAGACTAAGTGTTAGACAGAACCAAGGCATTGCATGGTCCTCGGACTCAAACCTATGGGGAAACTAACTACTTCAAAAAAGACTAAGTGTTAGACAGAACCAAGGCATTGCATGGTCCTCGGACTCAATCCTATGGGGAAACTAACTACTTCAAAAAAGATTAAGTGTTAGACAGAACCAAGGCATTGCATGGTCCTCGGACTCAATCCCATGGGGAAACTAACTACTTCAAAAAAGACTAAGTGTTAGACAGAACCAAGGCATTGCATGGTCCTCGGACTCAATCCTATGAGGAAACTAACTACTTCAAAAAAGATTAAGTGTTAGACAGAACCAAGGCATTGCATGGTCCTCGGATTCAATCCTATGGGGAAACTAACTACTTCAAAAAGATCCTAAGTGTCTACTTCGAAGAAATTCTATCTAGTCCTTTGGACATGAAAGGTCCGCCTATGCATACACGCCTTCACGTTATTGCAACTACTGCCGCGATTGGCCGAGATACAATTGAAGTTAAAATTATACAAGTAAAAAAAAAAAAAAAAGAGCGGATAGCGTGCAAGTAAACAAACAGCCAGAGCAAATAGAAAAAGAAATGAGAATCACATTGCATTAATTCCATGGAAGTTACATGATAGGATTCACATTACAATAATAAAAAAAAAAAATGCAAAGACAAAAGAAGCGACCAAAAACAAGGCAGGCAGAGGAGCCGAGGAGCCTACTCCTTCCACTTAATTGCCCGCCCCAGTGGGTGGCTGGTCCATGGCAGCCTCAGGATCCTTTGGATTCTGACTGAGCAGAATAGCCTACAGAGGCACGGCAGGAATAGCTGCCTCCTCAGCGGGAAAAACCTGGGCATCAGAGAAGGGCTTTGCAACCTCTTGGGGCGCTTCCTCATGGGGGCCTTCACTCGATTCAGCCAACCTAGCCACTGAGGCCCCCTCACCCATAGTGGCACCATCTCCCTCAGCAGCCACCTCCGCCTCAGAGCTATCCGGAGCAGCCTCGCGGATGGCAGGGGGTAGTACACACTCTCCGCCTTCCACAGGTCGGACGAGGCCTCCACCCTAGCTTGTTTGAGGGCTTCACCCCAAGTCTGGGAGCAGTAGCGCCTGCATACCTTAGGGACTTGGGATTTGTAGGTAGCTTTTGTCTCGGCTACCATAGCAGCATAAGCTGCCTCCTCAGCTTCCTCCTTAGAGGCTCAGGCCTCCTCCCTACCCTAGTCTGCCTTAAACTTGGCCCTTACAGCCTCATCCTTAGCCCATTCAGCCACTTTTCTGGCATCCTCGGCAGCAGCCGCCTTCTTCGTCAGATCAGCAATCAGCTCCTTTGCGATCTTCAGTTGCTCATCTACCTCACCCAGACGCCTCGTCTGATCCTTAGCCTGCTTCTGGAAGCCAGCGAGACCTGACACTGCGTTGTCCTGAGCCCTGGTCATTGCCTTCAGCTCCTCCCTGGCCGCGGCGAGGTCGTCCTCGGAGTGCTTGAGGGTCTGAGTGGCCTCCAAACGCTTCTCACGCTCTGCGTCCATGGCCTTTCCTTGGTCATCGGCCGCCTCCTCCAGCCTATAGGTGGCCTGGACAGCCTGTCAAACAAAACGGGAACATAATAAGCCAAGCTCAAAAAAGAAGAAGAAGAAAAATTGAAGCCAGAAAAATCACAAATGTTGAGGGTCTTACCATTCCCAAGTACCGCTTAAGGCTGAGAAAGACCTGCCTGCTCTTCATAGTCCCTAGCTCTGCCATGTCCGCAGGAAGTAACAGGTACCTCTCCAGCGCGTTGGCCACATATGCACCTTCGCCCTCTCTAAAATCCCTGAGGGAGGAGTCATCCCTCAGAGGTTCCCAATGGAGCATTGGGGCGGGAAGCCAGGCCTGAACCTCGGGCTGGACATCAACCTGCTTGTCTTGGCCTTGGGAGCCTATCTTCAACTGTTTTGAGGGCCGCCGAGTGTCGTCCCCCTCCTGCGTGGACCTAGACTTGTCCTCAATAGGCATTTTGCCCTTATCCTTTTTCTGCTTAGGATCAGTGGGCTCGTGCCTGGATGGCAGACTCGTCTGAGGTGGAGGAGGAGGAAGCCTGGATTGGGTAGAGGCTGACCTGGTCTGGGTGGGACGAGTCTTAGGAGAAGGAGGAGGAAGCTTTGGCTTAGACTTCCCCGGTTGTCCTTCTATTAGGTTGAGCAGACTGGCTTGGGATTTCTTCTTGTAACCCATCTCAAGCCGAGAAGAGGACTCTGGCGTCAGGAAGTCCGCTTCGGTCAAGCGTGGGTCACCCAAGTCTCCAGGAGGGTCCTCGGACTGGTGGACTTGTTCAAACACGTCGAACACGTCCTCGGCAGGGCCAAAATCAGCAACTTCCTCTTCCCTCTCTGGGTTTTCTTCTAAGGGCTCTGCGAATCTAGGGGAGGAAGAGGGGCCTGATAATGTGACGCCTTCTGAAGTGGAGGGATCCTCGGGAAACTGGAACCCGTCCTCGATCACAGTTATTCTCTGCAATCGAGGATCCTTTGCTCTGATCACGTGCTTTGGAGCCGCGAACGATTTTTGGATCGGGGTGTATCCCAAGATTTTGTGAGCGGCTCTAACTTGATGGTCAGCTTTGTTCTCGAAAACCGCCGCCCTGAGCACATTCTGCAAATCCTCCCTGTTAACCAGGCTGAAGTGGCGCGTGTAAGCGTGCGGATCTGCAGAAAGAAGACACATTCATGTTAGTAACCAAACAGTGCAAAAAAAAAATGACGCATGAAATAAACTAAAATCTTTGAACCCCCTTCTACTCCCACTGCCCCACCTGGTGTCCTCTCTGTCGTCGGGCAGTGAAGGCCATCGTGCCACTCTCCGGACACGATGAGGAAATTCTTGTTCAGCCCCTTGCTGGACTCAGGGAGGCACTGGATAAGCCGGACCCTATCGTCCCTTGTTTTCATGTAGTACGACTTGCCCTTCAGGTGTTGAAGGTTGTAACACCAGTTCACGTCGTGATGGGTCAACCTTAGCCCCATCTTCTCGTTCAGAGCGTCCACACAACCCAGAATTCTGAAGATGTTGGTGGCGCACTGGGTGGGGGTTAACTGAAAGTATGTAAAGTAGCCCCTCGTCACCGGCCCCATGGGGATTCTCATGCCACCTTCGAGGAAGGCGATGATGGGTATCACCACCTCGCCTTCCTGCCTCCGAAGGAGACACTCCCCTTCCTCACAATACCTCAAGCCCATGTTGGCAGGTATCTTATAGTCGGCGATGAATTTCTCCATCGCCTCCTCAGTATAGACATACTTCTTAAGTCTACCCATCCCAAGTGATACCTAAGAGAACTAAAGAAAAGAGCAAATGAAAGATAAAGAGGAGTAGAGAGGAAGAAAGCTCAGAGAGGGATAGAGTGACTTACAGAAATGAGGAGAAGCTCCTCAGACAGGCTTTTTATGCTGGAGATGTAGGCGGAAATTTGGCTGGACTCAGGATGTATGCGCAAGAACTCTTGATTGCGAATGAAAAAAGGGAAAAGCAGTTCGAATGGGTATTTATACCCCAGATCGAGGAGCCACGCGGGTTTTCCTGCCAATAAGTGCTAGGCGAATCCCCACCGTTGGATCGTCATCCTCCCGTTGAACGTGGGGAGCACAGAGCCGCCTGAATTTAATGAAGGACACGTTACGCGCCCCGAAGCGTCAGTAACGCGCCTTGGGCAGATGAAAAGGCTCCAACACTGACGGGGGACAAGACTTGATTGGACATGGAGTAGGCCCGAGGATGTCAAAATCCTCCTCTTTGCCCGAGGTTGCGGACAGCAAGATTTTGAGGGGCTATTGTGGGGCCATAAAGAGTTAGCCAGCCTTGGCCCACTTCGAACCAGGCCCAAAGGCTCGCGCCGAGGAGGCGTCCAAGGTCCGAGGACGAAAGTATAAAGCCCAATTACCCAAGAAACAGTGCCGATGACGATTCCTTCCTCGGACTGCCGAGATCATAAAGTGGACAAGCAGCACACCGTCAAAGGGAGTCTTCCCGAGCATCAAAAGAGCAAATAGCAAGTACCAAGCACCAGCAATGGAAGCATGGTGGAGGAGCAAGTCCTAGATGAACTGTCACCTCCACATTAAATGCCCTCAATTAACGCCCTGCCCGCATTAATGAGGATAGGATCCCTGAATAGTACTGTCTTGGGCGCTGCAACCCACAGGAGGAATGGGAATGCGGCTGATGGGACAAGCTCTCAAGTGGTAGACTAGCTGATCAACAAATGTAGGGCTAGGATCAACTGAGAGGGATGTATATAATGTAAGGAGCCCCTCTTGAAAAGGGGACGGAGAAACGGAAAAACCAGAATTAAGAAGTACTGTAGCGACTCGTATTCTCTCCAACCTTGTAACCAATCTTCAAAGAAATAATAAGAACTCCAAACTCTGAAAGGCCAGTCTGAGGAGCATTATTGTGCATCCCAATTCATGCTTAAGTTATTATACCCACAAGCAACCATGCATGGTCGCTGCATTCCTCACTAGGGCCTAGTTCTTGAACCTATTCTCTATAAATTCATTGCAGGGCTAGCTGGGCTTGGGTCCACTCTGTCAATAATAGAAGTGCCCAAAACAGGTCCCTACAAGGTCTTTTTAAAGGAAAATCCCCACACCGTAGGTCATACCAAAATGAACATGAGAACCATCCCTGGCTAGAAAATTCAGATGATGGAAAAGGAGTTCTGCCCTGCTCTAATACTCTCCCACAAGCTCACCACTGATCACCTCCATGGTCCAATAAGGCTTTATTAAAAGTACTCAATTTACGGATCCTCAAACCTCCCTCCTTTAATGAAGAACATTTTTTTTCCCAATCAACTAAATAAAGCTAAGGTAGCCCCAAGACATTTATAATAACAAAAACCTAAACCCTTCAAGAACAATGATATAAAAACCTATTCTTAAAAAATTTAGACTTATCTGTTTCTCCAAGTTATTTTTAAACATTAAAACTAAAAATTAATAAATACACAAATAAGATCTTCCACAATTGGAACAGTGATATAGGGACAAAAGTTACTTTCGAAACCTTTCTATTTATGTGGCATATGGTTGAAGGCAACTCTTCTAGCTTGTTGATAAAAATCATGCTTGAGTTCTCACATGCACTGCCACCTTCAGTAACTGTAAAAACATGACCAAATAGACTAAGCTACTAGTTTAACTTTAATTGGTTATGCAGTCAAGAGAGCCTATCAAATTCCGGCCAAGTAAAAGGCACATATAAGTAGCAAGATGAATATGAAAGACAGAAAATGACTAGGCTCAAAACATAATTATGCCTAAAAACAGCACCCTATGCAGTATGAACACAGAAGAGGGAAGTGCACACGTGCTGATTCTTGACCAAGAGATCCTGCAAAAGAACATCAAGCCAATTAGATGTTTGCAGTTTTCTTTCTGGTAGACACAAGAAAAACAGATTACAAGGTCCAAAGAAGTTAAAAAATTTATAGGTCACTGTCATCCCATCAAGATAACTGATTTCCAGAATAGGACACACCTGTACCATTGTCATTTGTAGCTATCAAGGCCACTGCAGTCTCTAACCCAATTTATGCATCCATCATAAAACCAAAAACTTCTCCTAAATCACATATATTTTTTTCTAAATAAGATCCCAAAGATCTCACACTCTGGTAGCTTAAACAACTTATATCAGTATTCACCATAAGTAGCTAAACATAGAGTACTTTAATTTATCATTCCTCCTTATAAGTCACAAATCCAAATTTTATTAAAAATAATGAATATACAATCTGTGTTAGTTTATACAGAAAGATCCATCACCTTATGCTTAAGATATTGGGAACTATCCTCTGACCATTTGCCTGATCTAGAGAAACCACCAGAATGTCACCTGTTGGGAAAGATTATTTCTCAAGTTTGAAAATAGCATCAAAATAACTCATGACATTAACAAACTATCAGGGAGTTTAAAATTCCAGGTTCACTTAAAGTAATGTCAGAGGCCATCCTCATATATTCAACATTTTCTCTCATATGGGTGAACATGATACTGACCTTTAAAATTTGTATAAATAAAAAGCCTACTTATTCGAGAATGGACAAGTCAAAACATTACAGTGAAGTCAACACAATGGTAACAAGTAGAAGAGAATTTTATACATAAAACTAAAAAAAAAAAAAAAAAAAAAGGAGAAATTACACTTTACCACTCTAAACTATACTCCAGATTATACTTTGCACCCTAAACTTTTCGAATGCACATTTTGCACCCTAAACTATGACCATTGTACACTTTGCATCTCGATGTTAAGTTTTCCGTTAATTTGGATGGAAAAGTATGACATCATGTAAAAAGGTCCAATTGCCTCTATTCTCAATCCCTTAAAAACAAAGAAGAAATTACACTTTATCACCCTAAATTATACTCTTGATTACACTTTGCACCCTAAATTTAGATTTCTATTCAAGTTAACGGCAAACTTAATGTTAGGGTGCAAAGTGTAACAAGGGTCATAGTTTAGGGTGCAAAACTTGCATTCGAAAAGATGAGGATGTAAAGTGTAATCTAGGATATAGTTTAGGGTGGTAAAGTGTAAGTTTCCTAAAAACAAATTAAACGGATTGAATGAAACAAAAATTTGAAGGTCTACATACACTATACAACAAAATATGTTGCACACTTGCACTACATTAAAATACAAGTTTGAAACAAAATAAAAGTGATATCACAATAAAATAAGTGAACAAGAAATATGGTAAGTGAAAAAAAAAAAAAAAAAAAAAAAAAAAAACTAGTCTATTCCAAAGTGACAAGTTAAGAAAAAGAACATTTGAGAGAAAATACCAATTTTAGATAATTTTGAGCTAGCTTAGAATAGGAACCAAAAGTTTTTCTGGATATTTGGAACTGGCTGAATCCTGGACCACTCTTTCCCTTTCCTGAGGTACATGGCCACTACTTTGGAAATGAAGGATAACCAAAACCTGTAAAGTATATGAACAACAAATTTAGTAAATAGCAAAAGAAATTGAAAGTAAGAAAAAGATCTGAAAAGAAAGGATTCATAATAGGGTTGTGAAAAAAAGAAATCAAATGAGAAGAAGATGAGATTGAAAGAACTCACAAAGTTCAATGAAACAATTGCATTGGAACCAAGTGCTACCTGTGGCTTTACAACATTGATACAATGATATTGACATGTGAAAACTACATATATCATAATATCATGATGGAACATATACTAAGTAAAAAGTTAGAAAATGTCGTAGGAAAAGTGAGAGGGGAAGAGTGGATAATTGGCACGAATGATATATACTTATTGGATTGAATTAGTACTTCATATATTAGAAGAGAAGAGAGGATTTGAGAAAACTTAACAGTCTTATATACTTCCATTATCTTGGGATTAGATAAAAACTCCCTAAATTAATTAAATCTTTCCTTCGGCTGAACATAATAGACATGTTGTCCCTAGTGACTGCACATTGAGGAATCAAATTTATTGATTTATAAGATAGCCAAAAACAAAAATATTTGCGAAAACTGAAGAGGCAAAGGAAGAAATTTGGAGAAATTATGAAAATACTCCAATGTTGTAGGAAAGGAGAGTATAAGAGAAGAAAGGAGGATAAGGTCGGAGAAAACTTACTGGTCATCCATCTTAATAATATACATGATCTTCAAACTGCTTCGTGTTTTATACATTCATCAAAATAGATATTTGGAATGTGGAAAATCCTAGACCACTCAGCAGCACTCCCCCTTTGCACATTTTTCCATTAATTTGGGGAAATGACAGATATTCAGCTCTTCGGTTGGCTTGAAAGTGGGTTAAAGCTCCATGAAAAAAAATTTCCTCTAGCTGAACAAAATAGATATGCTAGTACCTGCGTATTGAGGCAAGATATTTAACTTATTGAATAATCTTTTAGTTCTTTGAATAATGAGGATCCATGTGTTGTTAGTTTTGTACTTTTGTTAGCTTTCTAACATCCTAACTTTTTAGTTCTTTGAACTTTTAGTTCGTTCGTTATATCCATGCCAGCAACTAAAAGCGTCAAAGCCAAGGACATTCCACACTGTTCAAGCTAAGCTATCAATGACTTTCTTATCAAAAGGTGTCAAACTACAATTCATCAATCTGACTGGACTCAATCTATACATTGTTTGGTTATATATGAACACACATTTCGAGTTGACATTGCATGCCTTTACATAGAATAAAAGTTTTGCTTATATAGATATGCACATTAGCTACAAAACGCAGTGACTCTATAACACACACACACACGCCAGTTTAAATTAAATTATATATACAAATCCCAAATGGTAAAAGAGAAAACATATTTAAGTACCTTGGCATTAGTTCTAATCAAGTTGGTTATTTTTCCCAGACACAAACATTTATAAGCTTCATGAGTTTGCCTTAAAATTCTAATTTTGGTAGGTCCCTTCAAAAGGTAAAAAGAACGTAAATAGAAATATATTAGAATAATAAAACACCTTCAGTGCTGTCTGAAACTTTGTAAGAAAGTGAGTTAAACTTTGCTTACACTAGTAGAATAGGGAATCACATAACTTCATGGACCAGTAAAACTGACCTCCCAATCCAAACATGAAAACAAAAATCAATAAGACATTCACCCACTTAATTTCTCATTCTTATACAACTCAACTCTATTTTCCAAAAATAAATTCGCCCTAATAAATATAGCAATTTTTACCCAGCCCAAATCATCAAAATCTATTGCCAAGAACTGATTCATGAACTATCAGTGTTAGTTCAAGAAACCAGGCGTAGCTATTTGACAACAATAAGTGAAGGTTTCAAGAAACACAGAGGCCAAGAATTAGCATGTGGACTTCAGTCTCTAATAGTGATGAATCCAATATTTAAAATTTCCAAATTTACAGAAATTTTCAATTTTGAAAAATAATAAGGTAATAATTTCATGAAAGAAAATAGGCTGGTAAATAGAAATTTGAAAAGAAGCAAGACAATTGCTAACAATCAGAAAAAAAAATTTAATTACTATACTTTTAACAACTTTTTTAGTGTTTGTGATAATTTGTAGAGACAACAATTTAAGCAGAACCAAGCCAAATGACAGCAATCACAAAAATTTTAATTATATTATGCTTTTAGTGACTTTTTGCAAATGATTGCAGAAAATTTCAAAGATTAAAGAAGAAGAGTAGAGTTTTTCAAGTGTGGCCACGGTGGTTTGTGAGATTGATTTCTACTATTAATTTCAAAATCTATTAAACCAAATTGCAGCATTTATATATTTCTTCAATGGCATCCAATTAAGTTTTCATACTAGGGATACTACCACCCATTACAAATATAAGAGAATAGAAGCGGATATAGTGTAGTATGAATAGACTTACTCAGCACTGAACTGAATTAGGTTTTTTAAATGACCAATTATGAAGTAAATTATGTACGCATAATGCAAATGGTAAGAGAGAAAACCTGAAGTGCCTGGGCATCAGTTGTCATCAAGTTAATTATTTTTCCAAATGCAAACTTCTTGCCATCTTTCTGAGTTAGTCTTCAAAATATTTGCAACGTGGCCGGTGCCTTCAAAAGGTAAAAAGCATATATAGATATATTAGAACCATCAACACCTTGTGTTGCCTGAAATTTTAATTTAAATTTTACTTGCACTAGTAGGACTGGGGATCACATAATTTCATGGTCCCCTGTAAAACTGACCCCCCAACCCAAACATGAAATGAAAATTCAGCAAGACCTTCACCCACCCAATTTTTCATTCATATGTAACTAAGCTCCATTTTCCACAATAAATCCACCCTCATAAGCAGAGCAATTATGACCGTGCAAATCAATAAAATCTACTGTCAAGTTTTAGATAGCTGTAAGTAAAAGAATTGATCCATGAACTCTTACAGTATCAAAATGCTGATCGAAATAATGAGTATGTGGACAACTCTAACAGTGATTGATTCAATATTCCAAATTTCCCAATGTCCAGAAAAATTCAGTATTGAAAAATTTGTAGAAAGAAAATAGGCTAGCAAACAGAAATTCGATAGTAGCAAGACAATAGGTAACAATCAAAAAATTGTTAAATAGCTTCTAATTATTTTGGTAATTTGCAGCAACAAAAATTTGAATTGCGGCAAGCTAATTTGAATAGTAGCCATGGTGTGCTGTCGTAGGCAACCAAAAATAAAACCTATACTCCTAAAAATATATGTAGTAGTACGAGTAAGGATCGTTCCCACGAAGAGTATCTAG
>CM032331.1:3932887-3936887 GCA_019022515.1 Quercus aquifolioides
ACCAAAAATAAAACCTATACTCCTAAAAATATATATAGTAGTGCGAGTAAGGATCGTTCCCACGAAGAGTATCTAACCTAATTTTATGCTACGTGAACAAGGAGGGGGGGGGGGGGATTTGAGTATAATGAATACAATTTTAAGAAAAATAACTAAGGAACAATTCAAATTAAAGTATCGAAATCAATCAAGAGAACAAACCTTGGTCCAAGTCAACATCCACCAACGGAATTTTACAACTGATTATCGATGCAAGTATATATCAATTTACACTTTGAATATTCACCGTCGGAACTATTTTCCTATCTCTCCTTAGTCGCAGTTAATTAGAAAACACGCGATCTAATTAACCCTAACTACTACCAACACAAGGGCTAAAGGTTTAATCTAGTAGCAGCCTTAAGAACTAGAGAGATCGATGAAGCTAAACAACACAAACACAAGCAGTTGCATTTAATTTAGTCGAGCGTTCTTCCTAAGATCTAATAATTTCTGACGCAGCAAATCATTAAATCTTGGTTGCTTCACAAATTAGAGAGATCAAACAATTACGGATTTGATATCTAACCTAGCAGTAGATTGCAACGAATAATAAACTAGTAGGCCTCCTAATAATTAAACGAGACAATCAGAAAAATAGGCATAGAAGAACATCCGATATTCAAAGCATAAATTGAACAATAAAAACAAATTAGACCTCACAATTTTATTGATTCCGAGGCTTCAGTTTCCTTCGACCAAGTATAAAAGTTTTAGCCACGCAAGGCCATGATGAAAACTCAAAGGAGAAAATTAGAGAAGAGGGGAGAGAGAGGCGTGTATGTGTCCAATCTGATTTCTCCTCCCCCTTTTACATGTTAATTCCCCATTTCCCAAGCCTACAAAATCTCCTAAAAATATTCTAAATAATAATATCCAAATCTGACTAATTAAGGAAAAATATTAAAAATAAAACAAAGTCCTAATATAACTAGGAAAGTGGTGTTTTTCAACTAGAAATTTCGTGCATCAGATCTGGAAGCTTCCAAAAATAAACCGCATCAGATCCGCGTATTAGAATTTCAGGCAAAGGAACATTCCAGAACGTCAGTAGTGCAGGTGCAGCAACTTCAAGCCCGATTTTGACCTTAATTCAGCCCGTATCTCTCAAAACTCAAAACATAAAAGTTGTAGATCTTTGTCTTGGCGTTCCATAGCATCTTGAATCATCTCAATCGGAGCTCAGATGAGAGATATATTCCCAGATTACGAAGCGATGTCAAAGCTGTCCAGAATCACCCAATTAACTACGTTTTGCACTTTATGCCTCCATTTGCATTCTAAATCAAAATATAAGAATAATGAGTACATTTAGGCACCAAATAAATATAAAAGACTAAACATTAAGGAAGAAAAATATGACATTTTGCATTCTCATCAAGCCATCACAAAATTTCTAATTAAACTCTTGTTTTAAAAGCTTTTCTCAAATGATTGCAAATAATTTCATAAATTTAAAAAAAAAAAAAAAAAAAAAACAGAATTTGATTTATTAAATGTAAGCAGAAGGGACCAAAAACTTGCTGGAAAAAGCTTGGATCGCCGAATTTTGGTAAGTTTCATGGTTGGGTTGGTTGAAGTGGGTTTTAGAGGAGAGAACCCACCAACCAACTCACCGGATTCGATTTTTGGGATCTGTAACCCACTGCCAGCCACCGGCCGTGGGAGCTCTTGGGTCGGTCTCAGGTGAGTCAATTCTAGTCGATTTTGGATAGTGGGTGGACACCCCTCATGAAATTCTTGGTTTTTCCCTAACCAACTCATCAGCTAGAATGACTTTATATCATCATAAGGATTTAAAGCTCTTGAGCAGCTCGTTGGCTAGAGACCATGAAAAATGCTTCCCTATCAAGTTAATGGTTTGACTAATTAGCTAAATTTGAAGGATCTAAAACAACTAGCATTAAATGCTAAGTTATTAAATTGTCAGGTGCTTGTTCTGGTTTAGCAAATTGTCTAGGTTCTCCATGAGTTATTGGTTTTGCACAATACGCGCCTCTCATGTCCCAAGCCCCAACAGGGAAGATTTGACTGAGCCTAGAGTTAGTGTAAAATGGCCACTTTACCCTCTAAGGAGACAGAAAATGGAAGAGGTTATTGTCTTTCGTTGTGTTAATTAAAATATGAAATAGGTAGATGCGGTCAATAGTGGAGGTCAGCAAGAGTAAGAAGGAGAGAGAGAGAGAAGGTAATAATAGACTCTGAAGAGCAAGAGAGAGAGAGAATAGACGAGAAGAGGAGTAGTCAAGCAATTTACAAGTTTTTATATTACTTATATGGATTGACTTGACTAGTGTTTTTCGTAGAATTATTCATGTGAAATTGAAAGTTTCTAATGGTTGTCGATCCATGTCTTTTTCTTCATATTCTCTCTCTCTCTCTCCCTCTCCCTCTCTCTCTAGATATATATATATATAATGGCTAAATGCCAACGATGAAACTTCGCTGAAATTTCCTTCCCTCTCTCAATTATTAAAACAAGCAGCCACCAAATTTAACACTTTGCAAGAAAAAAGATGGTTTTTTTTTGGGGGGGGGGGGGGGGGGGGGGGCTTGGGAGCACATTGTGAATTTACATTGTAAACACATAAATTGGCAGATGTTGAACACTTTTTGTAGATGCATAGAATATTTGCTACTTTTTACGTGTTTACTTTGTAAATACAACATAAACAAAGTCCCTTATTTATTTATTTATTTTGTTGTATTTCTAAAATTGGGTTCCAGCATCCAGGCTTGAAAATTGTGATATGTGGACTACTGGGCATCTCAGAACTTAGCAAATGCCACAGTTGTTGAGCCTAGCTTGTTACACACCTATCATTTTTGGATTCTATAAGGTTATATTGTTCCTATGTTCAAATTTCAGAAGAGTTCCAACTATAATTAATTTAGTAGATATTTGTCTATATTTGAATTATTAGATTTTATTTCCATTACATAATCTATTTTCTAGATTTAAAATAAACAAAAAAAAAATATCATCTGAAATTGATAATATTAATAAAAAAAAAATAGTAATGATTTTTGTCCCATCCCACTCTTCTAGAACTTGATAATTGTTGGCAAACAAGCCCTGGCAGAGCTAGGATTTTAGTTTAGAGTTTAGGAGGGACAAGATTAAAAGCAAAATTAATTTAAAAAAAATAATCAATCAATAAAAAAAAATGTAAACTAATATAATTATCATACAAATCTAATATAAATGTAAAATGTACAGTATCTATTTTATATCATCAAAATAAAGAAACAAACACAGTTTAATAGTTACTAATAATCAATGTAAAAAATTAATTAAATATATAAATTTTAAACATCTAAATTGTTCCTTAAAATAAATTGGAAAACTAAATCAATCTAAAGTTTTAACTTTTAGAATATGGTTAATATACTTGCAAAATAGAATATGCATCAATTTGTAGCAAAACCCAGCATTTATTTATTTTTAATTCTTTATTTTGTGTAAATATGGGAGGTGAGACCAAAAAAAAAAAAGAAAAAAAAAAGAGAGAGAATATGAATGAGTTGCCGTGAATGAGTCTATGAGAGAATAGTGAAAAATGGGACAGAATTACAAGATAAACATTAATGTTATGTGAGTAATTTAGGACATAACAAATAATCACAACGATTTCACAACCTTTCCAAATATAGCTCATAGTCTCATACTTGGTAACATGGATATTAAAAAAACTTTAATTACAAATTAAGGTGGACCTATATGTGATATCAAATTTTAAAAAATCGAAAATATTATAAAATTGTTGTGAATTTCGGTTACTCTGTATATCACAATATTTTTTCACCATGCATAGGATAAAGCAAAAGGTGATTTTATGTGTCAATAACTCAAGGACAAATTTTGTTGCTTTTTAATTATGTGTCAGTTTCGCTTATTCTATTTATTTGCAAACAGATAGATGAAATCAATAGTACGCCAAGAGGAGGGAGAGGTATACTT